>JASANG010003864.1:0-217500 GCA_030248215.1 Enoplolaimus lenunculus | reverse complement strand
TAGTTTCTTGATATGTATAGTTTATAAACATTGAAACTCAACATTTTTATTGAAATTATATTAGAGTACACAAAAAATGCATTAAGCAGGTTATATAACACAAAGTAGTTATAGCTCGCTTGGATAAGAAGTAGATGAGTACAATCAAAAAATTTGACACCATTGTTGTTAGGTGCTGCATCACGCAAATGTTTTGTTTTTGTGTAATTTTGATCACGTGGTTTTGCCACGTTGCGTAAAGTTGCGATGACACCATTACTAGGCAGGGTGCAATCGGAATTCCAATTCCGATTAGAATTCCGATTCAAAACGAGTTCCGATTACGATTACGATTGCACAATCAACCGGAATCGGAATTTCCACATTTTAACCTTAGGCTTACTTGTTGTGATATGTTGCATAAACAAATTCTGCATCATTTATCTGTTAAATTGTTTTCGATGAGTTAACTTATCAATAATTGATTGTAGTTTAGTTCGACAGAGCCAAAAAATGATTGCCAATTTGTTCATGCGAAGTTTTTGAGAATTGTTGCCGGCCAACAGACACCCTAAATCAATATTATACTTGTTAATACAAATTATCCGTATAGTCACAAAATTTGTAGTTCCGATTCCGATATAAATTTGCTGTTCCGATTCCGGTATAATTTAGTTACGCTTTGCACCCTGGTACTAGGTGCTGCCTGGTACCAAATAGCCAACCTAACTTACTAGGTACTGTAGCATTTCTCGTAATTATTCGATGTTTACGTAAATAATTATTTATTTCTACTACCATCGTGTAACTAGGACAACGAACTTATAGGAAAGTTTTTAAGTTACAGCACACAGTTTTAATTGACATCGGTTTAATAGTTTATTTTCTATAAGCTACTTCTCGAGTTTTTTAATTTCAATAGGTAATGGCTGCGAACTTCTTGAACACTGTTAATATTGGTTATGACACTTTCGTAACAACTGAAATGACTGTACAAATTATCGTAACTACAATTATGCACCACTTTACGTTTTCTCATGGAGTTAATATCATTGAGTTAACAGAACGACAGAAAAAAGTTTCAAGTTAGTGTATCACTATAAAAACTAAATTTACGCAGTTTTTCGTTAAAAGTAAAAGTATATAGGACATATTGTGCAACGGTGGGTCTGATGTCAAAAATATTTTAGCTTAAAATCTTGTTGTCTTCACTTAGCAGTCATATTAAAATTTTGAATTAAAATGTACTGGAGCTGAATATTTGTTGGCCTCCAGTTGAACACGACTGCCTTCGGCGGTAATGTATAATTTTATTGTTAAAAAACTCAATTCCTTTCTCGGTTTCTGATCCTGTGAAAAATGAATTCCTGTTGCTGTTCCTGCTTGCTGTGAAATGTAGCTCCTATTGGAACCTTGATAGTTAATGATGTTTTCAAACTAACGAACTCCCACAGCTAAGGCTATCAAAATTAACACAGAAGTAGGAAAATTTAGCCGCATTTCGAGACTCATCATTCAAAGTTGTAAGATTTATCACCATCTGGTGATAACTGCTAAACATTCTAGAACACAGGTATATTTAAGATAAATATGTGTTTGCTGTGTTTCTTTATTTTTATGGGTATTATTATCTAAATTCAGTATAGACAATAAAAGTACCACTGAATGCTAAAATGACTACCTACGTATTTCTCGAATCTGAACTTCAGAGTCATGTAATTGAATGTTATCTATCCACCATTTTGGACTTTGGATTAAAACCTTATAAAGTTGGTCTAAGTAAAATTATTATCCCTCGTCCTATTAATATAACAAAATCCGATTTTCCTTTCACTTATTATTCTCCAGAAAACAAAATATCTCATACAGTGACTCTTGATCCACTGGTTTGTTATGACAACCAGTGCTTCATTAGTGATATTCAATCCAAAATTCCACCAGTTGATGCAAAAAATTCAGTTATAATAATTTGACTAAAAAAATTACCGTAACCTGTACAGATGGAGGAAAAATTGAATATAGGTATATCATTGAAATTGCAGAGAGTACCTGGTTTGACAAAATATATTATTGATGGACTAATTGAAGGTGAAAAAACTGTAACAATGCAGAGTTACAAAACTGTTCAGGTGCATGTGAGATGGGGTAGGGCACAAATAGGCTAAGCATTATACTTTACAATTACGAAAAAACGCTGGAGAACGGTAATTGTAGATCAGCAACATTTTACCAAAAGAAGTGACAAATGGGATTCAAACGTTTGACGAATGGGATTGTGTAGTCTGGGTGTAAGAACCCTAATCGAGGTCCGGAGCAGCTATTTTTGTTGTAAGTTTGAATAATTAGAATGTTGGCTTGCAACAACAATGTAAAAGTTACTCAGAATAACATACTCCGTCATGAATATAACTGCAATGGCTAGTTTCCGTACAATAATGTAAAATATCACTCCCACCCCAAAATCTCATAACAGAATAGCTACGTATAATTTTATTTTTTGAAAGTCAGAAAAACAGTTTATTTTCATTTCAGCTACTGTGAAACGGGATCCAAAACAAATAAGATTGCGTAGTGTGGGTGTAAGAGCCCCAATCGAGGTCCGAAAATATGATGTATTATGTAATAGAATGGTGTGGGTGTTTTCAAGGAAAAATACAACTATAAATCATCAAGAAAACCACCCTTGGGATAGCCTCTTACGACTGTCGCAAGGGAGGCTGTATACTACTCATGACAGTAGAATTTGAGCGCATTTTCGACATCTCATTTGTCCTACTTCTGTGCCAGTTTCGAAATCGACAATAGTAAAAGTTTGTCAGTTTGCTGGGGATATTTAACGTATTTGAGGATATTGGCATTCGTGTTTACCACCAAAATGCTTACTTTAACAAAGGACACTCTGCCGACTCTTTGGACTCATCCTTTGACGTTCCAGCCAGTAAACTTTCGACCTCAGAATGCGAAGTGAGAACGTCTGCTGCAAACGCATCTAACCCGAACAGAGCTTGCAGCACTGCGTTCATATAACACGTATTACCAATGTTCCGAAATCTACAATACAATAACAGGGCAAGATATCTAGATATACCTGAACACCTGTGATCTAATTTACTCATAACAACTGGACGTTTCGTTGCAATTCTTGCTGCTACAAACATTCCAAAACTAACCATACAGCAGTGATAGCCACCTTATTCCACGTCCAAGTAGCGGTGACCTCAGACTTATTATAATTGCTGTCGAGTTTGGATGAAGCCAAAGTCTAATTTTGTCAATTGGCAACCCCCATAAACCTTTCCATATGTAGAATGAAAGTACACTACATTGTTAAGTTTTACATCCCTGGCAAAATCAATAATACAATTCAATCCCAAATTTCAGAGAATCCTTACCCCTGTTGAACAACACTTGTTTCTCTTTTGGCAGCTACATTCTCTTCTCGTTCAATTGGTACAACTTCTGTATCACAAACCGATTGAAAATTTTCATCTTGCAATTTAATTGCGAAATCTAAAATTGTTCCTTTGTTACCACTACGCCAACCGGCAGAGCTTGACTCAATCTCAACATTTCTACAATTTTCAACTCTAATTTGAGTTCTTCGCTGTTGTAGACGTAACGGTTTCGAGCGAACAGCTCCAGAGTGTTGCTGTAGCTGCGTTGAATGCTGATTCTCATTCTCTGTAGGCAAGTGTTCATCATTTCTATTCGCGGCAACGTTTCGGCCAACCCTAAATATCACAAAACATGTTATATTACAAAATGAAACGTTACGATACCAAACACAACTGGCACGTGCATTTTTTTGAGCACCCACGCGTTTCGCGCGGCAGCAAATGACTCCGTTTGAAACCGATCACTGTCGCGTACTGCAGCGTGTTACAAATAAAATTACGCTTTAAAAACGACGTACGGTTGAGTCTGCAACGTACTGCGCTTGGTGGGGTCCAAAACAAAATTTAGGCAGGACGCGCGACGCCATCCAGCGCTCCGAATAAAGCGCAAACCTAAAGGTTACAGAACTGACAGTTATCAAATCGTTTTGCTGGTTTAGTAGCAAAGCCTTAACTCCTTAAGGCGTTATAGGTATGCAACTACCATAAAATAAAGAAGTTCTCAAAAAACAAGAAAAATAGCAAAGTTGATATACGTACTTTGTCACCGGAGAACCGTAAAACGCGTTAACTGTATCACCAAACAGCCTGTAATAAAGATAAACACGTGAAACAGATGCACACTATTAAACAACTTGAAAAACAATCCTTTGCACGTATCGCTTGCTGCAGCCGTAATAAGCAACATTCGTTGAATCTTGGAAGATTGAAAGAAAACGAAGTTGTTTTACTACATTCCTAATTGACTTATAAGACATTAAACTAACAACGCGACGGTTTTGCCCTTAACCGTAACGAAAACTGCTATAGATTTAAACATTCACCGTCTTTTCCCACAAATTGCCGCTTTGCTATCCGGATCATACGAATGACTTTCGACCTTGTTTCCGTTCCGTGCCTCGATAATTCGCTTTACATCGTTCTCTGTGACAGAATCGATTTCGCTTGCACTTAATTCACTGAAACGTAGTATTAGAGCTCACGAACTGGAGGTGCTCGCTCCGGGGCCGAGTCAAGCCGTGGTCAGGTTTCAGTGATTCACAGTTATTTATAAATCGTGCATAGCAAATTTAAAAAACCATGTCTACTAAAGTGAACATTAGATTCTGGCTAAACAATCCGCAAGCTGTGCCAGGTGGAAACCAATACCTTCAATTGAATCCTGAATTTAAGTACGGGTATCTTCATGAACATGACCTTATTTCAACGCTGGTCATTTACTGGTTTGAAAAATACAATATCTATAACCAACTGCTTATAAGTGCTACACACAATACACATTTGAGAATATGAGCGTATATTTCAGTGATTCCGGCACCGAAACACCTCTGTCGCCAACTGGAGAACAGGATTTTAACAAAATGATTACATCAAATAAGTAAATTTCACAGATAATATTCATATATTTACTGCAAGCAAAGCAAAACTAATGTTTTATTATTTTCCGAGATAAGAACAGAAATGCAAATACCCCTGCCTGACGCAAGGCCGACAAGTATTTCCGAAACCAGAGGTCACACAAACTTAAGCATCAAGCAGTCTTAGTGATGTATAAACCGCACTAATTTTATTAATCAACGAACTGTTGCAAGACTTTTCTTTATCCGTTTCTGAGTTTTCTCAACAAGTTCCAACGGAACTTGCTAGAATCTTAGCAAAAATTGTACTCAAAGGCAAGTCTATTTTCACTTAGCTATGTATATACCGACTTAACATATTTCGAAATCCTTGACACGGCAAAAACACTAAAACTAGTGAAATGCCGATACCAAAATTTTTGCGATGCCGATGCTTATTTTCAAATTTTCCGATGCCAAATCGACGACAATTCCAGTTTAATACACGACGATTAAAAACTGACGGGAATGGGATACTACATTACATCATTATAAATAGGAATGTTGCGATTAATTGTATCGGTACCGGTGTCGCGCACAAAAATGACCTCCCAAAAATGACCCCAGGGCATATTTTTAGAAAGGAGCGATTTTCACAGTGCTGTCGTGAGAAAAAATGATCGCCATTAACAAGAGACTCACAATCAGTTTTACACAGAACTGTACTAAAATTATCCTTTGTGAAAATAAATTACTTCCGCTGGGGGGGGAATTCTTAAGCACACTGAAAGCTTAATTTCGATAACAAAACTAAAAGCAAACCGCTCTTACCGCTCATAACTTGAGGAACAGACGATGAAGCTAATTTATGTTCACGAAAAAATTACTGGAAAATTCAAAACAAACATATATATTGGCATAGCCAGGATTTTTCTTTGTAGGCCCACATCGCTGAATTGTTACTGGCGGCGCTGCAGCTTTACTTTTGCATTTTATGCCTTACATATTTCAACATCATCTTAGAATAAAACAGGGACGTGCCTAGGATAGCCTTGTCTTCCCCCAACACCCAACTTCAGGCCCTTATTGCCTAATTGCCAAAATTTTTAATTTGTGTCACTCCATAATTTATTCATACGTTTGCAGTTACTGCATTTGTTTCAGAATTTTGGCATTCTAAATGGTGTGTTTACACCATTAAAAGCGATAAAATTGTGTTAAAAACGAATTTTTCGGTAACAAGTATTTTTTGTTTTCCAGTTCCGGTATTTCATAATTCTGGTTTTGCACGGCAGCACTATAAAAATCGGACCCACGTGATTCGCACTTTTCGTAAGTATCGGCATCGGCACGAGAAAAATTGCCTATTCTTAACCGATATCTTTTGCTGTTAACAGACAGATTGGAATGTTTATCAATTCCACTTGGCATGTATCAGTGCGTCTGAGCAGAAAAACCGTTATCTCTTGTGCGTTCGCGTTTGAAAAATTAATTGAAATGAACTGTTCACATAAAATTATAATCGTTTCTGGTGGTTAAGCCTTTAGCCTTCGCATTTTTAATGATCAGTTTGTTTTTTAAGCATCGTGTAACAACACCGGAACCGGCATCGGTATCAGCACAATTTAAAGATAAGAATCAGCAACAGTACCGGCATCGTAAAAAATTTTAGTATCAGCTTATCACTAATTATAAATGCGCTAACTAAAACCTAACAAACCATAAACGATTATAATTTTATGAGGACACAACAGTTCACTTGAATTAAATTATGTAATTGTTTTAATCGCAAATGCAAGATAAAAACAGTTTCCCTGACAAGATGCACTGATATACGCAACCAGTCGTAGTGGGACTACATTTATTGAGCGAAGCTCGAACACACGTAACAATTAAGGTAATATGCAAGTAGCTAACTATTCATTTATCGGTTTTGGAGGTTTGTAAGCAATTTCCTCAGATTCCTCGCACGCAAAAAGCTTTCAGCCGCCCTAATACTTATTAGAATAATTCAAAAAGTGCTAATTTTGTCTCGTCAATTAAGCAAATATGCAAATTATCTATTAGCTAACTATTCGATAATCGCCTTTAAAGGTTTGTAGACAATTTATTCAGGTTCCTCGCACCAGAAAGTCATTATTGCTGAAATTAGATTGCTTGTAACCCTAATAATTAGTGAAACATTGTAAGAACGCCTAATTTAGGCTTATCAACTATGCTTATATGCAAATTATCTATTAGCTAACTACTCAATTATCGGTTTTAGACGTTTGTAAACAGTTTATTCAGATTCCTCGCACCTAAAAACCCTTTAGTGCTGAAATTATATTGCTTTTAACCTTAATAATTATTGAAATAATTTAAACAGTCCTAATTTTGCCTGGTCAATTAAGCTAATATGCAAATTAGCTATTAGCTAATTATTCAATTATCGGTTTTAGAGGTGTGTAAACAATTTATTCAAATTCCTCGCACCTAAAAACCCTTTAATGCTAAAATTAGATTGCTTCAAACTGTAATAATTAGTGAAATATTGTGGAAAGTCCTAATTTAGGCTTAATTAATTATGCAAATTAGCCTTTAGCTAATAAACGGCTTAAAATTTTCAAACCCCAATGCGAGGTTAACACCCCAGGATAATTGGCTTTCAAACAAAAAAAATTTATCAAAATCGGTTCAGCCGTTCCTGAGGCTCCCTGTTAAGTGCAAAAGGTATCGGTAAAGAACCGCTAAGTTTCTCCAGTGTCGGTGCCAGGCCTTACGAAAAGTGGAGAAAATACCGATGCCAATACCGATGCGTATTATTCGGCACGTCCCTAACTAAAACGTGCGCTCAACTCCGGCCAAAAAATATATATTGGGGAAGTGCAGTTCGTTAACAAATGTATATATACAATATTATTATACCTGTTGTCCTGTGCAACAATATTTGCCACTTGATCCGCAGTAAAACTTCGATCATCCCCGTTACAATTTGAAACAGAGTTTGCGTTGCGTTCTTTCAACGCGCTTACATGAAATGAATTTGGTTTCTTCGCGCCTGAAAAATACCATTTGCGTCGCTATCTTTTCAACTGTATGGAATCATCTATCAAAGTTGATCAGATACACAAAATATACAGCAAAGGGGGGCGCTATACCTGTCGTACAGTGCCGTCCGTCACCAAGCACGATGACGATACCCCGATTTGGACATCAAAAAAATTATAGCACCACCCTAACTTTTCCTAACACTTGTAATGTTAACGCAAGCCGTTACTTTTACTTGTACAAGCTAAATATACTCCGAATGAATGAAACGTTAAAATTCATCACAACAAGGGTATAATTTTTTACTAATCTTGCTACATTTTACATTTGGAATAAATTTTTGTGGAATAAAAACGTTGTCACCAAACATAGAACATATTCAGCAAATGCAAAGGTTTAAGCAACGCTTGAAAGATTTGATCGTATATATAAGTATATAAAGAACGTTAATTTTAACTTCGTTTAGAGGCCGATAAAAACTGCATGATTGTTATAATAATTTTAAAAACACTATGTATTATTTGAAAACTTATTATTATAAATTTTTTTACCATTATCTAAATACGTGTGCCTGTATATAACAGATGTGTAAGGCTTCCAAACTAAACTAAGATGGTGACGAAGATAGCTCGCATATATTCAGACATGGGCTGTTGGAAAATGAAGTCTTACAAGTTCATTCGAATTCGCACATTTTAAAAACACTAAATTTATTCTGATAAAACCCTGGGCACCTGGATAACTAGCATCGTGATAACAAAAATAGATATATAGCAGACGCTGTCATAAAAGTTGCATAGTCATGCATTGCAAGACCCTCGCAAAAACTGAAAGAGTAGCGTAGCAAGCGACAGAACTTTTTGCGTATCAAGGACCCACCAGGTCCAACAAAGTGTCTGAAACACCCATATATAATGTATACAAACAAAGTATAGTTGTTTGGAGGATTGAACAATCTTCTTAGTTTGAAGTTACGTACCTGTCATTGGCAGTGCAGTACTCGCTGTTGACAATTTCCCATTCTTTATTTGCACCAAAACTTTATGAAATTCTTTTAGTTTCGCAAGTTCCTCTTCTGTAGTAACGCGTATTCGCATGCACTGCTCCCTGTTGCTTGACCGATATGCATTTAATGCAGAACTTTTTCGTTTGCAATGGTTCGCACAAACCCAAATCATATAGTCGCCTTTCAGTCGTGGGTATGTCTTCGGTACATACTTGATGATGTCACCAGACAGCTGAAAAGATAGCCAGAGTGCAAATAGGCTGACAAAGCAGAAGACTACGAGAGGAGCACGCCAAATTTTTGCAGGGGCCTTGGCCTGACCGTTACATTGCAGCCAACAAGTTACTTCTTGCGTATATGTGTTATTCGCCGACTAAAACTGTTACACATGTAAATATAAATTCGAGTTTATGGTTTTTTCCAAAAAATGCTATCACTACACCATGCGGTCGATGGCAACAACATCATATTCCAGTATATGTGAATGTCAGGCTGCGACTAGATACCAATAAATGCCGGAGCTGGATAATGTAATATCCGACCGCACCCGGTTAGTTAATTCCAGTCTAATACTAGATGGCAGGATGGCAACAAAGGTTCGGATTTGGCAAAAATTTGTGGTTCGGATTCGGCAAAAATTTGTGGTTCGGATTCGGATTTGGTTGTGAAAAAGCCAAATCCAACAATGTTTGACAATATGCTTTTTCATTTCTAAGCAATAAAATTTTGCGTAACTTGTTATGCAAATCAGCCTTTTTGTTTCAGGTCACAAAATCCCACAACTGAGGTCGGGTATGAAATATATGCGTCTGGCACTGCGTTCACATGCTGACACAAATTAAAGATATATCTCAAATTTGCAACATGCAAGATTCGGATTCGGCAAATTAGCAATAAATTCGGATTCGGTCAAATCGGGGTTTTGGTAAAATTCCGCTAGGTAAAACTCCGCTAATGGCATTTAAATATCAGAACGTAGCTAACAAATCTAAGCTGCTGAAAGTGTTTACGTGACAAAGCTTAACATTTCACGCCGATGCATTTTTAACACTTTAACAACGGCCCTATCAGTTATTCTATGTTTATGTAGCATTAGGTCAGTTGCAATATTTGTTTGATGCACGTTACTTTTAAAAAAATTTTCAAAGACAATGTTTCCAACATTTAAATGATTATGAATAATTTGCAAAAAATTTAAAAATTCCGGTTTCTGCATCTTTGAATGCAGGAAGATAAACAGGAATTGAATTTTGGCAGGAATTCCGGCAGTCTCGGTATTTTAGGTCTCGCATTTTGAGTCTCGGTGCTTTGGAACCGAGACTGGAAGTCAAGGATTCAGCAAAAGCTGGTAAATCAATAAGAAGTGGAAGTTAATATTGTTGAAGTAAGTGATGCGGCCTGAAGAATAAAAATTCGCTATGAATCTATAAAGTTTCATAGTTCCGCAATAATTATTAGCAGATATTCTGAAACACACAAGACTAGCATTAGAAATAATTCATTTTGAAAATTTTATTTGTTTCGATAATGTCCAAAAATTGAACGAGACCAAGACATTTCATGGCCGGTCTCCGCCCGTCCTTTACTAGGATTAAGGCTGTTATGTCTTCGTAGGCTTAGCCATAGATCTGTTTTACGTTGAAGTTTAGGCTTAGCCTTTGGAATAATAGGAATTAGAGGTGCCCGGAGGCTGACCCCGGCACCGTGGCCTAACCAGGGCCAGTTTTTATATACGATTATAAATTGACTGACATGAATACAATCCTATCACGCTCGGTTCTAGTTTCAAAAGTACGAAAATCACAAGTTTCTAATTTGGCCCAGCTGCTACCGGCCCCGGCACAGGGCCCTTGATTCATCCCAGGCTCCGCTAAAAATCTTGCCCCGGGGCAACTCTAATAGGAATATATTGATATATACTGTTACGCCCCGAGCATAACACTGGTCATCATTATCAGGTTTTCCAGCGTTATTGTAACCCAATAAAGATTGTGAACGTACACTAGCAAATGTAAACAATTACATTAAGTCAACCGCATGGTAGTTGGCATAAATATAAATGATCGTTTCAGTTTTTTGAAGTTTTTTAATCCGGCTTTCGGCAATAAATCAACATCCAGCTCCGGCATTATAACCTGCCACATAGTTATTCTGAAAATCTTCAAAAAATTGAATTATATAGCTTATTTTTAATGATTATCGTGCTACTCATTCACTTTGACGAGATGAAATTTACCTGCACTTTCAATATATTCGCTCGAGCACCGTCAGTCGGCGCAATTTTTAGCATATATTCGGTTCCACCGTATTTATCGCGATACACTTTCCAGAATCCGATATGCTCACATGAGCCATGCGTTTCATTATCTAACGTAATTCTGATTGAACCTTGTATGCATATCCAAGTATCCCAAAGAACCGATTCGTCGTCAAACAACACTTTAATTGCACGGTTTGTAGCAGTACACATAATTAATACCTACATTTTTAATCTGCGCTGGCTTAAAAATAGCACCTATACGCCATTAGAACATATTTAACACAAAACTATGGCTGTGTAATTTGACGATTATATTGGTTGAAGCCCAATCACAACACAAATGAAAGTCCGTGCTCAATGTTACGCTAGCAAGCTCTGGTTCAATGACGCGGCCGGTTTCAATGTCTCACATGCTTACAGGGACGACCTCTGTCAGTCTAGGTAGGATGCGGGACATCAGACCTTTCAACCAAGCAGCTGGAAAAGCGGTCTAGAGCGGTGATCGAACTCTCAACCTATGGATCCGTAAGCGAGCACTCTACCATTGCACCACGTAGCCCGCCTCTCCAGCTACATATTTCGTCGACTATATGTGTCGACCGTATGCTGCCAGCTAGCATACATGCAGTGCACTGCACTATATTGCATGTGCACATAACGGACAAGCATGTCTCACATGCTTACATGCCCTTATTTTCAACAAGGTCGTCCCTTCACCGTCCATCCTATTTTTCGACTGGATACCGTGTTCATAGCGCGGCAGTTTACCACTGCGCTCACGGCGTAGCCCCCATGTCAGTCTAGGTAGGAATCGGGACATCAGACCTTTCTACCAAGCAGCTGGAAAAGCGGGCTAGAGCGGGGATCGAACTCTCAGCCTATGGATCCTTAAGCGAGCACTCTACCACTGCGCCACGTAGCCCGCCTGTCCAACTGCATTTTTCGTCGACTATATTTGTCGATGTGCACATAACGGACAAGCATGTCTCACATGCTTACAACCCCCTCGAAAAAAGATGTCGGGTATTGCACGATGAAACATCCGAATATAAAATACACACATAAAAAATCAACACGCAATACACATTGCATAGTACCTACGCAGAACACAGCGTATTTATACAACGTAGTAAACAACCATATAATAACTTTTGCTTAGTGCGGCGATATCTCAGTTGGTAAGAGCGTTGGCTCACTAAACCCAATGGTCGCTTGTTCAAATCCAGCCGCAGTCGACTGTTTCAATTACTTCGCACTAACATAACACTTACATACATTGCCGTTAAGACCGCGTAACATTACACTGACCAGGGCCTGATTTTCTAGCCAATTATAAGTGTTTCGTCACAACAAGCGCCTATCCTTGTTTATTAACTGCTTAAAACAGAAGGTGGTGGAATTTACATACGTTGTGTTCGCACAAGTACCGCTATCAGGCGATTGTTCGCATAAACTTCCAAATCAGACTCTATTATATAACGAATCTTTTCTTTAACCCCGCGAAATTATCTAACTAGCTTAGTTATTCTTCATGCATACTGATAAATAGACGGATACAAAGATTTCACTACACTGGCATATCATAACCATCTCCTAACTTTAATGATATTTCACAAATACTAATGTTTGACATTAAAGTTTTAAACGGCCCACTCGTAAAGCAATATCTGGGGCGTTTGAGACAACGCGGAGAGTTTCCGACACATATAGCCAAATGAAAATGTTTTTACGTTTTTATAGTTTGAGTCTGCCCTTTATAACCCTCTGTTAACCAATACATACGCATAGTACATCAGAACGCATGTATACATAGCCAGGGGTAGAGAAGGATATTTAAAATATAAACGGAAACGGACAGGAAACGAAAAGTGACGAAACTGAAGAAAAAATCAAAACGAAAAGCTGATACACCCTGATAACAGCATCTACGGTTCACCTGACGTGCACCAAATGCGCAAATTTCTTTAAATTGCATGCCAGTATATCATGTTCTGGTAACCATAATAGGTAAAATGTTACAGATTTGGACTGAACAAACGTTATACATGTCTCAAAAACCATTCAGAAAAGAAACCGGAACTCAAAACGAAATGTGATGCACACTTGTATCGAATTTTACCTTCGCGACAACCACTGCCTAAGCAACGGGTCCTGTTTTTAGCATAGCTGCTGTTTATACTTATCGAAAATGGTGTAGCCGCTGTTATTGAATTATTCACAGATTTGACAATTTTATAGGATGAGGTTCCCCGGAACGTTTAAGGGGCGCTAATCTCAATAGTAAATATTTAAAATGTAAGTTGCCGTTTTATGCTAAACTTTAAAAGAAAATCTTGGCGGTGACATCTGCTCGGTGCCTAGGCAGTGTGGCCCTTCTTGGTTCCGTCGTTTTAAGTTGTTTAAAATTGGGTTTCTCTATTCAAGCCGTAGTTAGTTTCATTACGTAGCTAGTGGAACGTTTGGTATAGGCGCTGTTACTTGAAAAGTAGTGGTACAGCCAACGTATATTTACTCACATCTGTGGATCTCGCTGACTTTCAAACCTCTTTAATGTCGTTGTTTATGGAGCTCTTTTCAGGAGTCAAGTTAGGCTGGATTCGAATCAGCGTCATTTGGCTATCTAGGCCGGCGCTTTAGAGGACCTCTTTCTCCGAAGTATTGCGAATTTACATGGTTTTTCACTAAATTTCTCCGAAACATATGGAACCTGGAACCTCTAGCTCGCGAATCGAACGCGCTACCCATTACACCACGCCACCACGTTCTCGATATAATTTCCCCTGTTGCTATATGCACACGATTATGTATGTGTCTTAAGATTACACACTCTGCACATACACAAGCTGCACCGCGTATACCCACAGTGTTAGCCCTATTCGTTCGTGTCTTACATATATTCAGGTATTCCATCGGGCAATACCGACACTGTGTATCAGTATTATATATCCCTGCTCCCATTATGCTTTGCAGCCTCTCAAATTAGTCGTTCAGATACCTATATAAATAAACGAGCATACATATATACATGTTAAATTTTCTGTTATTTCTGACCGAATACCGATATGCCCGAGATATCATTAAACAAAAACACTTTCTTCCACCACCTGCGAAGAATTTACGACTGCTGGGTAAGTTAAGTACGTATATACATACATACGTTCAAATGTACCTATGTAAGTAGAACTTCTGTGCATTTATTGAAACTAATGAATTTTTACCATAACGGTTTTATTTACCAGCAATAAACGATTTGGGATAAAAGGGGTGAACCGCTTTCATTATCCGTATATCTTACGAAATCAATACTGTTAAAAACGCATGAAATCGAGAAAGGTCATATTAAACAAATAAATACAAGAGCCTTAGAAATTTAAATACGTAACTCCACTTTATCTAATAAGCAGGGTGCAACCGGAATTCCGGTTCCGGCATTTTTTCACCTTCCGGTTCCGGTAAATTTTTACCGGATTTTAATAATTCCGGTGTTATAATTTGGCCGTTTTCTTAACTTTGCTAATTTTTAAGAATCTCTTTTGAAAGCCACTTGTACTCCGAATATAAGCCATTGATGGTGGATTTCACTTCAGTCGACCACAAAAATCTAAAATACAACAAATAAAATAAATACCGATGTTCGACTAAGGTTGTTTCACAAATAATATGAAATTTTTGGTGAAATGCAGTTTTCGCTTTCCGGTTCCGGTAAAATTTTCAAATTCCGGTTCCGGTAAATTGTAATTCCGCTTGCACCCTGCTAATAAGTACTCCAGACCTTGTTAACTATATACTTGCAGCTGCAGAGATGGGAGTCTCAATGAAGAAGATGAGACTTGAGACTTTGAGAGTCTCAGAAATTTTTTGCACAATATCGACTTATTTTAAAAAATCCTAAATCACGAATGCTGAAGGTCCTATTCAACAGTCTGATTTTATATCACACAAAAAATTGCGCTGTTGCAGAATCATGCTTGTGATACTGGCTGGCTTAATATCGCAGAATTTGTCTATGAGCCAAATTTGCGATCCATGGAAAACGATGCGTAAATTCTAGAAATGAAGATGATTAAACATTCAACAGCCAGTATACTATGTAGATTCACAACAATTCCCCTCTGTTGCATTTTCATACTCAAAATTTCCATACTTACTTTCCCGGAATTAGGGTTTACGCGATATCGCGTTACTACTGTTCAACCACTTATTGATAAATTAAGATCTAGCATGCTCTACATACAATATGCAACTGTTAAATTTACTTCTGTCAAACAAATATAACAATGTTATAAAATAGCATAAAATTTTCATATAACAATATTAAATATTACGTAATAAAACAATTTGACACAACTGGCACTCCTGGCTGACATCAATACCGGAGTCTCAGTTTCTAAACCCGAGACTCCAAAAACTGAGACTGAGACGACGCGAGTCTCTGTAATTTTCGAGATTTGAGACTGAGACACCCATCCCTGTAGCAGCTGGAAATACAGGCATACAGGGGTGGCGCGAACGTACATCCTACTGGTACTTAAGCGAACATTGATGGTGGATTTCACTTCAGTCGACGACGAAAATCTAAAATACAACAAATAAAATAAATAGCTATGTTCGACTAAGGTTGTTTCACAAATAATAGAGCAAAAAATACGATTAAAATGAAATTTTTGCTGAAATCTATTTTTCACTTTCCGGTTCCGGTAAAATTTTCAAATTCCGGTTCCGGTAAATTGTAATTCCGGTTGCACCCTGTCCACGGGTAACAAACTGCTACGGATTCTTATATGTTAGGGTATGAGTGGATATCCGGTTCCGTTTAAATACCCTGCGAAAAACCGTTGTCCGTTTTCATTTCCTGCATCCGGTATGTATAAGTAAACCTATATAACGGATTACGGATATTTACGGGCATGGTGCCGATTATCATACTGCGTTTTACATACGCACATACATAAACATTTTGCTGTGGTTGCACTTCCTTCCGGGCAAGTCAAAACGCTCACGCTTTACTTTTCATTCTCAGTTAACGTATAGTTCGCGTGTGCGCAATGGTTCCGTTAATCGGTATCTGGTAAAGTAATATTCGATCGCGTTTATATAACAATCAGCAAATCATATCTATCTTCATAGCAGTGAAATTGTTGATCTCTACTTTTTCCTGGATTTTTTGTGTTTAGAACGATGAAAATCATGAGCTGAACAAGGTTGATGCAGTGGTTATAGCAGTTGGCAGGGAAGACGATGTTACTTACCGCAAGTCCACAACACTACAGGTAAAATTTTATCGTACTAAAATGGTTTGCTTGTATTTTTCGCATTAATAATACCCACGTACAATATGTAGGTTTTATGTTTCCTCTAAAACGTATGCGTGCATATACACATGAAAAATTTTCAATCATAAAATTTAATGCACTATATCAGGGTGCCACCGAACCCACAATTTGACAGATTCCGAATCCAAACCCATTGCCATTTTGCCAAATCCGAACCTTGCCTTTGAAAAATCTATTCAATTACATGAAAGCGTTGTATATATAAAATTAAAACTATATGTGGAACATAAAGGTTTAGCAAACTACGTATGTCTATTTGCTGCGTTAGTTATCGCCAGGGATAGGCTCTTGGTAGAGCTGTGTTTTTGTAGTTCTACATCTATCGGCATATGCAAAAATTTGAGTAGCAATGCACACCACTAACATAGGTACACCTGAAACCCTACGATAATGTCCGGATCCGGTTTAATATCCAACAGAAACGGATATCCGGTATCCGTATCCAGCAGGGTGTGACCGGCCTTTCGGTCTCGGTATTTTTTTTCACTGTCCGATTCCGGTATTTTTTGCCAGAATTAAAAATTTGGGTATTAAATTTTGGTCAGTGGAAATTATGCATTTTACTGAAAAAATACCGTCGTCCTTCCGAAAATGTCAATTTCAGCTGTAGTTCCAAAAGCTCGGATTCTCGGAAGAGTATATCGTCAGGCAAAGGCTTTTGCTAGTCACTTAAACGAGCTAGCAGCAGTCCTGACATGTATGTGCCAGTGAGTTATTATATACGTACTTTATATACTTATTAAATTATTCATTTTTATCGTCACTAATGGAACAAGTGGCTTTAAAAGGCTTCTTAAAGATTACCAAATTCAAAAACGACCAAAATTTAATACTATCGAATTTTTAATTCCGGTAAAAATTTACCGGAACCGGAAGGTGGAAAAAATGCAGAAACCGAAATTCCGGTTGCATCCTACAAACATGTATGTATGTATAAGACATCTTGAAACATGTAGGTATACATATAATTCAAAAGTGATGTCGGCACAGAGGTGTAGCCAGGAAGTTTTTCGGGGGGTAACGTGGTGGTCGTGGTGCTTATTCCTAGTAAAATTCGGAGAAGGGTTGTGGGTATTTTCCGGTCCGGGGCAGGGTACACTGCATTTTTGGACTGCAAGTCCGCCGTTAGAGGGTGATAAAGGTTTTTCGATGAGCAGCACTAAAGATGCCTCAACTACTCATTGCATTAAACCGTACGAGTAACACACAGCGAATTAAATCCCGCTATTTTAGGTTCTCTGTGCAATTTTCATTTTATTTTTGTGGCATTGTACCAATTATTATTTTCTTTATAAACATTGCGAGGGCGGGTGGTGTTACCGTTCCCTGACTACGCCATTCTATATATTATGTTATATATGCACATTTGCTACTCGTTTTTCAGATTTTTCTGTTCGGCTATGAGCTCAGTGATACTCTGATAGTACTTTGTCGAAAGTCGGTTGCGATTTTGTCCAGTAAAAAGAAAATCGAATTTTTGAAATCGATAGAAAACTCAAAAGAAAATATTGGCGAAGGCATTCCGTCAAATATCCAATTAGTCTGTCGGGAAAAGGTAAATTTTTTGTAGGACTGAACTTTATGTGGACCATATTATAGATCTTCATAATCCACGGAAGCGAAATCTACCTTCGATGGTTTATTTTCGGCGATTGTCAAGGTTTGCATACTATACTTAATGAAATATGTTTAATTTTTATCGTCATTACCGACCAAATTTTAATACAGGAATTTTTAGCCGGAGCCTTCAAAAACTTTGGTATCGGCAAATCTCTAATTGACTCGCTTGAAAATATTACGTATACCGGGGCTCATGTTGATAGTAATCTTTACGTGTTCTAATTCTAACTTGGCCCCGGTTGGTACAGGAATCGATAAAAATCCTGGCCTCGGGGCTAACACATACATATACACATATATTATATTTGTTTTAGAGCGACAAGGACCATGCTAACTTTTTAGCGTTGATTGGTCAAATCAGGAGCAGCGGCGAGGTAAAGAAATTCAGTACTTTGTTCGAATGCAGTAAATAGGGCGTTTTCACGCCCAGTGCTTAGATTATTGCGTATGTTTTAAACACAAGCTAGCGAAACCAGGGTTCGACCAGAATTCCTGTTTCCAGGTTATGTTTCAATTTAGTAAATTCTGATTCCGGTTTTAAGGTTAGAAACCATGACCAGACCACAACTTTTAGACCAGTCGTAGTGTATTGAGCGAAGCTCGAAACCGCTTAACCAATTAAGCTAATATGCAACTTAGTTATTAGATATCTATTAATTTATCGGTTTTTGAGCTTTGTAAACAATTTATATTCAGATTTCTTGCACCCAAAAACCATTCAATAACCCTAATAATTAGTGAAATATTTTAAAAAGTCCTAATGTACGCTTATCAATTATGCTAAAATGCAAATTAGCTATTAGCTAATTATTCAGTTATCGGTTATGGAGGTTTGTAAACAGTTTATTAACATTTCTCGTACCCAAAAACCTTTCAATACTGAAATTAGATTGCTTGTAACCCTAATAATTAATGAAATACAGTAAAAAGTCTTAGTTTAGGTTTAACCAATTATGCAAATTAACCTGTAGCTAATAAACGGCTTAAAATTTTAAAACCCCAACGCGAGGTTAACAAAACCAGGATAAGAAGTTTTGAAACAAAAAATTGTATCGGAATCAGTTCGGCGGTTCTTGAGATTCTTTTCGGACGGATGGACAGACATCCACCTTTCGACCCCCAAGTACAAAACTTAAAACGCTTTGCGAAACTGCGAGCTTCGCTCAATTAGTCGCTTTACGTAACCTCGTTCCGTAAAAGAGTGAGGCATGGTTTCTTATGCATCGTGAACGTACAGTCTTGTTTTGCATCCATGCTAAGGACATCTCGATAGACGTAAATATTTACCTCTTGTCGGAATTTACATTTTGTTTGCTTGAGATTTAGTTTTTAACCAACATTTTTGCCAACTAATGGTAGTAGGTACCTGGTTCTGTAATCATGCTGCATATGACATTTGCAATGTAATACAATGTACGATAAATTTGGAAAAATCCCATTCGATTATTCAACTATATACTTATTTATTCAGGGTGCGCGGATAGGGGAATTCGCAAAAGATAACATTCAAAGTGACTTTGTCAACGATTGGAAGGAATTGCTCAAGGCGGAAGCCAATTTTACAATGGTAAAACGGGGCATTGTAATGTCTTATTATTCTCGTTGGTATATACTATTTCTCAAAGTATATTATTACATAACATTAGTTAGGGACGATATTAGAATACACAACTGAAATATTTTTCTGAACTGAATTATTCAAAGCTGACTGTGTATTGCTCATTGCGTAGTTTTCTTGTTTATCCGGGCAGTTTTACGCCGGATGTTAGCCTGTGCACTCAGCACTGATATATTTAGCAGTCGATTTCGATTATTTGAATGTGATTCGAGTTGCATCTTATTACTGTAACATTAGTGTTGTTTTAGGTTGATGTTAGTCATATATTTGCCACACTGTTAGCGCCGAAAGACGAATCCGAAATGATGTGTGTGAACAAAGCTTGTGAAGTCACTTGTACGTTGTTTCAAAAATTCCTCCGTGAACAAATTATTGAAACAGTCGATCAAGATAAAAAGGTCAGAAATTCTGGTGGTTTTATTAGTGTGGTATTTTTTCAAGTGCTTTACAGAATATTTTGCGTAACGGCAGTGTAATGGTCGTCTAATGTAGCTTTGTAGTCGTATATGCGTATATATCTGTAGCCCTCAGTTGAGCAGTCGTTATTGAGTTAACAAGCCCGAAAGAGTCAGGGACAGATGTTTTTTGCTTTTGGACTGTATAGCGCTGGATTTTTATCTTTCCGTTACACTATTGAACGGCGTTGTTTCAGAAAGTCAAACATAGTCGTTTATCGGAGCAATGTGATCAAGCATTAACGAATAAAAAGTTTATTGGCAATGTTGACCCTTCCACGCTGGAGATGTGCTATCCGCCAATTATTCAGTCCGGTGGCAAATACAATTTGAAGTTTAGCGTCATGAGGTATACACTGAATGGCATACGGATGGTTTTGACGTGGTTCTACGCACTATGCAGAAATTTGAGTAATTTAATATGTCGGAGAATTAATTGTTTAAGTGGCTATGCGGGATATTAAAATCTCGAAGTCGCAGGCTTAGCTGCCATTTCAATTTAAACACCAACTGAATTGTACTTCAATGTATTTGTGAAACAATGTAGTGCATTAATATTGTGCTAAAATAAAACCAGACTTAAGTTATGTTTTTAGTCTATTAACTTGTTTAGCTTTTTGCTGTTGAAATGAGTTACGCAAGACTGTAACGATTGGTTCGATTTAAACTAAAAAATATGCATTTTTGTATTTGCGATAACACGGTAATGTCGTTGTGGACAACGTGAGAATTTTTGCTTTGAGTGATGACGAATGTCTCAAATTCGACAGTATTATTTGTTGTCTTGGCGTTCGATACAAGCATTACTGCTCAAATGTTGTACGCACGATACTTGTTGATCCGTCAAAACAACTTCAAGACCTGTATTCGCTTTTGTTGGAAGCGGAAGAGAAAATCCTCGAAGCTTTAGTACCAGGTAATTGTTTTCTGTAATTATATACGTAGTATATTGAGTGTGTGAGTTAAGTGGCCGTGTTCTGGAATAGTGGCTGAGTGTAGTAGTTTCCTGGGAAGACAGGCTTAATTTGAAATTTTTGAATCACTAAGGTTGCTAAATTAAATAGTTCGGACCTACTACAGTTTATTTTGATCATATCAAAACTCACTCGATTCATGTTAATTTTACCATTTTATTATTTCTTTTAGGTTCTATCTTCTCAGAAGTCTACGAAAAAGCGTATAGTCACATTAACAATGCGCACCCTGAATTAACGAAACAGCTGACGAAAAATTTTGGGTAAGTTTAAATTTTAGCTTTGGTGGTTTTGTGGGTGGTTGTGTTTATTGTGTAACTCAAATTGCTGGAACTAATTGCGTTTGAAAGGATACTACAAATACTACGTTATACTGTTTCGTATATCACAAAATATAACAAATAAACTATAAGCTTCGTTTATATCACGAAGTATAAGAGATAAACTGTAGTGTTAAATCTGAATTCAATGTGACTGAAATTGTCACCCAACGTGCCAAACTTACGTTCGCGTTGTTCTGTACACCAAGCGAATGTTATCTACAATGAACTTTAAATTGCAGGTTTGTCACCGGAATAGAGTTCAGGGAAAGCGGACTTTTGATTTCACCCAAGAGCTCATCAGTCGCCGTTGCAGGTTTGTTTTCCATATCTAAATGATTTTGTGTCAACACGCTGAATGATAAATGTAGCCAAACTGTTTTCTAAGTTGGGAAGGCAAGACAGTTTAGTTAAATTTATACATTAACTATACTTTGGGAACATGTGTGAAAAAAGTCCAGCTGGGAGCAAATAAGATATTTCTTATAGCTTATTGCATAGCGCAAAATTTGGTTAAAACGAGTATGTGAAATGTGTTACAACGTTGATGTTTAACTTTCAGGAATGGTGCTTAATATTAGTATTGGAGTGACTGACATCACAGACAACGATAAGAAGGCAGCGTTATTTTTGGGCAATACTGTACATATCAAACAGGTTGGTTCGATTGCTTGTATTTATGTATTTTCGAACATTGAGCGGGTGACCGGTGCTGTATGGCACAAGGATTAGCTAATATATATTTTGGGGCAAATGTTTTGCTTCAAATCACTCTTCCGTGGCAGGATAACTTACAGTTTTATATATGGGTTCCTATTAAAAAATCAAAGTTCGAGTTCTATTGCGAAGTACACTGGTGTAACAAAGCCAAATGTTACACTTCGTAACCTTGAACACAACTTTTCATCTGCTTGACAACTAAGTGAAATGCAAACAAAGCTAATTGTCGTTTTTCTTGTTTTAGGAAGGCAGTGCTGCTAGCTTAACCGATGGTGCGAAGAAAAAAGTCAAAAGCGCGTGTTTATTTTTCAAGGTGAATTGGGAGAGACAAAAGTAGGCGATCAAACATGGTACACACTTCAGAAAGTTGAAAGGTGTTTGTTCAATTTGTATGTAACTTTTGAGTTAACATTTTCGTCTAGTTTTAAACGGTACTGCATTGCATTATTAACTTTGTCTATTGTACACGCATTTTATAGTCAGAAGATGAGGAAGAAAAAGAGAAAGAAAACAGTCAAAACGCGCTGGATGTGTTGTCAGCACTGCCTGGCAAACGATCTACAGTTTTGTTGCAGGAAAAAATGAGAGTATGTGCACTAGAATGACGCTATACTTTTGACCATTTTAACGCTTTATGAGTTACGACGTTTTCTGGCACCATGCGTTGTCGTAGTTAAACTGCCGATTTATTGTTTCAAATCTGTTTTATTGAGCAGAAAAGTGTGTTACGAACGCTTTGTGGAAACGCATGAAAAACGGAGATTGTTATAGTTTGTGAATTGAGCGCATCAGAGTGTAAGATTAAGATTATTTTTTATCAATTTTCATTTTAATATCTTATTGTGCGCAGTAATCTTATATCAGCATAGGAAAAGCTCTAGAGATGCTGTATTCGCAGAAAGTTCATATCGAGGCTTGAGTGTGTTCAGTTGGTTGGTTTTGTTTTTGTAGAACAAGATGTCTGCTGAAGACAAACGCAAAGAACACCAGAAAGAGTTGGCGGAAGTGTTGAATACTGAAGCACGACAGAGAATTGAGGCTGCGAAGAACAAAACAACTGATACGAAGTGTGTCTTTTTGTTTATTCAAGTGTTTGGTATCAAAATTTGGGACTAGCGTAAATAGCAGTTGGTTTTTCTTTATAGGGTAGGTAGTGACTACAAAACAGCATTGAATATTGTTTCAGAGTACGCAAATCAAACGTCTCATACAAAACGCATCAGAATATTCCAAATGAGCCTGAAATCAAGCAGTTGCGAATTTTTGTCGGTATGTCCTCTTCATTTATTTCCGTTTTTGTATTGTTATTATTGGTGGTGGTGTTGCGTAGTAGCCAAGTTATATTTTAAATACGGTACGAAGTTCTATTGTATTAGAATAAATTTTGGATCTGGCGTATTTTAAAAGCCAGGGACGGTTTACTGTTAAACAGTGGCAAATAACAATCGCTAAGCCGATAGTGTGAAGAATACATGACTTATTTTTTTGACTGGAGTAGGTTGATTTTACCATTGATGTTTCTTTCAGTATGCATAAAGGAGCTAAAAATTTAACTGTGGTACTTTCAACTATATTTACATAAAATATGGACAAGTAAACCAACGAAAAGCATAACACCAAAATATGTCTGAATATAGGTGATTGCGGTTTGCGGATCATTTAAACAGCCGTTGTCAATTGAACCTGGTTCCAACGGCTGGCATATTTATCAATTTAATATTTTTATAGTTTCTCGAATCTTCAAAAAATATTCTTTGGATGAATTAACCTGCAAACATTCATTTTCATGCGTTCTAACGCCATATTGTAATTTTTAGCTGTGTTTAAGCGACGTATGTGTGCGATTTCAGCTGTTTTTGGTTGTTTTTAGATCGCAAAACAGAAACAGTCATCATGCCTGTGTTTGGTATTCCAGTTCCCTTTCATATAGCATCTATTAAGGTACGCCACATTCAGGTTTATATTTACTAGTTTACAACACGCATTTGTTTTAGATTTTTTAGTATGGTGCATATTTATACCAAGAGTGGATGGTGAGGCTTTGAACTGGAGTGTGCAACTTCGTAAAATACAAATGGTGTGAAAAGCACCACCGCGCATAGCATTTTAACCATACACACAGATAAAAATAAGAAATGACAAAACCAAAATTAAGACAAAGATAAATCAAGAAGTGAAACGAACAGTGTCACATCGTGCACTGAAACAATATATGTTTGCTATCGTTGTTTCAATACCGTACTAAATAAGGAAGGGGTGAGTTAAAAATGCAATTAGTGCATTGTGCATTCTTTTCTAAACAGAATGTAGCCAGTTACATTAAAAAGACCCACAAGTTTGTATTATATTGAATACCAGCTTGCTTCTTAACAATTGAATTGTTCTTATGAAGGCAGCGTCTAGGTACAATTACGTATTTGCTATTTGTAGAGTATAAGCTCATCGGTCGAAGGTGACCACACTTACCTTCGTGTCAATTTCTTTCATCCCGGTTCCTCATTTAGCGGCCCAAAGGAAGTATTTCCGCGCCCGGAAGCCACTTTCATAAAAGAGCTGTAAGTACTTTTTTGTCAAATTTTCTTTTTGGTCGTTGTGTATAATACTATTTTAATTAATTTTATGTCCTGTTTGAATTGCTTTTCAATTACATTTCAAGAATTTTCCACATGACCATGAATCCTCGCGAGTTAACGGAACCGATATGCAAGGTTTTAGTTGTCGTAACGGTCAAGTTCAACAATTCTGACATAGTTATACAGTACTCAGTTAAACTACAAAATATGTGTTTTCATTTATTTTCACTTGTTAAGAACGTATCGAAGCAGTAACTTGAAAGAACCTGGCGAGACAGCCGCACCTTCAAGTAATCTTAATCATGCGTTTCGATTCATCAAAGAAGTTCAGAAAAAATTTAGAACGAGAGAAGCAGAAGAAAGAGAAAAGGAGGTAAGGTTTTTGGCTGGATGGCTATGTTCTGAGTCATTCGTTAAGAGCAAAAAAGATCGATGGTGCTAACGAAGGTAAGGTACTATGTTTGGTTTGAAGTTGTGTTGAAGGCGTATATGTATCATAACGTGTGAATGCTCGTATGGACTTTTAAATTATTAAAATAGCTTCTTCTATTTCATGAATGCATTTTTTCTCGTATCAATTTAATTTTAAACTTCAGAGAATGATGGTCTAAAATTAGAAAAAAATTTGTTTAACAGAAGTCTGTTTTGTTTGAGTTCGCGACTGTGTAGAATAATAGTTATCCCAAATTATTCTCAGTTAAATTTCGTCACTAATTGTGCAACATTTGCGAAATAATAATTGAACAAATTCTCAAAGCTTTACAGCATTTGTTGAATATTGATGTTTGGTAATGTTTGTGCCTTGTGGTGAGCAGTTTGTCACTTTATTTTGCCAAGTCGGATATTACTTTGTGTCTTGCTAAATTTTAGGGCGTCGTAAAACAAGACAAGTTGGTATTAAGTCAAGGCAGAGCAAATCCGCGTCTTAAAGATTTGTATGTTCGACCAAATATCATCACTAAACGAATATACGGCTTTCTGGAAGCTCACACAAACGGTATGAAATTAAATGGTTTGCATGACGCGTTGGAGTGCCACTGAATTGAGTTTAGCGTTGACAAGCCACTCCGGTTACGTTAATTGTAGATAAACATTTAATTGCGGTATTCTTGTTTTTAAAAAGTTACAGCTCAGTGATATTATTACTGTCAATAGGGATGTCGAGAGTGTGTCTCAATGCAAATACTGAAGCAGAATGAAATTGAGACCGTAATCCTCAAACTGAAAAATGAGTTGTTTTCGATGGATGTTTAGACGTTATTCCAAAGGAAGTTTAATATAGATTATTACTAATTAAATTTATTAAAAAAATTTTTTAAAATATTTTTCAGGTTTTCGATACACATCAATACGGGGCGATAAAATTGACATTTTGTTCAACAATATCAAGCATGCGTTTTTTCAACCATGTGATCATGAAATGATCATTTTGTTACATTTTAATTTAAAGGTAAGCTTTCGAATAATTTCTGTTTACAATGTTGATTCAAAATTCGGTGGGTAGCTCAGGAGAGATCTTGTGAGCCGCTTATCTCGAATTCAATTTGATTTGACGAAACTGTGCATTTTTGTGCTTCATTACCGTCGTATGAAACATTTTCCAAGAAGTAAGCTGGTGTTTATGCCACACCACCAATGTATTTTACTAAAAGGCAATATATTCCTTTCATTGGCGTAAGCAAGAATTTGGAAGTTGAATAAAGTATCTTGCGCTTGTATATAATCCCAAAAAATGACACGGTTAATTTCAGAACGCAATTCTGTATGGAACAAAGAAACACGGTGATATACAGTTTTTCACAGAAGTGGGCGAAATCACGACTGATTTAGGAAAAAATCAACACATGCACGACCGAGATGATTTGTACGCAGAACACGTAAGTTTTAAGTGGAAGTTTCAAATTTCGCAATTTTTATACCAGCGGTAATGAGGGTGGGATTGCGTACTCAGCTGAAGCCCTCAAACTCGATTTGCTATCGTTGCAAACACATGTCCCACACGAGATATTGCTCCCGGTAGGAATGGGCGGTCTCGGTCTCGGCAAATTTCGAAATTTGGCTGGTCCCGGTCTCGCTTTTTTTGAGTCTTGGTGGTTGACAAATTCAGACCAAAGTGGTGAAAAACCGATAAGCAATTGCAATTAGCTGCGCTAGTAGACGCAACAATGGTTTGCTCGTGTTTTGGACTAAATGTACATGTGTGAACCACTAAAAGGGTACTTGTTTACTACCCTGAACACTATGACTGTTTTAATAGAAGTCTCCAGTTCCGTCCAAGTGATTATTACTGCGCAATGGTCAAAATAAATAGCAGATTTCAATGAAAATCTCAATCTCATATATCAGATGTTATTTTATTTAAGGCTGAACGCGAAATGCGGCACAAGTTGAATTTAGCGTTCAAAACGTTTTGCGAAAAAGTCGAACGGCTCACAAATCAACAGATTGAGTTTGATACTCCTTTCCGTGAATTGGGGTTCACTGGAGTGCCGAGTCGGTCAGCGGTGCTGCTTCAACCAACGTCAGGATGTCTAGTTCATCTCACGGAATGGGCAAGTAGAGTGATAATACGCCGCTAGGTTATTTTAACTTACCAAATAATTTTCGAAAATCTCTTCGAGTGTTGGTGACATTGCTTTTTTGTAGTAGTGCTATAACGAATGTAATGGTTCCGAATATTTTGAATTTTTTTATTTTAGCCGCCGTTTGTTGTGACACTTGAAGAAGTTGAACTGGTGCATTTCGAACGAATATCGCTTACGTTGAAAAACTTTGATATGGTGTTCATTTACAAAGACTATACTCGCAAACCGTCAATGGTTACGCTTGTGCCTATGATTCAGTTGGACCATGTTAAGGAATGGTTGAAGTTAGTCGACTTGGGATTTGGTATTATTCGTTATTCAGTTAGATTGAACTTGTTACAATGTATGGAGGGGATAACAATGAATTTTGCAATATATTACAAAATGTAATACAGCGTTCACAATAGTTTTCTCAGTCAACCATTAATATTTCATTTTTGGTGCCAATTTACGATATATTATTAGTGACGGAATGCACAAGTTCAGTCGCGATACCGAAAACGAGGCAGTGAATTTTTATGAAGGCCACCAGTAGATATGTATGGAGCATTCGCATTAAAAGAGAACCTTAAACAGTAATATTAGTAATGATTTAGATATGTGTTTTTACTTGGTATTAAATTATTCAGCTGACTTTTAGTTCGTGTGACATTCGATATACCGAAGGCATTCAAAGTTTGAACTGGCCAAAGATCATGAAAACGATTTTAGACGATCCAGAAGGTTTTTTCGAAACCGGAGGATGGAACTTTTTAAGCGCTGATTCTGACGTAAGATTCTCTATTCAAGAGCGTTTTGTGGTGTGCGTTTTCAGGCTATCCTATACCATTAATAAGATGTTCACATTGTATGCAGAAATCGCTCCTGAAATATAATTTAAACTCGCGTTAAAGATATAGAAATTAGTCATCTATTGTAATGTGGTATAACAGACATGATCTCGTTTCTTGGTTTCAACAGACCACAACGCACAAAATACAGACAGTTGCATACTCCTGTCCAAAGTGTATGAAGCAGTTTTGGTTTTCCCAGTGAACTGTTACTCAATTTAACAGCTCCTGCGTATGCATTGTAAAAATCACATGCTACGTGCATTCCATAGTAGGACCGGATACCAAAAATTATCGGAACCAGATGTGGGTTGCTTCCTGATACCAAAAATATACCAAAAATTGCCGGAACCAGATGTGGGCTGTTTGCAGGGACCGGATATCCCGTCGTGCCCGGGTGCACTGAGCATTACTGTTGTCGTTGTGACTTTAGGAAGAAAACGCAGCAGACGACGATTCGGACGAAGAAGACGACGCCTATCGGCCGTCGGATGACGATGCCGGTGAAGGCGGATCCGGATCTGGTGGAGAAGGTGGATCCGGCGCCGACGATGATGGTGGTTCTGGTGGTGGGGATTCTGACGATGATGATGACTCGTCGGAAGATTACGAGTCGGAAGTATCGGAATCGTGTGAGTGGGACAATCTTCCGTCGGTTATAGCTATAACAGTTTAAAGTGGACCTGTCATATACGAGTTCCACAACTCCGACCCCTTCCCGTAGTTAGCTCCCATAGTTTCTTTCTAAACCCACTGAAGTGCAGTCTGTTCGAATGCTTGTGTGTGATTACTGTTTACCTTCCTTTCGTATAATTGATTCTGTTTTAATTTAAAATACATATATTTAAAGTCAATTTTTGAATACAGCAACAGAACTGTTCAACGACAACAACTTTAAAAATTTTGCCTTGTCGCATTGCAGAGTTTACAGCAGTGAACGCTTTCAAAATATGTACAAGGTTATTTTGATTAAAACCCAATTTTTTCTGTTTTGTAGTGTCTGAGCAAACATTAAGCAGCGATGACGAGAGCGGCAAAAGCTGGAGTGAACTGGAAGAAGAAGCAAAGAAAGGTTAGTGATAACTTTGAATAACTTGTTTAACTTTTTTTAAAATTTAAAAAGTATAGTTTAAAGGCGGTGTTCACGCTTCAAGTAAAATTTATTCTGACATTAGGCAGTTTCAATATTTTTCAAACGTAAACCGTCATACATTGATTGTTCTATTACGTGTCGAAAAATAATATATGTCGTCACACGATGTGTATTGGGACCAATTTGTTGCAGCTGACCTAGAGAAAGACAAATTTGTGGAACCTGAACCATCGAAGCATGGTAGTCGGCACAAACCTATCTCATCATCAAAGAAAAGCGGTGATAAGAGAAGACATGAATCATCGTTTTCATCGAAACATAGCCCTATGAAGAAAAGAAAAAAGTGATGGTAGGATGGCCAAACTGTTTTGTTATAATATATGCTGTAATTTTGGTTGTTTTACTCAATCTACTAACCGCTAGCGTACGTTATGATCCTTGTAAAAAGCTACTATTCATTTAACGATAGTTTGTCAAGTGCTGTCTGGTATGGTGGTCGTCGTTGATCAAAGTTGTCAAAGTTTGGATTTAGATTCCACATGGGTTGAAATTCAGTTCTAAACAATTGTTGATGTTAGTACACTTTCGTTTTTGCTAATATTAGTATTATTCTCGTTTCCCATTATACGGATTATATTAGCACTGAAGCAAATTAAAGAAGCAAATGTACGATTTTCAAAAAAGTGGGTTCAACAGTGCATACTTAAACCAGGATTGTTAAAAAAGCTCAGAACGTTTCAGAAATGAAATGCTGTTATGGAAAAAAGGTTACCACACTCTTCTGTAATCGTTTCATTGCAAAACCTTTTGCTAAGCCTAACCGTAAATTTGAGGAAGTGTACAGGATGCTGCACGGGGCTCATGTTCTATTTAGATACTGAAACGAGCATAGTCTTGCTTTTAGAATATCGATAATTGGGTGTTTTTAGGTTTGCTTTGCGCGTAATTTGTAATTCAGGCTCAGGGTTTTAGCCCAGCTTGTATTCTGGCTAAAAATTAGTCGTGTGTGAAATCACTATGAGTACTATTGTGTTTGCAGGCTATAATGATTCATTAAAATACTTCGCATATGGTTAATTGTGGAATGAGCGATATACATACAGCAACTAAACAATTACCGCGTTAAATGTCATTAATTCCTCGAATTGGCACAAATTCAATTCTTTCTGCACTGCATAATTGCCGTTTACCGCCGCGAGGCATCGCACGAACAAAAAAAATTAAAAAGGAAAATGTGTCATCTACGTAATGGCAAAACCTACTCTTACCCACCAAAAACATACTTAGACGCCCTAAAAAGACAAGGGCTAGAATATAAACATACTCTTTTACAGACCCACCACAAACCTGAACGCGCCTAAAAGTAGCATGGGCGCACGTAATAGTGCGCGTGCTACTGTAAAAAAAATTTGTAATAGTGGGTCATCCACGTTTACTGTCTATGCGACTGTAAAATATTGTTCCCGCATACGAACCCTAAGTGTAGTTTTATTGTTTCCAAATGTCACTCATATCCTGTGTAGTCCCTGCTGACAACTCGCACTCTCTAGACGACCTATGCTTGGTCACGTTGCCGTCCATACCCATGCTAATTTGTCAATAAGTTCTTTAAAGGACAACTGTTTTGTCCAGAGACTGTCAGAAGGGACTCAGCTTATATCATAACACAAAGATTGTTCGAAGAAACTTTGTTTAGCGATTATACAGGGTCTGTTCGAAGGAACTCGTATTGTCAGACACTGGGTCCAGATAGTGCCTAAATTGTCCTTAGTCCCTTCGAAGGACCTGCTGCAAAACCCACTAGATAAATACACATTGTGTTAAGTCTATAGCTTAAAATCATCGTCGTCTTGTCCCACCCTTAAAACCAGGTATGTGGACAATTTTATACAGTAGCGTAGACAGTATTACGTATATGACCCATAAATGACCAATGTCATATTCAGAAACTCTGTTAGAAAAATATATTCAGAACAAATCTCTTTGCAGAGACCAACAGCGCAGATTAGAAATGTAAACTTTTTACTTATGCGGGGTTCACGTTATAACCGGTGCAGCTTGGGACACGTTTTGTCCCCATTAGACTATTGGGTAACATTTCGTCTGCTTATAAACCCCATGTCGTATTCAAAAATTCGTATTTGTCTGCTATTATCATCTGTGGATCACCTTTTGTACGTCAATATCATATGATATTCGAGGTATTGTCCGCGAATATCATATGACATACTTTCAAGTGTCTGCACACTTGAGGTAACATACCCAAATTGTCCTGTTGAATATCATATGATACTAAAATTTGAAATTTGAATTTTTGAATTTTGAAGCTGTGGTTCTAAGCGATTTTGTGTCGGAAACGATTTGCAGGTGCGTATTTAGTATTTAAAGCACATTTGTGCCGCTGCCGTCCAACTTTTTATTCATTTATTAGTATACCCAAAGATTACATTATCCCGCTGAATATCATATGATATTCGTTGAAATTTTGGAATATCATATGATATTCGCATAAATGTCCCACATATCACGTGACATACCGTCCCTTGTACACATCGATCATTTGAGAGCGGTTGTTTGTAAGGTAATGTCATATGGCATTCGAGTTTTGTCTGTTCACCCGATATGAGTGCTCGAATTTTAACGTTGACGTCGAATCAACATGGGACAAACCGTGTCCCGCCTGCCCCCGTTATAACGTGAACCCCGCATTAGATAGAAGGTATTATAGAGTAACTCACTTTATCTGACATGTCAAAAAATTGCAAATATTGTCGTATACGACGATTTGATATGAAGGAAGATAACATACATTTGATCATATACTGCCAAGGGCTTATGTCTTTTACTATGTATTGCGTCCTACGCTTTGTAGCATTGCTGAGCGCGGGAGGATTTACTATTTGGCTGTCTTTTATCAGATAAAGAACGGAAGTTTTTCTTCAACTTTGTATAATCCAAAACTCCATCTCAGCTATACGGCAAGCTCAAAACTTATCAGAGTTTATAAGAATATAGACGTTTTGCCATATGAAATATTTCGTCGTATGTTTTCTTTAGCGCTAGAATAAACTATGGCTAAAAACAAATTCTTACACATTTTAAAATATGTAATAAAACCCATCAATTCTAGGGTTTGCTTTGCGATTTTAGAACGGTCTATTTTGCGTATTGTAATTACACCTTTTGTAAGCTTAAATATACATGGCATTTTATGTTTGAATACTGTTTTGCAATTTAATGAGTGAATTTCTCTCCTTTTCTCTCGTCATTGTCTTCCACCGCTTCACTGTAATGCTGAAACGACCAACGTTGATATTTCGATTTCGCATCGCATTTTGCCACGAAAACATCATCGCCTTCCGCTAATTTTGACATGTCCAAACATAATCCTGACGCTTGGTGTACAATTGTAGAACTCTAGAAGTTATTTAGAAAACAATCTTATAACCAGTCTATTTGTCTATTAACCACCTTTCGTCTAAAATATGGATCCAGTTCTGTTTGCTACTTATTATCCTCTGTGAAATTGACATTCCATAGCTGCGCAAATTGCCACGAAATATTAAAATTGTATGCTCAGCAAAATACCTCAAATTAATATTTTTATTCATTTGAAATCTTTTTGTTAGCAATACGGACCTTCCTACTAAAAGGGTGTAACCGGATATCTGGTTCCGATACAGATCGGTGTCCGTTTCCATTATTGAAATAACGAAAATCCCTTTATTGTTGTGCCCAAAATTACTTTAAATTACGCATTTCGCAATTTTTTCACCGGCCCATGTATAGAACAGGGCCGGAACAGTAGAAGCATATTTCTAAGCATAAGCCTAAGCCTAAGTCTATAAGCCTAAGCGTATGGATGAGCCTATTCCTAAGCCTAAGCGTATGGATGAACCTATTCTTAAGCTTAAGCCTAAGCCTACGCCTAAGCGCATGGATGAGCCTATTCCTAAGCCTAAAGCCTAAGCCTACACAAAAAATAGTCTAAAGCTTAAAATGACTCAATTATAGTCCCTCCGGAAAACGATTCGGCCCTGCTCTATACATGGGCCGCCTCGCCTATAAAAAATTCTGGATCCGCTACTGACTACGACAACTTTTTACTTTGACATGATCCCATATCATATTAGCGTCTGGGGGTACATCGTCACGGCACTGTACGAGAAGCACTTTTCCAGGATCGCGGTCTGGGAACAATAGGCACGTATCTTCTCGGCGGATTGAGCGATTTTGGGTCCACGAAAACAACTGAAAAACAAATTTGCCACAGAATTTGTTTTTACAGAATGCAATTCGATTTAAAAGTTGTCGTATTTGACAAAATTTGGCAAATATGATTGTACTTACTTGAGCAAAACTTTCTCCCTCTTGGCACCGATAAAGGCCAACTTTGATTGGATATCGCTCATCACGTTGCATTGTATCTAAGCATAGGTTAGCACCACTGTTGTCTTTGATCTAAAAAATCATAAAATCAAAATGTTGCGGAACTTTATTAAACTTCTAAGGAATACGATTTCGTACATGGTTGTGCTATAAGTATATTTTCAGCGTTTCCTCATGATTACAAAAGAAATATTAAACTGCGGTTTAAATAAATAGATAAATAACTAAATAAATAAATAAATAAATAAATAAATAACTTACTATATAAATAAATAAATAAATAAATATGTATATGAACTTACATATCCCCAAGCGAGCATTCCTTCGTCTGGAACAAATTTTTGTGGATAAATTGTTTTAAGAAAATAACCAAATGAATGACATCCGAGACGATCTCGTAGTTCAATGCGGGCTGCGAGGTTGCCAATTTTCGCTTTCTGAAATATAAAAACAGTAAAGCTTTGAATCTGAGTAAAATTTCATAAACAGAAAATTGCGAATGCACCCAACAGACTAACGATTGTGCATATTTTTGTATATTTTCATTTTAATGGAACAGTTGCAGAATATGAAAGTTTTTTTTAATGATTTGTAGATTTTACCGGCCAATGGAAAAAACAGTGGCGGAACAACATTATAAGTATATTCCTAAGCCTAAGCCTAAGCGTAAGCCAAAGCCTAAGCCTAAGCGTAAGCGTAAGGATGAGCATGTTCCTAAGCCTAAGCCAAAGCCTAAGCCTAAGCGTAAGCGTAAGGATGAGCATGTTCCTAAGCCTAAGCCTAAGCCTAAGCGTAAGCGTAAGGATGAGCATGTTATTAAGCCTAAGCCAAAGCCTAAGCCTAAGCGTAAGCGTAAGGATGAGCTTGTTCCTAAGCCTAAGCCTAAGCCTAAACCTAAACCTAACTCAAGCAAAAAAATTAGTCTAAAGCTTGAGCTTACTCTATTGCGGTCCCGCAGAAAAGCATTCCGCCCATGATGTTTACATGGACCATTTTACCGAAGGTACCTTGTAGATGAAAGTGAAGTTTCGCAATTTTTGTCGATTTTGTTTGAATCGCACAAAAGTTACCGTAGTTAAGCTTAGATACAAATCACGTGACAACATTTTAAAAAGTAACGGCGGTGGGAAATTAAAAAAACTTTTCAAACTCAATTATATTTGCCCGTTCTTTTGAAAAATAAAAGTAGCAAATAAGTGTCGCTATTTTTCACACGGTGGGTTCAACTAAACAGCGGAGACAACGCATAAGTATAAAATTGTATAGATAATCACTTAAAAGAATTATTTCTTCATTTTATTTTTTAAAATGCAACAATAATTTAAATTGTTTATAAAATTTTAAGACAGTTTCTCTTTTAACGGAAGATGTTGCATGTAACTTTTTTCGGTTTTACTGTAAAACTCAACATTTAAGGTGCGCATCTCTGCTAATTTTAGAATGATCCTTGTCCACACAAGGCGTCTTGCATGAATTCTTATTTCCATGAAATACCTGAAATGAATTTTGTAACAAGATTTCGATTTTATACCTTTAACGTTTGGCGGTAATTATAAAAGAGTCTTTTGTATTTTCCCAGCCATACCTGAAATTCAAAATAAGTAACCAAGTATACATAAATTTTTCAAATTCCTAATTTTTGTACATATACCGACATGACATACATATTTCTTAAGTTTAGTGCAAATCTATATATTAAAGCTGAAACGCCGCACATACGTATTTAGGGCAGCGTTTCAACCATTTTTGTATGCATTGAGAGTGCCTATTGTTTAGGATGTGTTTTATATATCTGCAAAGCACTACGGCATTTCAAAAAGCAGTTTTTTTAATTTCGTTCATTTAAATATGAGGGAACCGGTATCAATTTAGCCTAAGATCGAAAAAGCCTCAGTCCAATTGCACAAGTGTGCAACGACCTGTAGTAAAGTAATTATTACTGGTCGACTTGGTTGCAAAATTGCAAACCTAAATCAGTCCTCGAAACTTTTTAAAGATAAATACTTTAGACGGGCAATCTGCTAAATAAATGTTCGACATTTTGAGGTAAAATTGTTAATTTTTGAGGTAAAATTTTCAGTTTTTGAGGTAAAATTTTTAGTTTGAGGTAAAATTTTCAGTATTTGAAGTAAAATTTTCAATTTTTGAGGTAAAATTTTCAACTTTTTAAGGTAAAATTTTCAATTTTTGAGGTAAAATTTTCAACTTTTTATGGTAAATTTTTAATTTTTTGATGTAAAATTTTTAACGTTTTGACGTAAAATTTTCAATTTTTTGATGTAAAATTTTTAACTTTTTGACCTAAAATTTTCAATTTTGAGGTAAAATTTTTAGTTTGAGGTAAAATTTTCAGTATTTGAAGTAAGATTTTCTATTTTTTGATATAAAATTTTTAACTTTTTGACCTAAATTTTCAATTTTTTGACGTAAAATTTTCAATTTTTTGATGTAAAAATTTTAACTTTTTGACGTAAAATTTTCAATTTTTTTTTTTTTTTTTTTTTTTTTTTTTTGGGTTTTCTTTTTTGTTTTTTTTCATTTTCAATTTTTGACGTAAAATTTTCAATTTTTTGACGTAAAATTTTCAATTTTTTGAATTTTATTTTTTAAATTTTCATTTTTTTTATCTAAAATTTTTAAATTTTTGACGTAAAATTTTCAATTTTTTGATGTAAAATTTTTAACTTTTTGACGTAAAATTTTCAATTTTTTGATGTAAAATTTTTAATTTTTTGACGTAAAATTTTCAGTTTTTTGATGTAAAATTTTTAACTTTTTGACGTAAAATTTTCAATTTTTTGATGTAAAATTTTTAACTTTTTGACGTAAAATTTTCAATTTTTTGATGTAAAATTTTTAATTTTTTGACGTAAAATTTTCAATTTTTTGACGTAAAATTTTCAAAACCTGTAGAAAACCTCTCTATTTTTGCTTCCAAAACACCAATCGAATCTCTTTATCTTTTCCTTATATTTAACGTTCAAATGCATACAACATATGCGTACCTCAGCGATTCGTGCTGAATTGTATGCGTAGTTCTCGTTATTGTAGTGTGGATTTGCTGACTTTTGCACGTGGCCAACGTGTGAGCAAAGCATAAATTCGATTGATCCACCGCACATCCATGTCTTAAAATAAAAGTTAAAAAAATTTAATTAACAACACTTCGTTACAACAGCTATTAATTTATTTTTGTAAGCTTCTCGTGATAGCCTTTAACTGTAATTAAAGCATATTTTTGGAATGTATATGTCGTAGACCAAACTGCTATGAATAAACGTACGTTATTCTATACTTCAGTAAATATTCGTATACAGAGTGTAAAACGTCTTAAATTTGCTTAAACATGAAATTAAGAAATTTCAAATCTCATAAAAACTAAATATAATTTTAGCGAACAATGTTACCCTGAACGACAGCTCCAAATTTTCTGCACCCCATATTTGCATTCCTTCATCGTAGCCTCCAGAATGAATGAAATTCCTGCGATCCATTGCAAAAATGCCTCCTGGTATTGTTGGTGTTCTGAAAGTTGACATTAAAAACACATCTAAGTGATCGTAATTATTATTGCTGACAATTATATTTTGACTCCAGCAAGGTCGGCTAGATGAATTGTTGTGAGTTCTTCAAATGTTGCGAAAACCATTTTAATTTGAGGGGTGTACGGGCCCCCCAAACCCCGCCGTCGCAACGCCACGCTGCTTTTAAGATAAAAAGATGTGATTTTTGTAATTTTTCCAAGCTGTCGAAGGTCACATAAAAATACCTTGACAGTTTTCAATTTTAGTAATTTGTTTTCATACAAATCGTAGACAAACAAAATACCTCAACGGAATGGCCGGATTCGAGCTCGAGAGCCGAGGCGGATGATCCCATTTGAAAAATAGCGTCCATCGAAATCCGCCAATCATTCGGTCCCTGATACCAGCGAAACTATACGCCATATCTTTGCTGTTGATTCCGTCAATTTTCGGTATTACAATACCGTACGGTTTTTGTTTAATTCTCTGAAGCAGTGGTTCGAGCCTAAAATTAATCTTAAAATAACAGTCTACTTATTTTGCTAACCAATATCGTTCCGAAAATAAAACGCTACTTAAAACGCTTTTTTGTGAATCAAACAGCATCTTTTAAAACGCATTTATTTTTAGTCGAAAAACTCCAAAATGAAAACCTGTTACTAACTGCTGATTGGTGCAATTTTTTTGACTTACCAGCCAATCGTAACTTCAGAGTGCGAATCAAGGAACACAATTGTTTCTGCGGCCGCCATTTTTGCAGCTTGAACGCGCGCTTGAATCAGTCCCAGGCGCTGTTTAGATCGCACCAGCCTAACTTTTCTAGACCATTGAGCGATGAAAATTTGAAGTGACTCGATAAGCTCGGCTTAAATTGAAATGAGTCATTTTAAAAAAATTTAAATTTTGGACAAATGGTTTAATCAATAAAACATGTTTACCAATTTTACCTTCAAAACGAACCTTACACCGTTACTTTTTGAGGTATCACGACCATTCGTCGCCCGACAGATCGTCGTCCGACAGTTCGTCGCCCGACAGATCGTCGCCCGACAGATAGTCGCCCGACAGATCGTCGTCCGACAGTTCGTCGCCCGACAGATCGTCGCCCAACAGTTCGTCGTCCGACAGTTCGTCGCCCGACAGATCGTCGCTCGACAGATCGTCGTCCGACAGTTCGTCGCCCGACAGATAGTCGCCCGACAGATAGTCGCCCGACAGATCGTCGCCCGACAGTTCGTCGCTCGACAGATCGTCGTCCGACAGTTCGTCGCCCGACAGATCGTCGCCCGACAGTTCGTCGCCCGACAGATCGTCGTCCGACAGTTCGTCGCCCGACAGATCGTCGCCCGACAGATCGTTGTCCGACAGTTCGTCGCTGGAGAACTTGTAATCCAATATTTCATCGACACAAACAATTCGTCGCCCATTATTATGCTTAAGCTTAAGCTTAAATTTGCACCCCCAGCTTAGGCCCTCTTAACAAAGATCAAACCCAGATTTTTGACTAATGTTTAACCCTAAAATACGGTTCAGTTTCACGCTCTCGTTTCGGTCGCCAGTTTTTTTCCGAGATCCCGGCTGTTTTTTAGAAATTCCTTGGATCCGCGACTATCCGTTGGACATACTTCTATTGCTACAATCGTCAAACAGTACAATTTCATGCAACAAATCAGGACTTGTTCGTGTTAAAACGCTTTGAATTGTTCGCAACAAAACACTCAACCATTCGTTATAGAATACAATAACAACGCTGGCAAGCGGAAGCGAATCTTCGAACATTTGTTGCTTACATCTGCAAAATCAAAGAAACTCCAAATTATAAATGTGTCTAATCGTTTTCAAAGAAATCCGCTTAAAATTCATAGACCTGGCTGCCCATATTCTCAAATATGTGTAGCACCTAGAGTGGATGATCAATCTTAGTCAAAAGTGTTCAACTACTTTGGTTCTGCGCGGTAGAAAATGGACCAGTGTGCGTTGTACTTTTGCCCGACCCCCACCGTGAATAGGGGGCAGTAACCATTCGGACCGCACTGTAAACACAGGTTTGAAGAATATAATCGAAGCAACTTGAGATTGGAAATGTTGACACAATTTATCCCACCCCCGAAAAATTCGGGGGGTAGGCCAAAAACACAACGTGCGCTGCGTATATTTTTTGTCCACAGAATGTACCCAGTTACACACTCTTGTCAGTATGCACTCTTGGTAGCATCAATTACACAAATTAGTGCTAACTTTTGTAAACTGTCAAAGCAGAGAATGACAACGTTTTAAATTTTGGCAAATTTTGTACTATTGTGTTCGTCTACATTCGTACATATTTTGGGCATCATACTTGCCGTATTTCGCTTGTTTGTTCCAATTATACTTGATGTGTATACTTCTGGTACATTTGCTGTCCGGGACAATGGGGACGGCCGTAACATTGGCCGAATTTTCTACACGAGACATTGCATTAGGTTGCCTTTATTTCAGGTTCTAGTGACGCATTTTCGTAGCTACTGTTACTTAGGGCAAATGTTACTTTTAGGGCCGTATCTTCGGGTTAAACCTATTCCTGAGTATATGCGTAAGCGTTGAAATAAGTGTGAATTTAGGATTAAGCCTTTTAAATATGAAAGCAAAAAATATGATCCAATTGAAGCATAATCGTTTTCAGCCCCTACCCTGAAAAATGAGAAGGCCCTAAAAACATGAGGCGAAAATTCAATATTACGGAATATTTTGTTGCGTTTCCCGCAGATTCAGCCACGGATTTTGAGAAAAGAGGTTACGTTTTAAATTTGGAACGGTGTTTTAACTGTTTTGAAAACCAGGGTGTAACCGGATGTCTGTTTCCGCTTTCGTTTCCGGCAGAAATCGGTGTACGTTATACGTTAACGTTTTCGTTATAGAAATATCGGAAATTCGGTTAGTTTAATAAACAGCGTATATATCTCGAACATTTTTCGCTACAGGTATGCGACAATTGTTTAAAATGAAATCAAATTTACACAATTTGTCTAAAATCATAAAAATTTCGGTATATGCGTCACTTTTTCTTTAAATTTTTAGAAATCCCGGTGAATATTGGCACGGGTCAATTCTGTTAATAAGAAAATAAAACATCTTTGAAACTTTTATACTTGAATATCCGTTTTCCGTCCCGATTCTGTTTTATTTTGATTCCTAGCCGCCGTTCCAGTTTCCGTTATTTTTTAATATCCGTTTACACCCTGTTGAAAACTCAAAAAAATGTCTGAAATTCTCTTTACAAAAATTTTATAGAGTGGCTGGTTGAACCCTGAAACCCCTCTAATAAATCCATAAAACCTACTGCCCCCTGTAATATTAAATCTTAATTTCATACCTGATTTCATGAAAAGGGAAGGGACTTACATTGGAGCCCGCACATCAGGCAGTGTTCGCTTTAGTGACATCTTATCTGACGCAACAATGTTCATGAACCACTGTTTTGATAATTCTTCCGCTTTATCGTTAACATCAGTACCTGAAACACAAAAATCTACCAACGTTTCCGAGACAATTTGTTAGCAACATTAATCAGGATCACAGCCGTAACAGTAGTCGTATAAGCATATTCCTAAACCTAAGCCTAAGCATGAATCATGGCGCAATAATAAAGCCTATAGCTAAAAAGTTTAAGCAAAAAATAGTCTAAAGCATAAACCTTTACTCCGTAGCAGTCGCACAGAAAAATGTCCCGCCCCTGATCTTGACATAAAAGGCTGCAATTTTTTAAATCTCTACTTTAAATTGTGATATTTAGTTTTGTTTTACCAGAAAGTTAAATGCTATTGAGACTTTTCCATCAGCTTTTTTCACATCAAAATTCAAAATTGTACACTGTTGGGTAATCAGGATTATAATGCGATTCATATTCAATTAAGCAATGATGATACATCTTACACATTTAAACTAAACCGAGAGCAAAAGATGGTTGAATTTGTCGGCTCATGTCACTTTAAGGAGCGTCCAGGTTTCGGGTGAGTCTATAAAAGATTAGGTTTAGATTCTAGATTACATTTTTTGCATAGGCTTAGGCTTAGGCTTAGGCTTAGGAACTCATTTTTGCAATGCTTAGGTTTAGGCTTAGGCTTAGGAACTTATTTTTGCAATGCTTATGTTTAGGCTTAGGCTTCGGATCAATTAACAATATGATAATTTAGACCATTGGGTAAACTAAACGAGAGAAAAGATGGTTGAATTTGTCGGCTCATGTATTTAAGGAGCGTCCAGGTTTCGGGTGAGTCTATAAAAGATTAGGTTTAGATTTAGATTAATTTTTTGATAGGCTTATGTTTAGGCTTAGGCTTAGGAACTCATTTTTGCAATGCTTATGTTTAGGCTTAGGCTTAGGAACTCATTTTTGCAACGGTTAGGCTTAGGCTTAGGCTTAATAACTCATTTTTGCAACGCTTAGGCTTATGCTTAGGCTTAGGAACTCATTTTTACAACACTTAGGCTTAGGCTTAGGCTTAGGAACTCATTTTTAACGCTTAGGCTTAGGCTTAGGGTTAGGAATACGCTTAATTTACTGTTCCGCACCTTAAAGTAACATTCCATCAGTGTTGCATTGTCCATCAATGGTTCAAACTTTTGCATCTCTCGAGCTGGCTCGGGAACTAAGATACCAAGGAGATATTCATATTTTGGGCAGACGGGTTTTTTATTGTTTTTAGACCAACAAACCGCTCATTTTAATACGACAAAAGTATATATAAACGATTCAGCTAAAGGGATATCAGCCACTGGTTACTCAGGATGCCAGTGAAGAACACAAATGGTATGTTTCAAATTAAACTGAATGTTTAAACCAAAACAGACTCAATTCAAGATTATACGCACTTAAAATATACCTTCAAGTGAAACACCGGTGCCATTTTCGCCAGGTCCAATAAGATGGACACCGATGTCGCCAAGAAACGCTTTCCGATTCCTGGGCCTTTCCATTGGTTGTTTTAGTTCGCCATCGACGCCCTTCAAAGCTTCTAATTGGTTATTAGCGTTTTTCTGAAATCATAGATGGATTAGTTCGTCAAGATCGTACCGTCGAGGTAATATTAACACAAATATTTTTTACTGAGATGGGATAGAACCAAGTAACAAATAGGGACCTGCCTTAAGTTAAGCACTACCGTACAGACGCTTGAACGAAAAGTTTACTGCTGATGCGGTTTTGCCGATTTCGGAGCCGTCAACAGCCAGAATTACAGCTTGCTATGAATAAGTATACAACTAGTACGTACAAATTCTGTATATTTTCCTCAAGATTTATAGGTTAAAGCTTAGGGCCAATGTAAAGAACAGGAGCAGAACAGTATTATAAGCATATTTCTAAGCCTAAAGCCAAGCCTAAGCGCAATAATGAGTATATTCGTAAGCCTATTAAGCCTAAAACCTAGCAAAAAATGAGTCCAAAGCTTAAGCTTATTTACTCTTTTCTAGTTCCACAGAAAAACGTTCCACCCCTGATCTTTACACGGGCCAGGCTTAGGCAAAGGATTAGTCTCGCCCATAGGCAACTGTTTACTTCTACAACCTAAAACGCGTAAACCGAAGCGTAAGCGTAAATATGAGGCGAAAATGTTCAAAAATTTGAACAACAAGAAAATATCAAAAGCCTTTTGGTAGTAATGTTAACGTTTTAACTACTGTAATCTGAAGCATTTAGACATGATAACTAATCATATTATAGTGAATCCGTAACATTTGGAAAATAGTTAATCAAATTTCATATCATTTACCATAAAAGTGGCAAATTTATTCAGTCCCAAACCGTATTTTGATATCCAAGACACGCAAAATATCAGTCCAACGACAAAAGCTGTCAGTCGAGCAATTCGATTTTGGCGAATTCTAAAAAGCCGCAGCCTCAATATTTTCAACATATTTTTGCTACACTGCAAAAAATGGTGAGTTAAATTGACTCTCTCCGAAATATGCTTTACGGACTACACAAACTGAGCGTCAGATTCTACTTTCCAGAGTCCAATTCAACTCACAGAATCGCACCGTTGACTCTGGCGGAGTCGAATTTGACTAAGTTTGTGTAGTGCAGTAGAGCCGATTTTGGAGAGAGTCAATTTGACTCAGTATTTTTGCAGTGTATGGTTCCTAATGAAGCCTAAATGTTAAAACGTTCCATACCCCGTGTATTCCCTTGAACAAGCATTGCGTTCAAATTTACACACAGGCTACTAACGTGCTACAAGTAGTCCTAACATCGTGAGTAGGAAATTCGATGATTCCGAACAAGCCTAAGTCAAAGGGTAAAAATATAACGTGATTCTAAACCTTCGTTTGAAGCGCAAACCTGTAAACCTAAGCGAAACAGTGTCGTACAGGATATAGTGCAACTGTTTAGAATTACGCTTAGGAATATGCTTGTACAACGGTTCCGACCCTGTTCTATACATTGGGCGGACCTAGGATGGTAAATTTTTTCCATTCAAGATAAGGGCTTTGAGTTGGAGAAGAAAACTGAAATTGATGAAAACTAATTTGAAGGAATAAAACATAAGAAAAAGTTAATTACATCATTTATTTTATTTAGCAAAAAACTATAAAACCACTTTTTCCAATACTGGTTTACAGCATGAAAACTCAGTATAATAGGTTATATATCAGAAAACTAAACTCCTAAGCGCTATGACAACAAAGAAAATGACCAAAATATTTAGAATATAAATATAGTTTTCTGAACAGTTACATTGTCATTATCTGTTAAAGCTTACACAGCTTTTAGTTCATGTTCTCTGGTCTTAAAAAAGTTTAATTATTGAGATTAGAAAAGCAGATATGGTATCTAAGAGATATAATGGCATCGTTTTTCACTGTCGTGCAATACACAAAGTGAGAGCTAAAGTTTGGTCCTTCACAGATTTGCTTGATCCAAAATCGAAAGCATAAATTAGTGGTATTGGAATTAATTTTAACGACAGGTCAACGGGCATTCAAGTTCCGGCCCATGTTACTTTAAGCGGCGTTCAGGTTTCTGGTGGGTCTATAAAAGAGTAGGTTTAGAGTCTAGATTACATTTTTTTTGCTTAGGCTTAAGCTCAGGCTTAGGCTTAGGAACACATTTTTGCAACGCTTATGCTTATGCTTAAGAATACATTTTTGCAACGCTTATGCTTAGGCTTGGCAGTACGCTTAATCTACTGTTACACCCTTTAAAGTACCATTGGCCCAAGTTCCTTTGGCAAAAATTTGCAGATGCAATTGGCAAGTTCAAATGTTTACTGCTATATGGTTACTCAGGATGCCAGTGAAGAACACAAATGGTATGTTTCAAATTAAACTCAATGCTATATTATTCAGATCATGGGTTGTAGCTAACCTACGATACAGGTTTTTGGTGATTTTGGGGCGAAGAGAAAAAATAGTGATTGTACCGGTAAGACAAGGTCGTTGTCATTTTAGTGTGTTAAAATTGTTTGATAACCTCGTTTTGGGTTTGTTCACCTCAGCTTTGATACATGTAAAGATCGGAGGCGGAACGTTATTTGTGGGACTGCAATAGAGTATAAGCTTAAAGCTTTAGACTAATTGTTTTGCTTGGCTTAGGCTTTAAGAATATGTTTACTGTTCCGCTCCTATGCGTTACATTATCTTGTAACTGTAAACTTGCCTGTATAGGTTTTGTTGAAGAACAAGACGTACAAAGCTTGCATACGCAAGTTATATCTGCATAGCAGTGTATCAAACCGGGAGGTCTGTCTCAGGCTCCTGCAGAAAACCGATTTATTTACTGCTACAATTCTGGTTGACGGTTAAACAATTTTTTAAATTTTTACAAAACTTGTATCGTTCGGCGCATTTGTGTAATTTTCGCAAAATTTATAGAACAACCTGTCATGATTTCATAAACTATTTCTAACACCAAATTTTTTGGGCAATAGTTTATAGATATTTGCTAAAATTGACACAATTTAACACTGTTTGAACTGCCAATTTCGTGTCATCTTCGGCTCCGGCAAGTATTGTTCACCTCCGGATAAGGTATTTTTCATATATATCTGGTTGCACCCTGCAGCATAGTTGAGTCATCATTAAAGCCGCTTTATCCACGAGTATGAAATTTGAATACAAGCTTAGAATTGTTCTCGGCCCATGTATATATAAGCAATATAACCAAGCTGGAACGTTTTCCGGAGGGACTGTAATAGAGTAAGCTTAAGCTTTCGATTAATTTTTTGCTTAGCATTAGCCTTTAGGCTTAGGTATATTCTAACTCTTACGCTTTAGGCTTAGGCTTAGGAATATGCTTACTGTTCCGGCCCTGTTCTATACCTTAGCCTTTTCTCTATGTTCCCCATTTTCACGTAAATGGTTCAAAATCGGTCTGATCAACTATACGCTCAAAAACTAACCACTAACATTTATTTATAGCAATAATTTCAACGACACTTCATACACCTAAAACATGTGTCCGCAATTTTAAAATTATAAACTGAAAATTATTTAAGAATTTGGTCAATTATCAGACAGCAGTTGTGACGGTGAAATTTTTATCCGAAAGTAAAAACATGAGTTACGGGCATTTTTAGCCATTGGACGTTTATCAGAAACAAACTGATAGTTTAAAAAATTTGTTACTGAAGTGAAACTGGGTGGAACGAACTTGAATTATACGCTGTTAACAGAATGGTGTCGGTTGTACCTAAGTAAACACCAAAAATAACATGCAGTATAGAAAACGCTATCCAAATAAAACCCAAATGTGATAGGAATGTTGCATAAAATAACAAACTAATGGCAACGCGAACATAAATAAAAAATGACAAAAATACTGTTAATAAAAGCAGTACTTAACAAACATATAAAACGTACGTTATATACGCAATACGGTAATGTTTAAACGTTAAATATTGTCTAAAATAAATGTTAACCCTAAAATAACGGAAATAAACCGAATTACAAAATATTTCTACTAAACATATTCTAAAATAGCAGATTGCAAATTGATAATATCCAAAACCCTTAGCTGCATCTGCTCATTAACTAACAGGGCTGTGATTAGCGCCCCTGAAACTGCAGCTCGAATTCTAAAAATACCCAGCGTCGGAGGTCAAAATCAATTTTAATCCCTCCACTGGATCCAAGAGTAGCATTTTTGCTCAGTTTGAACACAAACACTTGCACTACGACCTGAACAAACTACGTAAACTGTTTCTAATTTTCAAATTTATAATATATTTTCTGTGCGATAAAGTATATTTTCCTATAGAATTACAAATACATACTCCATTAGTAGTTTAATCACTTAAAAACATTTCACGACTCCGGCACGACTTTATAGCTGCATACAAATTAGCTCATTTCCACGGCTGTAATACTCATTGAGACATCCAAAAAAGACAATAACCAATAGTCAAATTATTACAAAATGTTATTGCTATGACTAGTACATTAAGAAGAGCATTTACAAACAAACATAACACCTGGTGAAGCATAATACCTAGCAACAATGTAGAACTAAAAAATTACTAAAAAACTTAGACCATGGCCGTGACCCCGAGTTCTTGAAAAACCATTCAGTCATAATAAGGGGAGCATGGTTAACGCCGCATACATAAAGTTTCATGGTTCGTAACGGTTGTACCCCCCTCTAAATAAAGGGGGGTAGGGAAAAACGCAACGCTAGCCGATTACATTCTTTTCTACACAGAATGTGCCCAGCCGCACACTCTTGTAAAATAGCGATTATGCACTCTTGGTCATAGTAAGCGTAAAATGTTGTCATAAGCCAAATTAAAGTTAGCACTGCAATTGTATATCATTAAGAGTCAAAAAATTCAGCAAATAAAATTTGGTAAGGTCAATCTCGAAACATCCATATTGTACATCGGATAGTCACATTACAAACACAACTTAAGAGAGGCTATTCGAAACAGACCCTTGCACACATTCCTCACATTTACACTACCGCTCTGTCTTAGGCTCGGTCTTAGGTTTGCGAAAATTATAAGTATGCCTGAGTCTAAAATTTAAGCTCATATATGGTAACAGTGTGACATAAGAGTCGCGAAATGCAATTTACAAAATAAAAACTTAAATTAAAAATTACGATTCATCTGGTCCTGTCCACGGATTCGATATAATGCTGAAACTTCCACTGTTGGGTCTCTGAGCTTCGATTACACGGCTGCAACAGTACATCGTCTCCGTTTTTCAGTCCAGCGACATCTAAGCAACGTCCTGTTTTCGCGTGTCGAATGGCACCATTCTAAAAACAGAGAAATTATTGTAACTATTCAAAGATTTTTTAAAAAATTTAAGAATTTCAACAAATAAAAAAATTCTACAAACAATAATATTTGTTTCTATTTTCGTAAGCCACCAATTTGAGCTAAGCTCCCTTACATATTGCTGTTATCATAGCATTGTGTCAAAGATTTGTATCATGAATTTGCAAAAACTAAATTCTGAACAACAAGATCAGTGGGGTTACTCCCTGGAAATATGTTATCTACCCCTAAACGATTTAGTCCGACTAAATCGAGCCAATTCTCCCCATCTCCATACCCCTCCTATAATCATTTTGCTTCCCCCCGGATTGCTAAACTGGCTACGTGCCTGTACCGCATGAACCTAATTAAACTTACCCTATCATGAGCCCACAAATTAACATCATTGGGGCGTTTGTCTTTTTTGTAGCCACAACTTGTCAGTGTAACACGCGAGTCTGAAGGTTGCTCAATATATCCGGCACATGTCGATTCACGTCGAAGTTCGTGTTGAGGTGTGAAAGAAAATATCTTGAAATATACAAAAGTTACTCCCTTCCATCAATCAAAAATATATTTGAATATTTTGATACAGTACGACACTTCTTATTACTTAATCGTTATTGTTTGTAGTATCACGCGGTCTCAATATAGTAATACCTCCTCCTTGACTAATGACGGGGCATTATGACCAATGTTGTACAGTGCCTTTGATCAATTAACTACTACAAGTTTTGTTGGATATCAAAAAGAACCTTTACAAAATAAAATGCAAACAGCTCATATGAGTTGAGTCTCAACTGGCTTGTCATGCAATCTAAAAAATTGGTTCCAAATAAATATCATTTTCAAATCTTTATTCAAATATTTAAAATTTGATGGTACCAACGTTAAGCTCAAGAAGTATTATCAGATTTAAAAACCTATCATCATAGACAACCCAAAACATCTAGAACATCACAAGCCACAAAAACAATATTATTGCAAAATTACTTAATTTGATCTGATACACAAAAGTACTTAAAACAAGGCAAAATGATGGCGACTATTGCTATTCATACCTGAGCAGAACTACCGCCTCCCTGACAAAAATACAACCCGATTTTGATGCGAGACTTTTCGTCTTTCTGAAGTGTATCAAGGCACAAACCAGAGTGAGGGTTTCGTACCTAAAATGACAAAAAATTTAGTATAATAATATTCAATATTGAAGCTAACATTAAATGCGCTCAGTGATTGTTATAGGCGGTTGTTTCATTTCGATTCTAAGTTATTCACGCGTTAAAGCGATCAACTTATTCAAAATTACGTCATGTGAATACGCTTTCAAACCCAAATCGTGACCAATACTACTAAGTAATGAGTTCGCATAAACACGTTTTGTTGGGGTCTGTGTCGTATTTTCTCCGTAGCATCTCTATAAGTCATCGTAAACATGAAAACAAAAAGAATTTAGTTGAATAGTAGCTGCCTTAATGACTCTAAGACAATAATCAATCAACTAATATTTTTCGAAACATTTTACAATACGGACTTAACATATTACTTTAAAGTTGTTCATCATAATGGTAAGATATAAGTTTATTATGGACTATAATTTTTTATCCTACAAGCCTGTGATGTGGTCATTTTAACTGCATTTTATTTAAAAAACGAAACGCAGACAACTATACTTACACTGCCAAACGCGAGAACATTTTCGTCTGGAATAAATTTTTCTGGGTACACATTTTCCAAATACCATTTGAAACTATGGCAATTGAGTCGTTTTCGCAATTCGACTCGTTTTGAAATATCACCAATTTCTGCGTGCTAAAATTACAATATTGTGAAATCTAAAGAATAACATTTTTCGTTACAGGAAGGAAACTTACCAGTAAAAATAATTACAGCTTAGATAGCTAAAATTTCAATAATATCCGTATTATTCTAGAAATAACAAGCTAACACAGAATCTACAGCATGCGTACGTTAACTTCAAGAAATACCGTCGGATTTACCTGAAGCTCATGGCGAAAGTTATAAAATAGTCGTTTGTAATCGTCCATCCAAACCTGAAAAAATAAATGCAGGTCGGTGTTATCGAGATAATCGTCTACCAGGGTTTCAATAGGAACTGTGCTTCACGCAGGAACAGGAGCAAGCATTCATTTTTTCAATGGAACAGGAACAGAAACCGAAAAAGGAATCGCGAATCTATACTGTTAACTGACGATAATTCAAAATTAAATATGTTGCTCTTCGACTGTATTGCATTTCACTAGCCAGTTTTACCAGTTCTACAAAAGATACACGTCAAATACTTTACAATATGTTGAATCAGTAGATAGTAATTTTTTTATTTTTAAACTTTTTCTAATCAATTTGGCATAAAACCGTAAAAATTCCGATTCTGCGTTCTCCATCGCCACAGCAGGAACAGGAATTGAACTTTAGCAAGAATTCCGACGTGAACAGCAATTCTGATAACGTTAAACATTATAAATCAACTAAAAATTATACGCTACTGCAATATTGCACCGAAGAAATTGCAACATTAGTGAGAGATAAACCTAATAAAAAATCTATTTTTCTTGCCAACCTCAGCCAACCGTGCAGAATTGACACCATGAACGTCTTTGGTTGTCATGTTGTATGGATGTCCGGCACGAAAAATATGGCCCACATGCGAGCAGGGAATGTACTCGAGAGATCCACCACACATCCAGGTCTACAAATAAACGTTTTGCAAAATGCACGCTACTTACTTCTTTGTGGAATTCGTTATGACATTTCAAAATCTTTCAATGTAACACAAATTCCAAACACAATTTAGCTTTGTAGTACGATAGATGTATTACTAAAACCCGAAATCAAATTTCGATTATAACCTTACCTTTCCCATAAGGCGTCATTTTTACGAAAGCACAGATATACCACTAACCAAAAGTTTGCTGTATTTACCAAAAAATTTATTTAATAAAAATATAACAAGAGAGACACGTACCCTGAATGATATTTCCAAATTTTCACCTCCCCAAATTTCCATTCCGTCATCATAGCTTCCGATTTCGAAAAAATATTTCCGATCAGCCGCGAATAATCCACCAGGCATTGTTGGTGATCTAATATGACACAGGTAAAATAAACTAAATACCTATAAGACAAAAATAGGCATAGCCGTCCAGGTTTTCAGCAGCTTCAACCTCTACGAAACATCCACCAAAAATAAGAATAGGCTATGGCCAGTACGGAATAGTAAATTAACATCCGCCAAATGTGTAGTTGAGATACTGCGGTTACAACTCAGGCTAAACAAATGAAGTACTGGGATTAAACCCTCATTCTCATGTGCAGGTTTCTGCGGCAAAAACTCGCATCTGCAATTTTCAAGTGCAACGTTTTGCATCTAAAACTTGCCGTAGCTACACCTTGCACGCATAAGTTCCTGCAACAAGGACTTACATCTGCAATTTCAAGCTAAAAGCTCTCGCTGCTAAAACTTGCATATGCGAATGGGGCTTAAGAATACGCGACTGAAGCTATTTTCTCTTTTATAGGAGCTGGGACTGTGATCTCTTCATACACGCCGGCGGCAAATCATGAGCGGCGTTAACCCTAGTTCGCCGAAACTTCCGGCAAAGTATAAAATTAGTAGAACAGGACTAAAATTAAACTCCCGTAAGATTTGCAAGTCTACCACACAGCTTCAGAACAAACCGATCAGCCCCTAAGTAAACAGACGTACGGCCACGGATCAATAGACGACGTCCTGCCAATCCGATGAATAGTTTGCGGGGAGATCCACGTAAAATGTAGACTCCACCAAAATCCGCCCACCGAGCCCCCGCCACCTGAGTAGTATCCAATATCATGATCAGTGATAATATCGATGCTTGGAATCAATACTGCAGATCGTTTGTCTTTAATACGCTGCAGAAGCGGTTCAAGCCTGAAATATACAAATTAAAATAAATAACTATAAACACTTTTACTTTCATACTATCAAACATAAAAACATACTCCCTATTTAGATTCGTTCAAAAAATATACGTAATGTCTTAGACGTTCAAAAAATTAACCTGTAGAAATTTCTTTTGTCCCTATTTCTAATTTCTGCTGAAATACAATTCCATTTTAGACATCGTTCCATCTCACTTTTACATTCAGATTATTACATACGTATGCATAATACATTATATTAAATCAGTATTTTAAGAAACAAGTTGGCGTTGCAAATATTGCAACCACTGTCACCAATAGACATTATGAGTTATACTGACCATCCATGATTGGCTTCGCAATGAGAATCAAGGAATATTAGAACATCGCCAGTCGCTGCACGAGCACCAGCCAAACGTGCTCGAATTAAGCCTTGGCGTTCCGGCACACGAACCAGTTTAACTTTGCCACCGAAACTGTTTTCGACATATTTGTCAAGTTTGGCGCCCAACTCTTCTGAAAATTCACCCATATGCGTTGAGAATTTTAATCAAACATTCAAACACTGATAATATTGTACAAGCTTAGCTGCCACCCAAAAAATAAGCCAAATTTTACGATTTTTACAACAGTTTTTACCTTTCATTTTTTCGACGCTAATAGTTTAATTTTTCATTATTCTGAATCAATCAACAATCATTCACATTTTTGCAACTTTTGCCTTCGTATTCCAACGACGTTAAAACACTGTGCAATATTATATTACATACTGCTATGATAGCCCTACACTTGTCGTGATGCATCCCCTGTCGCCGTACGTTTCCGTCTGTCACCGTACAGCATGGTAATGGCGCAACTAACTGGCTTACAAAATCGTACGGTAACTACGGACGGTGACGTACGGTGCCGGACGACAATAAAATTTTTAAAAAATACAACACCACCTTAAAGCTCACAATGACAAACTGTGTACACCATTCATTTGGCATTTTTACGCATTTGGCAGGACCGAAATATCAAATCTCAAACCCATTTTCTCAGCTAATACTAATATACCTCTATCACTAGCATCATCCAACAGGACAATTTCATGTAGTAAATCTGGCGCTGATCGTAAATAAACGCTATGAACGGTACGTATCAAAGGCGACCACGCTTCGTTATGAAATATAATCACAACACTCGCGTTTGGAAGCGTTGAATCGAACATTTGTCGCTTGCATCTAGAAATGTTAGACATACATACATACATACAGATACAGTAACCGACATAGTTAAGTGCAATCGCGATCGCGGTACAAACCGCAGCTCTGATCGCAATTGCTCGTTTTTTTATTGCAATCGCTCGCAAACACGTTGTGGATTATTGCTCACGGTTACTGCGGCCATAACCGTGACCGCAAGCAAGCTCTCCTATCATTAAATCTTATTGTGGTACAAAATTTCAGTTCTAACATATCTAAGCAACCACAAGTTATCAATTCAACACAGGCGTAAGTATCACGCTAGATTTCCGAGCCATGATCTCAAAAACCAGCTAACTTTCTCCATCTCTAGTATTAGAATAAACGCTAACTTAAAATGGTGCTATATTTTATCACTCGGCTAAGTCCGGCATCGTCCTGCGACCCAAGTTAAATATATTTTGTTTATAAAATGTTATGTGGTGACAATATGAGGCAATTCACGTGCGTTGCCGTACAGTGTCAGCCAACGGTCAAAAAGTATAGCGTCATCCTTACTCCGTATTGCGAACATCCCGAACAGTTCTGTCCACTGGGATTTTGTCAGACGCGACCACATTCATGAACCATTTTTTCATCGATTCTTCGCCTTGTTTTGCTTCGTTACCTACAATTTGACACACGGTGCCACGACAATAATAATTATTAGCGTTTGTATCGAAATCTCGAGAGTTTGGTTATTTTCAATATTACATAGTGCAAAAAGTGTCATTGCATCATACCGTTTAGGATTTCCGTTAGCCTAAAGTGCACTGTTTAAGTTCCTTAAATTTCTAATAGCAAAGTTTTCAATATTACCTTTACAAGAACAACCAAGCCCTTATTACAAGTGTACGATGCTTGTTTAGTTCCAGGACACTCAACGACCACTGGCTGTCATAATATGTTCCCAGAAACCTAAAGAGGTGAGAAAACTTACAAAAAGCTACGACTGCATTCAGTCCGCCCTGATGTACGACTCGTGTGGGATCCAGTGTCAGATGTGTACGACTGTTCCGTCGCTTAGGTCACATCGGTAGCAGGTGGCTAAATCGAATAACGCGCAAACTAACCTTCCAGTTTTACGCCAGCTCCATTTTGCCCTGGCCCTTGTTTGACAACGTTTAAATCTCCTTCAAACCATCGTCGTGTTTTGCGCGACTTCTGCAAACTGGGATTGCGGTTCGCGGCGTCTCGTTTGGTCTAAAATACGCATTGCGTATAAACATAGACACACTGAAATCGTACTAACAGATATACTGGTGTAACCAGAACTCATTTCGGGGGGAGGGGGGTCAAGCCATGGGTATATATTGTACGTAAAGGTACCATGCGTGTAAAGCAAGTTTTTCTGCTTAAAATTTTTTCATGAGTGTTACTTACTTTTTTAAATTTAAAAATTTTTTTGAAGGTGAACGGTATCCATTCTCTCCGGCGTACACTCCCGCACATTGACAACTTTTTTAAAACCAAACCAAACCAATGACTGCCCCACAGAATCCCTTTTAACCATCCCAATCTTTTAGTTTACACAAGATACATAGGCTTCATTTGCACCAAAAATCCAGACTGTATTTTTGTAGTCTGTTTGACACGGTTTCAGTTTGCAACACAAGAAACACCCATTCCAAAATTTTTATACAACGTAACCACCCACCTTTCGCCCCATGTATAGAACAGGGCCGGATCGTTTTTCGAAGGGGCTAAGATTGTCAGTTTAAGCTTTTAGACTAATTTTTTTGCTTAGGCTTAGGCTTATGAATAGGCTCATCCATAAGCGTAGGCTTAGGCTTACGCTTAGGAATAGGTTCATCCATACGCTTAGGCTTAGGAATATGCTTATACTACTGTTCCGGCCCTGTTCTATACATGGACACACCTTTCAAAAATGATGACTACGCCCATGTGCACCAATATCACTAACCTCGACTGCAGTCGTTGCAGTGCTCAACCGTTGTTTGACATGATTCAACGTCACTACAGTCAAATCTGACGGAAGAACTTGTAAACGTTGCATAAACATTACCGCAAACATTAAAAACACAACCAAACAAACCAATCGAATTGCAGTTTCTTTGCGTCGTGGAAGACAAAAACGTATCAGCATCATTGTACGGCGATCAATTTTGGAATTTTCAACAAGAATTAGAACAAAAGTATCAAATCCACCCGACAATTAAATTAAAACTGAATCCAGTCAAAATTGTATCACAGAACGCACATCACAGACTGCTTTGTATTGCGTTATTTGAGTCACGGCACGCAAGCGGTACGAAAGCAAGCAAAATCAGCTACATTTATAATGATTAACATTTACGACATAGCGTTAAGCAGCCAGCTTCAAAAGTTGCAAGGAAATTGCTATTTTACAACTTCCATGAGATCAAATAATAGTATGGATTCTTGTCATTAATATATACTATAAAAACAATATTTACTGGCTTTAAAGAGAACCTGAAGTAAAATGATTATATACTCACTACATAATATACAGCAGATCCTTTAAGTTATACGCTAATTTTTTCAATGACATTTTTTATCATCCAGATGTATTTTCCTTTCAATTATTTTTTAAATCCGGATGCACCCTGATTGTTGCATTGTAGCTTTTGTAATGTTTACGTCGCAAATACGATAATTTTTCAATAATTAGCCAACTTAAACTGTCAACAGTTTATTCTGTCAGACCCTGCCACTTTTACGAATGGAACGCACTGACGCAAAGCTATTCTTGCTGCAAAGTACTCAATAGGCAAGCAAATACCTCAAACCGCAGCCGAAATATGATACAGAATTTAAAAACGAACTGTAGTAAAAAACGTAATCGCTCTCCATCCATCAGATAATAATATATTTTGACCATGAAACTCAACAAAGTTTTAATATTTTGACCATGAAACTCAACAATGTTTTAATTTACAAGCTGACACAATTATAAATAAATAGCGTTACACAACAAAACATCACAGCCGTTCAAATCATTAAAAAGTTTTGGCAAACAAACCGGATGTCCGGCATAAGATTCTAAAAACATTTATTCGATGAGGGTGTTTACGACAAAATAGAGCTAAATCAAATGACTCATTCTACTTTCTTCAAGATACTGTATCTTTAGCCGTGAAAATTAATTTTCACAAAAGCCGCTGCCAATGTTACTTTTAGGGCCGTAACAGTAGATTAAGTGTATTCCTAAGCCTAAACCTAAGCCTAAGCGTTGCAAAAGCGTATTCCTTATCCTTAGCCTAAGCCTTAAGCCGAAGCGTTGCAAAAGCGTATTCCTAAGCCTAAGCGTTGCAAAAGCGTATTCCTAAAAGCCTAAGCCTAAGCCCAAGACTAAGCCTAAACAAAAATGTAGTCTAGAATGTAAGCCTACTCCTTTAGAGACCCACCAGAAACCAAGACTGCCCTAAATGTAACATGGGCCAAAGCCGCAATAGTTCCCAATTTGTCAAACAAAATACTGACGTTTAAGATAGATAAATATCCGGTAGTTTTAGCGTTCATTCTGTCTATAACACGATCCAGAACAGAGTGCAAAATTTAAATCATATGCGGGTCAGGTGGGGGACATGGCACCCTGTATCTCACCTAATTTCCGTCCCAAATTAAAACCTTGATCTTAAAACAAAATGCTTCAGCAGCTAATCATAACATACATACACCTGAAGAGAACACGGCGCAACAAAAAACTTGCCACTTAGAACTTCGTATCTCAGCAAAATCCGTGCTATTTTAAATACCACACGCGTATATAGAAATAAGCTGGAACGCTGCCCAGTAAAATAAGAGCAGGCTTGCAATTCAGTTGAACCTTTTGACAAACAATAGGCTAAGATTTAGACTATCCCTCATGCTGGCGAATGTTGAGAAATATGGCTTACTAACTGTTAGGCCCCTAAAAGTAACATTGGCCTTAAGTCATTGTACAACCCAACGAGAACAACTCCAAACATAAATCATACATTGCCTATTAATAACACTCAAATTATACTGAAAATCACAAAATTTGTCACAACCGGAACTGGAATTACAGTTCTTGAATGGAACCTTAACTTACAAGACTTGAGCCTTTCACGATTTCTCAACAGGCGCCCGCACTGTTTCCGATTTATAGCCAAACGATTCCAACATTTCCGTGGCTGTTTCTAAAACAAACACTGACAAAGATTTTCAAGACTTTGAAGCTACAGCTGAAAAAAATAAACAAGCTTTAGCACATAGTCCAAATACCCGTTGTTGAATTTTGCACAAAACAAATCGACATAATACTTGCTTAATCATTGGAAGGACTATGGTTCTTTGGACTCCTCTGGCTACACCCTTCTACTCAAAGCGGCATTAAAAAATTTTACTACGCAGTGAAAATTTGTGCGACTAGAAAAATTTTGCTATTTCTGTGTCTTCAGCGTATTCGGAACGATAATTGCATTAACATTGAACATTTGTATGCCAATGAAGGTTCGTTTCTATCCCAGATCGGAAAGGGCTCTAGCAGGAACCGCATTTCACCTGTTGCAAGAACAGAAATGGAATTTTTGTGGGAATTCCACCCGGAACAAATAACAAGAATTCCATTGAAACTCTGAAGTTGGATACGATTTACCGATCAAATTAATAAAAAACAGACTTTAGCATTGAATCATGGAGTATATGTGCCACTACAAAATATGTTCGAATAATTCAACATTTTTGATTATTACGCAGAATAAATAAAACTAATCAGCTGTACGAAAAATATTGTCTACAACAAAAAATATAAAACTTCTTTACTCACCTGGCAAAGGCTTTCCAAACGTTTCCGGTAACATCATATTCAGCAATCCAGACGTTAAACCGAACATGCCAAATACAAAGTACACCAGGCCTGGCGAAGTGTCGCCCTAAAATTATAATAAAATCATTATCAATTAACCACAGCAATCAACAATGTCTGCTACTTTTAAACCTTATTATATTAAATTGTTGCACTGCAACACACGAGTTAATAAAAAGCCAACGTGATGCCAGAAGTACAATTATGAATGAACCAATAAGTAAAACAATTATAGTATTTGCAAAAGAATTTCCAGTGTTACTTAATAGATTCTTTTAGTGTTTTGCCACTCGGATTCATCAACTTGATGTATATTGATAAAGAATACTGTGACGCGTGCTATTGTAAAAAAGCCTCGACGTATGTATTACGTTACTTACCAGTAACGTAATAACAGGTGCGATCATTCCACCAAACCGTGCCGACATAGAACAAATACCTAAACCAGCGTTCCTAAAACACAAATATGCTCAAACCTGCAGAAATTAGCAACAACTGTTGACTTCGGGCAAACTTTTAAGGCAACAGTAGTGTTATTGCTCTAAATTTCAACTACAATTTTAACGATACGGAAAATAAAAGCTAAACCTAAACGTTTTCACATTAACTGCTTCCAAAGTTTCTGCGCTACGAGACCCGCTTATGAAACTAACCTGAACACCGTTGGAAAACATTCACCGGAATGAATGAAAATCATTGCGAACGACGTTGCGATCGCGCCTTTCCCCATCAACGCTAATAAGTTTCGAAGCTGCAAAGATTTTGAACTGTCTAAAACATGTGTAAAATTTTAAACTGCAAACAATCAAAAAATAGACAATAATGGCTGAGTTTCTGAAATCTTACTTAAGTGTTTATTTAAGTTATACTTAAGTAATTACTTAAGTCGCCGACTTAAGTAAGTACTTAAATTTCCAGTAAAAACAAATAAACGCCAAATGTCAGCCATTGTCATAGCGGGAAAGTAATAGTTTTGCTTTATATTGAGGAGGGACCAATAGTCTACAATTTTCATTTGACCAAGGTTAGTATGCCTGCATGGTAAATTTGAAATATATAAAATTTAGTCAGCGACTTAAGTATTTACTTAACTTAAGTTCGCTCTTAAAAACGACAAAAATGGTAAAACAGTTAAGCAATTACTGAGCCACGTACTTAAGTACTAAGTCGTATTTAAGTATGGTTTTGGAAACCCAGCCATTGTCATCTATTGAAATTAATTAGGTGTGACAGTGTTAAATCGGCCCAATTTTTACCAATACTTGTTGAACATTAGCAACGAAAAACCATTGTGTGTATATTTATGTACTGCTCAGTACATTTAAGTTTCAGGATAAATAATTAAAGACCAACAGTGACGCTTGATGCTTACCTCCGCTGGCAACAAACATAATTGCGATACATGAAATGCCTCCAAGTATCATTGATCCAACAATAAGCGTTTTTCTTCGCCATCTGAAAGCAATCAAACATTGTAACAAAATCACAAAATTTAAAACCAGACAAAAAGACCTTGACGTCATTAAGAAGAATAGGTTTCTGCAACGGTTTTAAGAACGTATGTATTTACAAGCATATTTGCGGAGTCGCCGACATAAGAAAGTTTTTCGCCACATACAATAGATTTTGCAGCGTCAGAAAAAATATACACACCACACCGGTTGACTATCATAAATCACTTGATTACACCTTCGAAATTATTTCATAAATTAATTCAAAGACTTCATTACAAACCTGTTCACAACAAATCCAAGCACAATATATCCAGGCAATTCTGCGAGACCCGTTAAAACAACGTTTTGATAGAGATTAGGACTGAGATTACCAGCTGCCATTGTCAAACCGTAGTACACGCAACTGTTCGACAGCCTAAATATCAATAGGTTTAAACGAAAATACGCCAAAATGAACATTAACCACCTTGGTTTCCTGTGGTGTCCGGCGTTCACATACCATGCCGCACGGTACCGGACGAGGTCAGACTTCACAGACGCGCGCCGGAAAATTTTAAAAGTTAAAATTACAATAATTATAGCGCCACCGTAAAGCCATAATCAAATATGCTAGTTCTTGCAGTTGCAAGTTTTAGTTTTTGCGTCGAGAGTAAACTTTGATGCTTCAAAAGTGTCCGCAAGGAAAACAATTTTGTTAACTATGATTGTTAAAGGTGTATGGATTGCTGGACATGCATCCATTTCTAATATTTGAAGAAAAAATCGTTAGAGGGCTGCAATTCTGTACTGAAATATTTTAATATTTTTATTCCCCTTCATAATGCCTTACACAGTAATATTGAGCTTGCATAATCTGGCAAAACAACTGCAGCTTTTCTATAACGCTGCAATCACTATGGATGGTTGTCTCGGTCTCCGGCTCGGCAAGTTCCGGTATTTGGCAGGCCTCTGTCACGACTCCGGTTTTTGAGTCTCCGTGGTTTGGAACCAAAACCAGAAGTCAAGGATTCTGCGAACTTATGGCTGCATTACTGAAGTAAGTAATGCCTGATAAACAAAAGTGCGTTGAGTATCTATGAATTTTCATAGTTTGCAGCATTTTTTACCAACACTCCTAAACTGGATATTAAATAACACAATATTTTAGTACTTGGATACATTGCGACTGGTTCACCATAATAAACACAACGTACCACGAATAAACTTGAATCAGTGTCCATTTTGTAAGAATCCAATTGCTCAACATTGAACTAAACCCTTCTTTAGGAAGTTTCGCTTTCTCACTGTCAGATGCGTCACTCTAAAGCAACATCACTTTCAAGTAAAGACGATCATCTCCTAGTACTGATGATCCAACAAATGCCCGTCCATGCCCCATAGCCTCCCCAACAGGAATCAACCCAAAATTTTGCATTAAAATTTTGCACTAAAATTGCGTTCCGCTTCAAACGCTCGAGCGTTTTGCTATTATTATATCCCACGGCCACCCATCAGAAAATTCTGGATCCTATTATATCCCACGGCCACCCATCAGAAAATTCTGGATCCTATTATATCCCACGGCCACCCATCAGAAAATTCTGGATCCTATTATATCCCACGGCCACCCATCAGAAAATTCTGGATCCTATTATATCCCACGGCCACCCATCAAAAATTCTGGATCCTATTATATCCCACGGCCACCCATCAGAAAATTATGGATCCTATTATATCCCACGGCCACCCATCAGAAAATTCTGGATCCTATTATATCCCACGGCCATCCATCAGAAAATTCTGGATCCGCCATTGTGACCTCATTTTGAACTTCATCCTGCGTTTAACTTTCTAGCACTGTTTTTCCGTAGCTTTGTTTTTTAAGTTAAACATCGACGAAGGTTGAATCAACAACTTCGAACCGCATGACCAACTCAAAATAAGGTGTTTCTTATCGACCGACCTAAACTTTCATACTAAACCCAGGGATCAACTGGATCACTCGGTTTAAATATTCGATTGATCCCTGGCTAAATCTTACCGCATGATCAGGTAACATTGTTTCCCGTTCGACCAAACCATCACCACCTGTGATATCTTCCGACTGACGACGGCTAGGAGACAGCGATTGGCGGTTTAAGCTTGTACCATTAAGTCGTGCAATTTTATTCATCAGAGCACGAGCTTCTTTAATCCGACACTGCGATACAAGCCACCGAGGACTTTCAGGCAAAATACTAAAATCATGGTTTCCATAAGTGACCCGCATAAACGTAATGCTGTAGGTTACACATCTTCAACAAATAGCACAACATACTGTACTATTGTAAAAATAAATAACAACGATTAGTATAAAAAGAAACTTTTTTATTTGACAGTTCATGATGCAATTTTGTCCCATTTCGCAAGAGCTCTACAAAGGCGCTACCAGGGTGTTAGGGGTCAACCCCTTTTGAGATATTTGACTAGGGTTAAAACCCGATGTTAACCAAATATAGCGTTTAAAATTGGTACACTGTTAGTACATACATACGTAGTATCTGAGCTGCACAAAAGTATGTATTTTCCTACTTCAAAAGTATACTGTTTGCTCGGAAATGCGGTCGCAACGAAGTTTGTAGATTTACAAAAATGGAAAAAGTTTATTGATATTCGGAACCACAACCGCAAATATACGGCATCCGATAGGTTTATATCGGATAATGTAAAACGATATGGATGTCGGTCTTTTACCGGATATTAATCCGGACCCGAATATCTGGTCGATCCCTGCTCTAAGACTACTAAAACTATAATTCTCCCAATACAATGAAACTTACTATAAAGGCACTAGAGCAAATGAAGTTAACGCTCCTATCGCCAAAGCATAATGTCTCCATTGCGGCAACAGATGCGCGATACCAGCCAAAGCGCAAATTCCAATTGCGAAAGAACCGCTATAGAACAACGCGAAAAGTGTTCGTTTACTTTCACTAAGTAATTCGCTGCCCAGAACAAATGTTGCAATGCCTAAACACAAAATAAAACAACTCATAGATAAATACCGAAATGCGAACGAACAGATATCCAGCTACAGTTTACCTACTTACTTGCCGTTGGTTCGACGTAACAAAATGCAGGGATTGCAAAAATTACAGCTCTACAACCTGCATAGTCAAATGGCAAAATTTATAGCATCACGTTTTTGATACATACCAGAGATCTGACATTAATCAAAAATACGCTGATTACTGTTACAGACAAGAGTACGCAACTCGGCACATTCTGTGTAAAAAACTATGTACCCAGTGTGTCCTCAAGAGGCGGGGGCTTAGGGCAAAAACGCAAATGCACCGGTACATTTTGCATCGCGCATAGCATAATAATGTAAGGTAACTTGCATATTCTTGTTCCAACAGTCATCATTATATTCCTATCTTAATTAAAGCTAACGCAAAAGTGTACATTTAAAATTAACTTAAAAAATCGTCTAGATCTAACGTACCAAATCCAGCAACCCCAACGCCGGCAATAAAACGAGATAACGCAAAAAACAGCAAACGCTGCGATATGCAACCGTACAATGTCGACAAAACCATTATCACCAGTGAAATGAATATCGTTCGCTTGCGACCTGCACCAAAACAAGCAAAAATAACTTCATAAATACAAAAATTGTGCCCTACGCGTTCCAAAAACATTAATAATCAAACAGATTAAACTAATCAGCAAAAGTTTACGCATAGCGCTGGTTAAAGAAGATACAAAAATTGCCAGAATAAATTCCAAACAAATCTCTCACTTACACGATACCATTTAGGAATTTTTAGTTCATACCAACAACCAGTGAACAATAAATTTTCAAATCACAATGCTACAACTCACGATAGAGAAGCAGCGAAGCAAAATGTGGCGTTACCCTGCGCTGCGAACGTCTTTTAAATCCACTCAGCAATTCCCCACGAAACGTCCACTCGAAATAGCAGATGAGCCCCCAAGAATATTGGGCCGAACCAGAGAATAATTTCTACCTGATGTACAACACCCGTGAACATTAACCGTCGTCATCAATAATTTCGAGGGTGCACGCAACGAGAGCCAAATATTGCAGTTTTACCAACTGCAAAAAATTCCATAACGGTGCAAGCCTCAAAATTACTAAAAATATCACCAAAACTCACGAAATATACATGGTTTGTCAGTTTTGATAATATGGACGTAAAAGGCGCCGATAATAACTTCACCAACCTTACCTATGGCATCAGATACAAATCCAAATCCAACCGCTCCAACCAAAACACCGAACATAAACAACGATTGTATCCAGTTCACTTTATTCGCGTCGTCACAGACAAGATCCCACTGAAACAATAATACGACAAAATTTTGTCATTTCGAACAAAACTTTGTGCAAAATACTGTAGCTTTGCTCATAAATAATAGAGTTTAATATAGAATTATGTTATATTTCCAAACAACCAGTATCGCTAATGTAGAATCCCAGAGTCGAATGTCGATTTTTGCCGAAGCCGGATATTCGGCCACGTTTTGCTTCAAATCCCCTTTTCACTCATCAGCAACAATACTAACAAAAACACCAAATTTTGCCAAAAACTTTATTCGTTTTACCTCGCTAACAACAGTGATAATAGTGCGTCGAGCAGGAGTGAACAGCAGTGTTTTGCAATTGCCCACTCGTAACGCTTCGCAAGGATCCATTGCTGTCAATCTAGTTGCATTTTTATTGCTATCAGGCACACATTTAAACGGGGTTGCGGCGCCTGCGAATACCATAAACACCTGTAAAATGATACAAAAATATAAATTCGTCAATCTCAAATATTCAACATAGAAAACAATGACTGCTAAGACGAGTGCAGTCCAAAGCCGTAGCCAGCTTGAAGCCAAAAATCCACTCGATGTGATCTTTATTCAGTGGATTTCGCAACTTTTAAGTTGGTAATTCAAAAAGTTCCCTTTGAAATTTTCATAGTAGCTACTCACTTTCCAACATACTTATGGCTCTAAATGCGAAGCCATATAGGGTGGGGGGGCATGTGCGACGCCCCCTGCCCCTACGAACTTTATTCAAGCTGGACCTGATTGAAAATTTGCGATATTTTACTCCGTTTACACGAGACACCAAATTTAACACCAAAGCAACGATTACTTCTGACGATAAACGTCGATCAAACAATTACAACATCAAAGACTTTGCCGACATGCCAGGTACCCACGCCTCCCCCATCCAGGTTGGCTTTGCCAATATTCCGCGCGACAGACTTAAACTCACCATCTGAAACGCGCCCAGCACTTGTCCACCAGCCAACAACGAACAATAGATTATTTGTGCTTTGCCAAACGTTCCAGCTTGTACGAACCAATGATCCACGTCCATTATAGAATTGCAGGCGGTATTCGTTTAAACACCTACACATTTCATCAGAATGATTTTGTAGCTTAACAAAATTAACGCCCCTTTGCAAAACTGTCGTTAGAAGGCACAGCCATTTTTCAAACGACCCATACAATTATTAAGTATATAAGTTGCGCTATACCTTTCTACGACGCCGCGTAACGCCGCGCGTATTCGGACGACGCCGTTCGTTGCCGCTCGGCGCCGCGCGTATCCGGACACCGCCGTTCGTTGCCGCTCGGCGCCGCTCGTATCCGGACACCGCCGTTCGTTGCCGCTCGGCGCCGCGCGTCACAAATTAAACTAAACTTCAAATGACCCGTTCGCCGGCGTTCAGCGACGCACGCTAGCGCGAGATTCCTAAAAATTATTCCTTTGACATGACACGCGGTGCAACACAACAAATATAGGACAACCCAGAATCTTATGCGCTGATATGTCGAGCGTCAGATGCAACGAGAACCATTTGTATCGCAAAATTTTCAGCAGGGTAATACCGATGAAGGAAATATATTCACGCATCCCTCGCTGGATCCGCCACTGACTCATGGCACAACAATACGTATATACCCAAAATTAGCAAAATATGTAGATTAAGGCCTATTATTTAGACAAAAAGAAAAATTTAATCACTCATATTTAGTATAACTTCCTGTAATTTATTAATTACGTATGTTCCTGCATGGATTTGGTATTACGGTAAAATTGGGTGCCTTTGGCCACTTTTTTAGTTTTCTTTTCGGAACTTTTTGTTTTCAAACATTGGCCAGTGCCAAAGTCACCCCATGACTAATATCGACTGCGATCTTTCACGTGGTGTAGTCTATTTTGCTGTATGTTAAAGCGCTTAATAGCTATAGCCAGAAAAAGGCGTGGCCAAAGTCATCCTCGAAGATGGCTGACTTTGGCCAGGGGGTGTATGACTTTGGCCAACGTAATTATCGACGGACTTAGCAGCTCATCAAGTAAATGTGGCACTGAGGGGCCAGTAAAACTAGCAACATACGTTTCCACTTTATGGATATAGTAAAATAATGAACAGAAAACAACAAAAAAACCAATAAACCCCAAATTTTGAATGTTGTTCACAGTATTTTCATGGTAACTAGCTAAAAACAGAAACTTCAACTGCATTTACTTTTCATACCGTTATTGATATCTGAACAGTCATTGTAAGATTGGATATACTTCCACAAACCGAAGCAAACAGTTAACCTTAGCGTCAACTAAACACACAGTCTAGCGATTGAATCAAATCGCTTAAAACCTCAGGAAAATCGGATTTCGTAATCGCACGATCGTTATGTGCGCGACGATAATTTTGGACCGTTTAGCGCCATGCAACCTTCAACGGATGAAAAAATGCTACATCAAGCGGTTGTAGCAAATGTGTTGCACTAGGTGACATACATACAAAAGCAATGTTGTTGTCGCGGCACTGCCTAAATACATCGTCGTTGAAAGTGACGATAAATTGTCGCCAATGAGCACCTTTTTGCCAGCATGCTGCTGTGAATGGTGTGAAAAGCAACGCTCAAAACATTGTCCAAATGCCACTGTATCAAACCATCCACGAGAAGTGGCTCCAAAACCAGCACCACGTTCGCAACAAGGTTTCTGGCATAGCGGAGCTCCCACTGGTCAGTTCCTTGCCCAATAAGGATTACAACCAGTTTCGCTTTTATAACATACATAAGGCGGTAGCACGTCGCCCGTCGCACTGCCGCAAAACATGACATTAAAACTAGCCTTGCTGTCTCTAATGACACGATCAGCATATTTGACACCGCGCTTAAATATCATTTTTTGGATACCAGGAGAATCAGTTAGCCCTGTTTCATCATAGTTAAAAATGTTTTCGGCTGGTACGTCTTGGCACGTTTGCGCAATGTTTTCAATGAATTCTTCCACTTCTCGAACCGTCAGCTTGGCACGTTGCGGTGCAAAATTGTTCGCGGTTCGCACAGTGAGGTCCCTTTTATACCGCCCTAAAACCCCGTAACCAATCTTTTCCAGGCATATTGTTCTGAAACTTGAGCACGATGCGCCCTTCATCGTCCAGCAGCTTTTTACCAAAATATCGTACATCAAGTGGGGTTAGCGGAAAGCCCCACTCTGCCGCTGTGACGCAACTTTTGACAATGTCAAGTTCCTCATCCCTACAGAAGACAGGTTGGCTACCTGCTCATTTTTGATGAGCCGAATTTAGTACATTTTGCAATGTTCCCCGTGAACTATGCTCGTTGACTGTCGCCTTGATGTGATTAAGTGCTTGCCGTTGAGTATACTGATGTTGCGTAACTAGGTCCACAGCTGTTTGTAAGGTTTCTGCGGAATATCGCTTATAATGTATCTTGCCTGGTTGTCCTGTCGTGTATTTACCCATTCCAAATCTACGTATATGCGTGGTATGATCAATTAATTGCAATGCCCTAAAACAAAATTTGACTCAAGTCTTGAGTGATACTTAGAGTTTCACCATATTCGTAGGTTAACTGTGTTCATGATTTAATCACGAATACGTACGTACATGCGTAATGCTTCAAATTTTGTCTAATAATTTTGGGAGGCTGACTTTGGCAACGCTGTGGCCAAAGTCAAAACCCCTAAGTTTGGCCGGCTAAAGTATGGCACAGGAAAAATTTGGCGGTGTCAAGTAGCTTATAGGATTTGTCGAAGACATACATCACTTGCATTGACACCTGGTGCTTTTGAATAATTTTCTGATAGGAGCAAAGGTCTGCTTGATGACGTGAAAATTTCAAACGTGAAATTTGGCCAATGTCAGCCCCAAGGCCAGTCACCCAATTTTACCGTAACTGTACTCCTTGGTACGTATACAATTTCTGTCATTTCAAACAAGTCACTGCGAAATATTGTGATTGGTCATAAAAATCAGTCTGCCGGCTTTGCGCAATGCACAAATGTTACCGAATGTACAACAATCTGCATGCAAATTTTTTCACAGAACACTCACATTTGTGTTCTACGAAAGCAGTGTAAACGAACTTAATTGCAAAGCTGGACAAAATACGTACGTGGGACACTCCAGCTTTAATTATATAGCTAGATTTCGGTCATTTCGAACAAAACTCACGGTGAAATATGGTCGTAAACTGTTTAACACAGAGTTAGTAATACTTTTCAGTGATAAATATACAACAAACACTGTACAGCTTGGGATCAACCGTACATTACATACCCACGAGCACGCATCCATATATACAAATTTTTGTCTCATCTTCCAGCCATTTAACAATTGTTAACGTCGAAAATTAATGAGCCTAAACAATGCATTTTAGATACACCTGGCTCTCAATACGTAAATGCCAGCTGCCATTTAAAAATAACATTAAAAACAAATAAATAATATTTGTTTTTGTTTACTTGTGTTTGTATCCAGCAAACTTGTGATTATTCAAAGTTTACATAATCAATGTTAAGACGGAGGTTCGTGGTATCTTTTTAAAATGGTAAACGGATCAGCGTCCGATACTGAATTCTAGACCCATATTTTCAAATGCATACGTTATAGAACAGTGTGCAAAGCGGAACTGTATTGTACCGGAATCGGAATCAGAACAGCAAATTTATACCGGAATCGAAATCGGAACTACGAATTTTGTGACGATACGGATAATTTGGATAAACAAGTTAATATTGTTTATGGGTGACTGTTGGCTGGCATCAATTCTCAAAAACGTCACATGAACAAATTGGCAATCATTATTTGGCTCTGTAAAACTAAACTACAATCAATTATTGATAAGTTAACTCATCGAAAACAATTTAATCGATAAATCATGCAGAATTTTTAAACAACATATCACTACAAGTAGGCCTAAAATTAAAATGTGGAAATTCCGATTCCGATTGACTGCGCAATTGGAATCGGAATCGGAACTCGTTTTGAATCGGAATACTAATTGGAATCGAAATTGCGATTGCAGCCTGGTATAGAACCTATAAAAGTTAGCGATAGGTTTTCAAACTGACGAAATCTCAAGATTCGTACCGAATTGCTTTCCATACATGCGTTACTCCAAGGGTTTTTCGTTTAATACCCGCGACTCCCCCGAGGCTCAGCTGCCACCTAAAACGTTGAGTTGCAATCTCAACTGGAACCCTTATCTCCTGCTCATACCGAGATCACAATAGTACCGATTCAACTGCAACATCTTCAAATGCATCAACGAAAACACACATATATATGTAATACATATGTATATATAGATATATAGATCGAATTTTCCCAATTTGCAACATATATTATGATAAATATCCGTAACCAAAACCCGATGAACTCGTAAAGACGAAAAAACGATTTCGCTGCTCTCGTGTCACGTTTCCAAAACCCGTCAGCCTGCACAAGCCATCTATTCCGAGTCTGGTGACTACTGAAAACCCACAATTTTTTTGTCATTTACCATAAATTAACGGTATTATTTGTTACAATTAAACACAGAATGCGTTCGATGTTTCTTACTGGACAGTTTTACTGGTTTGAGTGAGTGAGTGAAAAGTAACGGTTAATCCTACCCGCAGTTATCTAGTAAGTATTAACAAATAAAATCTCATATATATTTACATATTACAGATTGTCTCGGAACGAGTATTTTTACCGGGGCCAAACCTGGGTCCCAGGACCCGGTACCGGTATCGGAGCCAGCAAAATACACTAAACATAAAATTTTATGTACCTTTTGCCTAAACATGTACCTCGAAGTACGGTACGTGTTTATGATTATGCGCCACGCGACATTTTGCGTACCCATGTGTAGAAAAAAATTAAATACTGCATGCTATTGTAGTGTAGAACAAGTTTATTTAGCAGCAAACCCATTTGAATTCTATTTCATTTAGCATTCGAGCCTATATGTAAGTGTTTTTCTGGTTCCGCTCATGGTACCGTATACCCCGGCCCCGGGACATCTCTAATACGTATTATATATGTATATATATACTTCCCATGCATTGACGCATCGAATTTGGCTTATGAAACGCCTAACAGGCAACTCTATGTATGAGCCTAAACCTTAAACACACTCATTATAAGTATACTTAACAAAATTCCACTTGGCCGTTGCACTATACTTAAACTATAATACTTCTAATCCCTAATAAGGATCATGGATACTCTAACTTCAATTCCACTATAGTTCTTTTTATCTGCCCCTACTCAAAGCTTCAGGTATCCCGTTCGCAACTTTTATCCACAAGTCCCGCGCCGAGACAAAGTTCCACAATTATTTTTATTGCAGCAAAACCTATCACTTTGTTTGCTTGTAACATTTATTACCAAAAACACAAAAAATATTTATTTTTCGCAAAATACATACATACATACATACATATATATGCGTGTTTGCCCCTCCTACCAAACACCTTTATTATCACCGTACATAACTGCAAATTGCAATTTGCGTTTTATTTACGGTATTGCAGCAAGAACCAAGGCTTACTGTACGAAAATCGGACCAAAGCCGGGTCTGGTCTAAAGCTTTACCAACCCAATGTTTATAGCTTCACCGTCACAGTTTTACCATTTTCTCAATATTTTTTACAAAAAAACATTACAGTTGCGTTATCACTGATAACTGACAATTTTTGGACGCAAAAAAATATCAAAACTAAGTTATGTAGCAACGATGCGTACGTTCCATGACAGAGTAGAATATGATCCATCGCTAAACTAAAGCTTACCTAATGTAGTTTGCTGTTCAAATGTGCTAAAATATGCAACCTGAACTTCACGAGCGTTTAATTTTTTATAGCCTGAACCAGTAACTTTAACTTTAAGATGCCATTGTTTAATAGAAAGGGAAGCGATGGAGTGTGGAAATTATAGGACGATCAAGTAGATTGAACATTACTATAAGATTAGCTCAGAGTATTGGATCGGAGAATACGTCGAATGGTGGATACTGAAGAGCAGGGATGTACGGCTTCAGTCTCGAAAAGTCTCGGAGTCTCGGTATTTGGCTGGATCTCGGTTTCGTGCCGACACCGTACATCCCTGCACTGTAAATTCTAATGAGTTAATCAATCAACTCAGCCAGAAAGTTAGTTATTCCTGAGTTAATAACAGCAAACTTTAACTCACTCTGAGTTGAGCTGATTGACGGGTGCAGACCTGGCAGAGGGTCAATAACTGCAGCATTGGTGTACGCAGGATAAATGTCCGAATTCATACATTAAAGAATGAAATGGGTGTGGCAGATAAATTCACAGCAGGTATCCAACTATAAGAAGCGGAGATTTTCAAGAGAGTAGTGCATTTTATACGGACGTCATGTGTAACAGATACAAAGGAGCAAACAAAAAAGCTTAAAGACAATCAGGATGTTTGAAACCGAGTTGACGATTTTACATATTTGGGTGACATATTTAATAATGGTGGACGGTTTATACAGGCGGTAATGAACAGAGTACCAGCATCATAGGCGAGTCTCTATTATCTTTTAGACATTCTTCGGAATATGCACTAAGCCCAAGCGGACACACAACGGTGACGACCTTTGAGACAAACCGAATTTCAACGGCACAACCAAAGTCACGCCCAGCACCCACTTAAAATGATATTAAAGGTCCGCTACCCCTCGAACGGTATGATACTTCAACAAGCGTTCAAACAGTAATATTCTTCAATTTGACCACTCGTCAACTCGGAATGGTTGAACCGAACGGATACACAATTTCAAATCTTTCCTCATCAATATTTCAGAGTTATTTAATCTAAACATTTTTTAATCTAATTTCACTGTGCGCTCGAGGAAGCTAAAATGGCAGAAGGCGGCTTCGACAAACAAACCGTTCATATGATTATGAACACTGTTATTCTTTTTGTACTGCTCATAATGCTATACATCTTAGTCAAACAAACAGGACTGCAAGAATTGTAACGCAACTATCGCTATTGTGTTAGTACGTAAGTTTTAAATACAAAAGTATATAACCATATTCACGCACTTGCAAGTATTGTCCAAAATCCCGTTCGAAAAACTTGCAGCTGCAAATAATTCATTAAAAATCATAGCTAGGAATTTAGTCCGCAAGGGTGAACAACCATGCAAGTTCACACTGAATTTATTGCAGCTGCTTTCTCATTGGCTGATGAAAGAATGCAAGTTCTGCATGCAATTTGCAGCTGCAAGTTCTCGCAGCAAAACCATGCACGTGTGAATAGGGCTTATCCGAAATACGCCACCTTACACGATCAATTATACTCCGCTACTCTTAAAATTACCATCATTTATAAGAACGCCATCAAAATCAACAATAGAAGCGCAGTTTTGCACACGAGCAAATTATCAACATATTTTTTCAAACCTAAAAAAATTACAAAAATTTTGGGCTCAAAGTTCAAAACAATTTGATCGCCTCGGAAAATATTGAACTGGGGCTGACACATACCGGGCCTTAGTATCACATCCAAAACATCTTCACCCAGCATGTGTGAGGTGTTACAATAACCGCCGCAAGATTATTTGACAAAAATTTTAGTTAGAATTACCGTTGTTATAAACGTAGAGTTAAAATTATTGTGCCCTGTTCCTAAAATAACAGTTTCGGCTGCGACATATTAAATATTTCGCGTTCGCCCATTTAACGCATTCAAAAATTCTCTTGTAATTTCTTCACAATATTTTGTACAAAATTAACCAATTTCCAAAAAATTTCAAAACGACAACTTTCAAACGTATCACAATCAACGCCAAACGTCCAAAAATAATTGTTCAAAATTTCAATTTCCCCACAGCCAAAAAACAATGCTACCGCTAAATAAATTATAATTTACTTAATTTAAATTTCAGGCGATTAACCGAATCAAAACAAATGGTTCATTCATCAAATGTCATATGTTCAGATAATAAACTGCCAATGAATACGCAGTCGTATTTCATACAACACATGAAAAAAAAACAAAAAAGAACTGAACAAAAAACATGACAAATTACAAAATAAAAACATTACAACTGTAACAGGCGAAATATCGTCCTGGCATACGGACGTCCACCAGGAGAGTACTAATCAGGACATATCCCGTTTCGAAATTTCTGGAGACACAACAAAAAACACTTTTAGCGAATATTAGGATAACATTATTGATATTAAAAGTATAACATTATTGGCCCATGTATAGAACAGGGCCGGATCATTTTCCGGAGGAGCTGTAATAGAGTCAGTTTAAGCTTTAAACTAATTTTTTGCTTAGGCTTAGGCTTAGGAATAAGCTCATCCATACCCTTAGACTTAGGCTTATGAATATGCTTATACTACTGTTCCGGCCCTGTTCTATACATGGGCCACATTATTGATATTAAACAGATAACTTTATTGAAATTAAATTTCAAAAAAATTTTCTCGTTCGCTACGCTCGCTTAAAAACTTTACATAACCTCTATATCCTCCTTAAACGAAATCTTGTCTATGCCCAATCCTGGTATACAACTTATGTAGTAATTCTAGTCGTTTTTCGGTAAAAATGAAAACAAAAAGAAAAATTGGAATTGCAAGGAAGTTGCACAATCGCATATATGTGTACAATGTTGTATAAGATTTTTTTGCCGTTCCCATTAATACCGATATCATTTAGCTTTTGCTTTATAAATAAAAATAAAATCGCTGCTGCACAAATGAAGGACCTTTTCTATTATCCCCTCAGCAGGCGTCTGCAAAATAGTGGTCAGATTTCAAAATAATTTTATTGCATATTTGAGTTTCTCATGACTTTTCTTGATCATTTCCCATACCTTCCCCACCCGGCACTCCATAAGGATCCCAATCCACAGGACATTCCGGATGTTTCCCAATCTCGAATCATAAAAATCGATGAATAGGAAGATAATGTATTCCGGTTCCTTTAGAATTTCTGCCGTAGGTTCATGCAATTTTTCTAGTGAAATTTTGCATAGTTTTACTAAATTGCTTGATGCGTTTTGAGGAAAAAATGCCGAAATTCCGTAAAAAAATAAGCGTAAAAACTAAGATTTAACAACAACTTACACATATTTGCTAAAATTAAAAAAAATTATTGTTTTAACTACCTAATTTTGCCTCACCTACGGCTCCGACCAATTTTGTTGACTTCCGCCTCCGATATTTTTCAACTTCGGTTGCACCTGGTTATATCTGTCAATTGATTTTAACTTATTGCAGCTATTACTTACTCGGCCCATGTATAGAACTGGGCCGTAAAAGTAATCTAAGCATATTCCTAAGCCTAAGCGTAAAGATGGGCTTATGCCTAAGCCTAAGCAAAAAAATAGTGCAGTGTGTCAGACCAGGAACTCGACTAAAATTCCGCGGTGGTCAAACAGCGTAGTCACTTAAATGACGTTCTATTCGCAATTAAATTAACCAAGTGACCAGCTTACATTGTGCAACCCACAGTAGAGTACCCGAGCAGATGTCACAAATTTCGAAGTGGAAGCAAAACTGGTTAAGCGATAATCTGCAGTGTTGTCAAAAATTGAGTTTTAAATATCCGATTTTCGTTAAAACCATTATGATTGCGAATGTCATTAACCGACTAAGCAGCAAAGTAACTGTGGACCGATCACGCTGTGGAAGCTAGAAGTATGATTTGCTTACACTACCCAATACAAAGCACAATGCTGCATTTGGACGCATTTAGTTGGCCCATGTTACAGCTGAGATAGCGGGGACAGTTGAGACTGCAGGGACAGTTGAGACAGCGGGGACAGTTGAGACTGCGGGGACAGTTGAGACAGCGGGGACAGTTGAGACTGTGGGGACAGTTGAGACAGCGGGGACAGTTGAGACAGCGGGGACAGTTGAGACAGCTGCGACAGTTGAGACAGCGGGGACAATTGAGACAGTTGAGACAGTGGGGACAGTTGAGACAGCGGGGACAGTTGAGACGGCGGGGACAGTTGAGACTGCTGAGACAGTTGAGACAGCGGGGACAGTTGAGACAGTTGAGACTGCTGGAACAGCAGGGACAATGGGGGATAGCGGAGACAGCAAGGACAATGGGGGATAGCGGAGACAGCAGGGACAGTGGGACAACGGGGCTAAATTTAAACGTAAGAATAAACCTAAACCAAAACGTAAGCCTAACCCCAGGGCAAGCCTACGCCTACGTTTTTGGTCTAAGCCAAAGCTTTGAAACCTGAACCTAAGTCAAAGCTAAAACCTAGGCCTAAGCGCAAGCCGAAGCCCTAGCCTAAGGCTTACTCGAAGTCCAAAGACTAGCCTGCACCAAAATGCACAGGTCTAACCCCTTTATCATGTATTATACAGATATGGGCCCGTTACTTTAAGGGGCGTCCATGTTTCTGGTGGGTCTATAAAATAGCAGGTTTAGATTCTAGATCACATTTTTTGCTTAGGCTTAGGGATTCATTTTTCAACGCTTAGGCTTAGGAATACGCTTAATCTACCGTTACGCCCCTTAAAGTAGCATTGGCCCAGATATGTACAACATAAATAAATATTGGCTTTCTACACCCCCAGGTGGATTCTCAGATGTACGGCCCGAATCTGTTTGGGAGTGGAGCGCCAGCCTAATTTGGTGGGAACGGCATTCCAGTGCCCCCGTGTGTACGCCCTTATAACAATGTACTTTCTTTGGAAAACGCAAAATTCGGAGAGCTGTATGCACCGTCCCGGCTGTCCCACTGTACCAGCTGTCATCGCTGTGCCAGCTGCCCCGCTATCCCAGCTGTAGCGACTGTAGCGACCGTCCCGCTGTAGCAGCTGTTCTGGGACAGTAGGACAGACCTCAACGTAACATGAGCCCAGAAGTTGATGGAAAAAATATGCTTCAAAATAAAATAGTTCGCCATCGCTCGTTCAAAACTTTCAAAATAAAACCATATCATTATAAAGCTACAACTTTACTATAAAACACTGAAACATTCATGATGTGATAACTATACAACAGACTGCAACCGGAGGTGACAAACACTAGAGCCGAATGTCAACGATACTTACCGGAGCCGGATTTGAGGAGAAACTAGGTAGTAAAAATGATAGTTAAGTAGTTAATTTTAGCCAATATCTGCAATATGTTGTTAAAAGTTGTTTGGTTTTGTGCTAATTTTATGCTAATTTTCTGCGAAATTTCGAAAATTCTTTCCTGAAAGTTGTGACAAAGGTAAAACGAAACGCGCTAAACAAATATATTCTGCAAAATTATGCATAATTTTACAAGCGGAATTACCGGAACCTCCGGCAAAAATTCTACCGGAGCCGGAGGCAGACCTCCGGATGTACGCTGCTATACAACAATCGTAAGTTTAAGGCAGTGATCTTTCTCGAAACTATTTTATCACTCAACGTTAACAAACTTTCAAATTATTTTTAAAACACAACTATTGCATTATATACAAGTACACAAAGGTGACTATGAAACAAACAAGAATCTAAGATTAAGCATAATCACGCGCTATCTGCCCTCTAGTGTAAAAATTCGTTTCCCTCTGCGAAACATGCCATCCTGGATAGACTTCTGGCTCCACTACCGATTTTACCATTGGACTATCATCACGATATACTAAAATACAAATACCACACATGCTTTAATATTACATAAACAGTCAGAACCACGCTAGAGATGGCACTATCAAAAGCTTTTGTTACAAATTGCTGCATTGTACCATGCAACAAATCGCATGCGTTGCCGCACGGCCCAGGACAAATTAAGCAAACGACATTAAAATAGTTAACAATAGTATATTAAGTGTTACTGTAAAACTTTATAATGTAAGTGACCCAAAACAAACACATATTAATATGAGAAAGATGGTTTTTAATCAACGCAATCTTAAAAAAATAAAATCTAAACCAAAAAAAAGTGTAGCAAACAGAACGTGTTTATGTTACATTTTTCAAAAATACAAAACGTATTAATACAAAAATCTAAACAAAAAATCAAACTCGCCTGTATAACGCGCCCGATACATTGGCCGATATCGTTTGTACTTGACATGGTCATAAATTATATACGATACCATAGGTATTGCCCCTAAAACATCGGTAAAGGTCACGCCTAAGCTCGATTCAAATGGGCGGTGACAAATGGCGTTGGCTCATCGTCACACGTAGTGTCGATGTCGACAACCACCACAACAGCTCAATCAAAAAATAACTACAGTTACAAATGAAGCGAAAATCAAAACACACATGTGTTTGACTCGATCGAAGGTCATTTAGTATTCATCAAGCACGAATAAAAAATGTTACAAAACGAAAACGAATGAACCGAATTTTTTAGTTACTTAAACATAACTGAAACAAAAAACCTCACACATTTTGTAAGGTGGATATCGAAATATTAGCAAACAGACCAACCACAAGTATGTAAGTCAAAAGCACAATAAACGGTATTGCCTATGTTCAAATAAATTGCATTTGCACAAAAGTATTACGCTATATTTACAAGACCCCGTTAACTAACCACATACTTGAAAGGTATATACTAAACTTTACGATTTTTAATGACTTACACGCAAATGACCATATTCCAGCTGCTGTTGCCTCCGGATGTTCGTACCAAATTCTTCGACACTCTTTCACAACTAAAACAATAAATGTAAAGAAGAATGAATGTCAACTTTGCGCAAAAGTGTGCAACTTACGCCGTAGTACATGACACAAAACGTACCGCCACGCTCTGCACTTTATGCAGGGAAAGACTGCCACACTGAAAGCTAATACATGTTCTAAAAACGGCATTAAATTGTCAACAAGCCACACAATCGACCAGAGTAATCATTAATATAAATGCTAAATTTAGAACCACGTTTAAATGCATAAATAAAGTGACTGATTTCGAGAAAATATTCGAAATTTGAACAAATAAGATTGAGATTTTAGAATAATATAGAACTATTTACTTTCAACCGCCACATCATTTATATATTATTGCACAAAATATTCTCGCATCATGACTTATGGTTTTCTACTATCATATGGACCAAAAAATTAAGTACTTTTACAAAGCATTTGACAATTAATCAAAACTGCTATCGTTGTCAATCAAAAGTTTTCATGAGTTTCGGCAACAACACGGCAACCTGCCGATTCTACCGCCATCTGAACAATTTTGTATCGGCACATGAACCTTTAAATCTCAAAATGGATGACTAGTTGATTAATTTTAGTATTGTTAGAAACAACTTACATGCGGATGATGCTTTCTGAACGATTGACATTCCGACATTAGCACAAAAATTGCGAAGTAATAACTAACTGAGATTACATATAAGTACGTTACTGATTCTCAGATTACCTAACAAAACGAAAACAGCTTGTTCGAGCTTCGAAGTACTAACGTATAAATGTGTCAACCAAATTTCACCTGAAATCACAGAACCCAAATCATAAATTCGGCAATGCAGTTTGCGCTCATAACCTAACAAGATACGACCAAAGGTCTGCCGCCGGCACCAAGAGGAAATCGTACTCAGACACAGACTCTATGTAAGGTTACGCGGTCTTATATGCAACGTGTGTAAGTCTTATGTTAGAACAAAGTAGTTGAAACAATTGATCACGGCTATATTCGTCCAGCGACTTTTGTCCAACCGGGCCAACCCTCTTACATACAGAGCTATCGCAGCACTGCTACAACTACTTGTGCTAGTTATTATATGCGTCATTTACTGGTGTACTACGCTACGTGCTGCGTGACTACTATGCCCTGAGTATTACGTGTTGGCTTTTTTATGGGTGTGCTATTTATCCGGGTATTCCATAGTGAAATACCCGACACTCCGGTAGAGTTTTATCCTTAGGTTCAAGACAATTCGGTAACAACACTTTTCGAATTTTTAAATACTTGGTGCTATTCAATATCTTTGTTTCAAACTTTACGGTAATTCTGATTGAAGCTTTAATTGTCGAACATTCATAACGGCTCTTTAAATATGTACTACGTCGCTAAGCAAAACGTTTCAGATTAATGTTATACACTGGCTATGTAATTAATATAGACTATGTGGGACATTTTTGCTCTTGATTGTTCAAGAAAAAGACAGTATTAGAAATGACGGCTTCTCAGTTAAGTTTCATGGAAACAATATTTCCACCCATGTCTATTCTATAATAAAAATAACAAGAAACCGCAAAACAAATCAAGACAACAAAAGGAGTGGGTCAAATAGCATTATCAAGATTCTGAACCTTAAAGTCCGTTAAGCAAAAAAGGAAAAGTCGCTTATTGCTCAAATCAACATATGACGAGAAAATGTTAGAAATTTATTTAAAACAACGTGCATTTATAGGATTTAAACGTTTAGCATTAATAACCATATATTCACAAGTGACACGCCACCTGTACCAAGTATGTTTTGAAGACATTTTGGTCATCCACGTTAAAATGCACGCGCCGATGTAATAAATGTTCCACCCGCCCCATTAGGAACAGCGTCAAAGTACACATTCTAGCTGGAGGCAAGGTACAGTTTCATAGCTGTACTAACATAGTGTTAATTGTCTAGACTCCGTCGGAAGGGACTCTAGCTAAATACATGTTGTCTGTAGGATGTCAGGACATTACGTTAGCACACGCGCACACATTTAACTCGACACGCTGTGCACATATATTCACACGCATTATTCAACGTAAAAAATTGAGTCCCTTCTGAGGGACTATGGACAATAACAGTTCCCGATAATGATGTCAGTACAAATATATATTTAGGCCTAGAGTATATTCATTGTCTGAAGGTTCAGTCAGTGACATATTGACATCTCAGACAGTATATAGAGAGTGGGAAAGGACAACGTGGGCATCCAAAAGGGAGGGACATTTGTTTACAAATGTGCGTGCATTTTAACGTGGATGACCCATTAGATTTTTCAAAAATGTTTCTCTAAATCTTCGTAAATTTCGAATCAAACGTTTCGTCCTAAGCTTAAAAATAGTAAAACTGAAAAATTCCAGCTTGTGACAGAGTTTATGGATGAAAACGCTAAATCAGGGACACCGAAGGTGATGGTTAATTAATAAGCTAAATGCTTGCTGTTCTCTGGTAGTCAGCGAAACTTGCCGGAGCCGGAGCCGGAAGTGGGGCGAAATTAGGTAGTAAAAATGATGGTTAATTAGTTTAATTTTAGCCAATATCTCCAACATGTTGTTAAGTTGCTTTGTTTTACACTAATTTTATGCTAAATTAAAATTAAGTTTACAATTAAAGTGATTCTAGAAACGACAACTGCTTTGGTCGTGTATTGGAATTGAACATTGAAGTCTTTGAAAATAAGTCAACTAAATTTAAATTTATTAACGAAATTATTAAATCGTGTTCAATTCTAGGGCAAGCAAAAAAATTATTGGAAAGTTGCGCGATTGTCTGAAATTGTATCCTCACTTTCCATTCAGCCAACCTTATTTATTGTGGATGATGCATTAGGATGATTGGTTGAAAGATATACCAGACCTTCAATTTTAACAATCGAAAACTTTTTGCAATACAAACAAGAATAATTTTGTAGTGAATATTTTTTTCTCGATCAATAAGAGTTAAAAATAAATGTAAAAGTTGGAAACATCGTAAGGTTTTGACAAACTTAGTTCTTTATTTAATTTGATGCCCTTCTGCGTTTAAGCATTCCGGTGCTAAACCAATAAATAACATTCTTTAAATGAACGTATACTAGAATGCGGCAAACTAGTAAAAATTGGACTTATAAGTTCTATTAAAGTTTCGACCAATGTAAAGAACAGGGACGGAACAGTATTATAAGCATATTCCTAAGCCTACGCCTAAGCCTAAGCCAAGCAAAAAATTAGTCTAAAGCTTAAGCCGGCGAAGGTACGGAATATTGAACCCCGTAGGATTTCATTAAACACCAACCTATCCGACGTAGTTTTATCCGCTAAATCCAAAAATGAAATCCGCTCCTCTTAGTCCCACAGAAGGACATTTCCACCCCTGATCTTTAGTACATGTGCCAAAGTTTCGAAATATAAAAAGTTTAAGCCTAAAGCGCAAAAATAGGGATGGCGTTAAAGTTGCGCTGCAAGTCAAACAGTTTTGTTTACAGTTTGATATGCTACTGCGGAAATATATACAAGTGCGTTGCGGTACGGTGCCGGATGCCGCCGGACGACGCCGGACGGGGACGGAATGGACGGCGCGGCGGCGACAGAATGAACGGTGCTGGACTGGACGGACGGTAGCGGACGTCAGCAAAAGTATAGCGCCACCCCAACAGCATGTAAACCCATGCATGCACTAAACGTGAGTTTAAACAAAAAATTAGTCTAAACCTTACGCTTACACTATAGCGGTCACACGTACGCCTTGACGTATATAAGGGCCCAAAAGTGTAGAGTGCGTTATAAACGTTGTCGTCCCGGGAAATATTACAAAGTTTGACACCAACAATACGAAACTTTATTAATCATCATCAACTTTCTTTAATTTCCTCACTCATATTCTCAGAGGCGTATAGCATCAGATCGCAAGTTGCAGGTTGCAACCGGAATTAGAAAATACCACAAACGAAACCGGAACGTAAAAATTCGAATTTTTTACCGGAACCATATACACTGCAAAAACTAGTGAGTCAAATTGACTCTCTCCGAAATAGGCTCTACGGGACTACACAAACTATGAGAGTAATTCGACTCCGCCAGAGTTGAATTCGACACTCTTAGCCGCACATTTGACTCTGGTAGAGTCGAATTTGACTCAGTTCGTGTAGTGCCGTATAGCCTATTTCGGAGACAGTCAATTTGACTCACCATTTTTTGCAGTGTAGCAAAAAACATTACAGTTGCCGAAACAATAATTCATATCACAATTTTTCCATGTTAAATATTTACCATTAACCATTGATCATACATCTTCTTCCAACATTTGTTACCAAATACGGCCAATATATAGAACAGGGCCGGAACAGTAGTATAAGCATATTCCTAAGCCAGCCTAAGTCTAGCATAAGCCTTAGCCTAAAGGTAAGGATGAGCCTATTGCTGTGCCTAAGCCTAAGCCTAAGCCTATGCCTGAGCAAAGAAGTTAGTCTAAAGCTTAAACTGACTCTATTACAGACCTGCCGGCAAACGATCCGGCCCTGTTCTATACAAGGGCCTCAATTGCTGAGTTAGCGGTAGATTTTCAACCTGAAGAACTGCAGCAGCTACAAAACCCAAAATTAGCAGTGAAGTAGAACAAATTAAATGTGGAAAATGTGCTGAATTTCTGTCTTTCACCATTAACTAAATCGACTACAACCCTTCTATTGCCAGCTGATGATAGTATCTATACACATTTGCGAATATCAGCTGTATATTTCACACCATTTATCCCTTGAAGAGTGATATGAAGCAAAAAAGTAAATAAGAAAATATTTCGTCATTCTTTGTATCAGGCGTGTTATCAATTGCATGTAAAAAGATTTCTGTAAAATGCAGTATCCTGATAATTTACAGCATCCTACTCCGTAGCATCAAGTCGACCTGGCCAGTAACATAGCTAAAATTTCATTTAGGAAGGGAATAATTATGTCTAAATCGTATGCAAGCAAAGCGTAGCGATCTTTAAAATGTTCCTTGTTTTGCAGGCTAGCATCACATACCTCTTACTACAGTTCCGGTGCAGGCGAGTACTGTAGTAGCCCGAATAAGAGGGTGGAGTGATATGTATGTGGCCTCTGTAGAGGGTACCCCCTTTGTTATTCGATTACGGACTGTTATTTATTTTTAATCCGCCCTTCGCCGTCTTTCGTTACTGATTCGGTATTGCAATACCCCCTCTAATTCGGGTCAATACAGTACAAGATAATTTCAATAACTTTATGCGCTAGTTTAATTAACACTCAAGCATCATCGCTTTATTATAGAACCCCCCCTCAAATCGGTTCCTGATGCAAAAATTCAATCTTAGCGCCCATATAGCGGCCCGAGCGAGACCAGAGTGGAATATAACCCGCGGGTAAACGGTCGGGCTTTTTTAGCTGGGTTTGAAATTTTGTCGTTTCTAGTAAAATTTCATTTGTAATATTCATTGAAGCTATAAATGTAAAACTTCATTAAATTGCAAATCGCCTGCAATTTGTACAATACTGGTGTAACTTTAAATGCGGGTATAAGGTGGGTCGTGGGTACATCTTATTTGCGCGGGCATACCAAAAATTCTGGTTTGCGTGGTTAAAGCGCGGGTCGGGTAAAAAATCGTTGCCCACTCCCCACTCTGAGCGTGACCAGCATTACACTGCAAAAAATGTTGAGTCAAATTGACACTGTCTCCGGAATAGGCTTTGCTGGACTACACAAACTGAGTCAAATTCAACTCCGCCAGAGTCATATTCAACTCACCCGATACGGTCATCGAATTTAACTCTGCCGGAGTAGAATTTGACTCAATTTATATAATCCCGAAAAGCCTTTTTCGGTGAGAGTAAATTTGACAAACCATTTTTTTGCATTAATGGGTATAAAACATTTAAATGTGTTTCACTAACCTCTAAAATCCAGATAATTATTTTAAAGTTATCTTAAACCATGCTAAAAGTGTTTCTTTTTCTGGTCTCTCCAGGAAATTTTACAATCAAACCAATACCCTCTATGGCTCACTCCTTGTAAATCTTCTATAATAGGGTATGCTTTCGGTAGCTCCTATCGATTACAAGTTAACGGCGTAGCGTCATCACGTAGAGCTGTTGTTGTTGTCGTTGTTGTTGTCACACTGCCAGCCGGATCGTGCTCAGCATTAATGAGTCGAATTCGCTCAAGCTCTTGACCTTCCCACATTTTTTTAACAACAAATTGGACCAATATTTCCCACGCTTTTTGTGCTTCTTTCACATGATGATCAAGGTTAAACTGTGACGAAAATTCAGTTATCGCACGGCCAAATTCGAGCCACCAAGCCGATTTAAATTCACGGCGTTTATTTTTCAACTCAAAATGAGCATGTTTACTACCGTAATACAGTAATAAAGGGCCGATGTTGTCGTCTGGAACGTCTAAACTTGTGACAACAATATCGAGTAAATTGGTGAATACTTGTGAATGACGTTGAAATTTGATTGATTCAGCGAGATGTTTATTGGGAACGGCAGAAATATGAAATATATGCTTGAGTTCATCAGAACGTGTAAATATTTTACGTAAAATCCATATTCCGGCTACGTTTGATCCTTTGGGATTCGCAGAACGCCACGCTTCGAGTACTAAGACTCGTTGACGTTTGTTTAGCAGCAATGTTTCGTTTTCATTAAATTCAGCTATATTTGGCGGTGTAAGCTTGCGAAAATCGTATTGCGATGATCGAAGCATAAATTTCACTTTAAATCGACTCGTTGAAGGACTGCTTAAGTGTGAAGTTGACGCTCCGCTGCTATTTGAAGTTGTTGTTGCCGCTGTTGCGCCTGGCGTATCTGGAGTTGCGGTGTTGTTACACGTTGTCGTTGTTATATTATTATTATTGTTATTATTATTATTGTGATTGATTGTACAACTGTTTGATGTTATCATATTATTATGAGTTAATTTTGATTTTTTTACTTTTAACGGAGTAGCTATGTGAGCAGTTGAATTGCCAACATCGTTTGTTGTACTTGCGATTGTTGCAGTTGCAGCGTCGCTTGTACTCGTCGACGGCGAGTTCCCCATGTCCGAAATTCGAGGCAGCTGAAATTAAAATGGCATAAATTTACGCATGTAATCAGGTATTTCGAGAATATGGATGGCAGTGCCGTACACAAGGGAATGATGAATAGAGAGGGTTTGTTACAGTGCCTATGGAAACAAAAAAAGCAACGGATTTTGGAATAAGTTTGTAACTTGTCACTGTAAATTCCAGCGAGTTAATTTTAACGTAGAATGAGTTGAATCCAATCAGATGTCTGAGCTCTGAATTTTAGGTTTTTCGGAACCCAGAATTATGAATTGATTAAATTCATTCTGAGTTAATTATAATCAACTCACCCGAAATTAAATCAGCTCCCAGTGAGTTAATATTTACTGTTGTTAAACTCAGAAAGGACCAGAAACAACTAAACGTCTCTCTCTGAGCTGATTAATCAACTCTCATTGAAATTTACAGTGTAGAGTTAGAAAAAAATTTCATTTTGCAAAAGGATTCCCTCCCGAAACAAAATCCTGACTACGTCCCTGTCCTGTGAGAATTTAATGTGGCCTAAAGATCTTGAAACATTTCAACTGTGTTATAAACATTTAGTGTCGGGCACTGAATTGTCGCATACCAAAGCACCCGTATCAATTTGTAAACTATTTTAACTTCACAGCGCTGTCTGGTGGTGTCATAATTATAGCACCCCCGTAAAGTATCAAATCTTTTACTGTTTTTAATGAAAATTAGAAAAATTTTCAAATTATTTTTTGTCGTGGTTTTCTCTATAAACTGCCTATCTTAACTGCGGAACTGATATCAGCGATTTTAATACGTCGGGATAAAATAGCGTGGGGGTAAAGAAAAGGCATTTTCTTACTCATATATACATATATTTATATATACATATATAGGTATACTCTAGTGCCCCTAATAAAAGGGGGACTGATATTTATTTGGCCGCTCCAGAGGGTACACCCCCTGTTATTCAGTTACGGACTGTTATTTGTTTTTAATTCACCCTCCGCCATCCTTCGTTGCTGATATATATCTGGTACTGCAATTATCCGTGCAGTTAAATGTTTATTTGTCTTTTATGAAACGCTTGAGTGATAATGCAAGATTACGCTTAGGAATGTAATTTCAAAACTTACGTGTGTTTTGAAATTTCGAACTCTACTTTATTTGGTCCTGGAGTCATTTATGCGCTACCGTTATTAGGATAATTGACATTTATGGACTCTAAGGGTTTAGGTACTCTATCCGCTTACAGACTCTTATTAAGAATATGGACTCCTATTGATTGGGACTCAAAATGGGGACTTCCTCTTATTACCCCCTCTTATTGTGGTCATTACAGTATATATATTTGCATATATCAATATATAATATATTTATAGAACGTTTTGCATTCACCAGTCCAACCAAAACTCACCGAATGGGATCGATTAGGTTTATATAACAAATTAATACAGTGTAGCGACATGATTAAATCTAATTTGCGCAAAATTAATAATAAATTGAACACAAAAACAAAATCTGGCAATCTTGAAATATCTAACGCTGTAATGCAGGTTGATTCTTGCCAAACCAAATATACAAACTTGTAGAAAATGATAATAATATTAAACGGGCAACAAATTAATTACAAATTGGCAGAGTGCAACCGGAGGTGAAAAATACCGGAGCCGGAGTCGGAAGTCCACTAAACTTGCCGGAGCCGGTGGTGAGCCGAAATTTAGGTAGTAACGATGATGGTTAACTAGTTAATTTTAGCCAATATTTGCAATATGTTGATAATTTGTTTGGTTTTACGCTAATTATCTGCGAATTTTCGAAATTCTTATTTGAGAACGCTGGCCTTAAATGCTACTCTGAATATATTTGCGGATAAACTTAGCAGAATATATCGTCGCGCTTACAAAATGTTGTAAGTTCGTTTTGAGAAAAACAACCGTTTTCGTTTACTGATTTCACCTCGAGGTGGCGCTAAACGATTTCATAATATTCAAACGTTATAAAAAATTGCATTTCAACATTTTTGTCGTTTGTTTTCGTAAAATGTAAAATGTGTGAAATTTTTAGCTTTTACTAGTTTTTACTCCAAAATATTTTTTATATAAAATCAGTACCAAAACTGATATAAACGGACTATAACCCATAAGTCAAACTTCTTACTTATACATACATTTAAAGTGAGCATTCCAACTTTTTCAGCTAAATTAAGATTTCAAATTTTGGTGAACGCCTCAAGAGAGGGACTTGGCTGTTTATGGCTGTAGCGGAAAAAACTTTTCGCTCTGAATTTGGTTTAATAGCGTTGCTTTGGAAAATTAAATATATTCAGGATAGGAAAGCCAGTCTATAAATAGTTACTTACTATCATCACAAGGACCGAAATCAAATCTAATAATCATACTTATATAAGCGTAAAAACCCGTGAGGTTTGATGCAACAAAACTAAATACAGTGCTAAATATAGTTGTTGTAGTATAATTTTTGGCATTTATACACTTGCCTCGCGTTACAAGCATAAGCCCAAAGCCTAATCCTGGGGAGAAAGTTGTGCCATAATGTGGAAAATTTGTAAACTCGATGGTAAATGCATATACATTCAATTATTTGGCTTAACCCAAAGCGTAAAATGTTAACGTTAACTTATACCTTAACTAAACCTGAATAGTGGTTTAAGTAAAGCTTTAATGATAAAACCAGCTAAATTATAGATTTATGTTTAGTTAAAGGCAGGGTGTAAATGTATAATCAAAATAAGGGAAACAGAAACGGATAGCGATCAAAATAACGGAAACGGAAAACGGAAAACGGATATTGAGATATAAAGTTTCAAAAGTGTTTCAGTTTTCTGCCACCGCAATTCAGGCGTGCATAAATTCACCGGTATTTCAAAGATTTCACAGAAAAAATGGCGGATGCATTGAATTTTTTTATCATTTTGAATAAATTTCGTAATTCTTGTTTCATTTTGAACAATTGCAGCATAACAAAAAATGCTCACATATACACGTGATTTATAACTAATTTTGAACGTAAAAATAAGTGGCTACTCCGGTCCTGTGTATATTTAACAAAATACCCTGTTTGTCTGTCAGGAATTCACTTTTATGCGTGTACGTTGTTTTGGTCTACAAGACTTTGCTAAAACTTCAAACCATTTTTTAAAATTTTGTTGCATCAATTTATTTTTAAAAATTCACTAATATTTTAGCTTAAAATTTATAAAAATCAGTAACATTTCAAATGAGTTTAAGCATACTTCACGTTGGTTTAAGTTTGATCAAATAAGCTTGGTTTATTTAGGTATAAGCTAAATCAAATCAGTTTAAGGTTTATGAGAATACGGTTTGAAATTTTAGTATTTTAATATCACACAGTTATAGCTTGATCGTTTAAAATTTATAGAAACCAAAAAATTTAATTTATCACCTATCATAGCTTAAAAAGCCAATCTCCTCGTTGCAAATCCATGTATAGCAAACTAAACAACAACACCAATCCAACTTTGTCATTGCAGTTATAATTGGCAATTAAATTGGCAAACCAATCAAAAAAATACGCACAACCAAAACCGCAAAAAACCGTTTCGAACCGTAGTCAATTTTAGGTTGCAATAACACAACGGGACTGTTGCCAGTTTCTGAAACGGCCACAACAGCGGATGCGAGCAGGACTCGGCTTTTTCAACTCACATATTCGCGGCGTAAAACCTATTTCTTATACATCGTGGGAAAAATTTTGTGTTAGGAAATTTTCCCACGCCAATTCTAAAAATTTTCTTGTGTAAAAATTTTGTGTTAGGAAAGTTTCCCACGCCAATTCTAAAAATTTTCTTGTGTACAGTCCTACCGAATACTTCATACTTTGTTGATGCTGTTCAACTGTTCAAATATTGCACGATTCGTAAGATAACGCGAAAACCACTGCCCGAGAGTATTCAAAATAGCTTTCACAATCAGTTTTGAACGGCTGTCACTTGCTTTACATGGGTGAAACCCCATAAAAATGACAACCACGACCGCAACAACAATAACAACAACAACAACAACTACAACTGAAACATCTTTTTTGACAGTTTTCTGGGGAAATCCTAAGTGTTCCTGGTTTTAGTAATAAATGTGGTCACAACTGGTAGAGCGGACACATGGACAAATATAAGTAAAACGACAAATGTCAAAAAATGACATAGCTACGCTGAAAAAATAGGTTGTTGTATGTATTGGCGTTGGCAACGGGACACAGCCTTCAACGCCGATCTTAAAAATATATTTCAGTTTAAACTATGTATAGATTAGCTGAGAAAAATTGATTCGCACGCAAACTACAAAAATACAAAAGGTTTCAGCACTAAAAGGGACCAGTGCCGGAGCAGGCAGGGGCGGGGACTCCCCCGAAATTCCAGGATGGGGGCCGCCAAATTCGACAGCGAAGGGAGCGAGAAGCCAGAAGCATTTTAAAACTTAAGCGGTTTTTGCTTCAACCGGTTCGTGTGGGAGGCTCTTTAGGGTAGGGTCCCCCAAATGGGGGGTATGGGGTGGCTGCTCCGGCCCTTGAAGGGATACAGGCCGCCATCCATGAAAACTTAATCCAGTAAAAAAGGTCACGTTTTGGTCGCAAACCATTTGATATCAAAGAATGTCGTTTGTGAAATTGTTTTGTGCCACTGTATCACATGTTCAAGCTTACGGAGACCAAATTCGAAGTTTACGATATGATTTAATACAAAAATACGGCTGACTTTTCGTTTGTTTGGCTCGCGAAGGTTCATCAATTAAGCAGGCTGGCTTCTATGCAAATTAAAAATATGCCTAGATTCTTGCCGCTTTACTCGCGATGTTTATTAATTTGAGGGGTTCCATGTCTACAGCCCGTCCAAGATTTGAAAGTTGGTTCTGGGATCAAATACAATAAACGGGGGTCTGGCTACTTTAGCTACCTTCGATCGCACGGTATCCTTTGTTATAACCGTTATTGCAATTCTTGATTGCGCAGATATCTGCGTTTTGCATATTTCAGATCTAAAACCGTTTCAAACTGCACTGCAAAAAATGCTGAGTCATATTGACTTTTTCCAAAAAGGGTTCTTCCGGACTACACAAACTAAAGTCAAAATTCGACTCCGCCAAAGACAAATTCGGCTCACTGAGTCTCTCAACGAGTCGAAATTGACTCTGGCGAAGTAGAATTTGACTCAGTTTGCGCAGTTCGGAAAAGCCTATTTCGCAAAGAGCCACTTTGTCTCACCATTTTTTCCAGTGTACGCTTTAGCACTGGCGTTGATATGAATATATGTCGCTTCTCGTTCGCTTCGCCCGCGAACTTTACTTCAACTTCTGCTAACAGAGTAGTGATGGCTTAATAAATGTAGAATGGATTATCGTTTTATTTCGCGTATGCGCAGTTCAAAGAGCCCATAACAAGTGGCACTCGCAACGGGAGTAACCGTAAAGCGAAATCGCCGCATCAGCTGGTTAGCATCGACTTTTTGATACCCGAAAAAATGGTCAAAAAACCAGACGAAAAAGCGATAAATTATTACCATTTTTTACTAATGTCAACTTTTCACAACGAAATATTATGCATAATTAATACTTGTACGTGTGGGCTGTTCTTTTTTGATGCATGCATCTCGTGGCGAAAATTTACAGTAAAGTATAAAATAATTTAATAAGCATGGCTATTTTGATATCAATCAAAGACATCGCTGCGATGGTACGAAAACGCGGTCCGTTTCCGTTGTATATGAACCGGCGCCTCGTAGCAAAAAATGCCTTAAACAATAATTACATAATCAAGATTGAGATTGGCCCAAAATGTAACTGGTCCGCCGAAGATTTGTTCGGTAGGTCAGATAGGCTGTTCAGGCCCTCCCATCCTTGATAAAACTTAGATTTGTGGATCGGATTGGACTTAAGGATGGCGTCGTAGTTGCCGTAGGACGCCGTTCGTCGCTGTATGGCACTGTCCGTCGCTGGATGATACCATCCGTAATCGTGAGGTATCGTACACCGAATTGATTGCGTACAATAGCGAACGAGGATGTACGGCGACGGACAGGGACGAACGGCGACAGACGGCGCCGGAAAAGATTAAAATTGATAAAATGTATAACGCCACCCTTAGATTTAAGTTTAAAGGATTTACGTATTTGACCTGCAGAAAGCAAATTTTAACAAATTTGATTGTGATATATTTAACTCGGTTTTTTTATATTTTTCAAATTTCATTTTTTTAAATTTTAAGACTTCCTGGACTCCACAAAAATTGTTCAAAGTGTCCGCACCGCTTATTCAAATCGACTCCATGTCGGCAAGTTTTGTAATTTTACGTTAAAGCGTACCATTTTAAAAAAATAGAAATTTTTGAAATATTTTCGAAACTACAATCCAGAATTTATTAAATTCATTCAATTATTCACAAGATATAAAACCTAAATAAGTTTATAAATTTCTTCATAAGCTTCCTCTCTTTATCTTTACACTCAAAAAACAACCTGAAAAAATTGTAAAATCGCACTGGTAGAGCTATTAGCTGACCAGAAACTGTCTAACTTGGTTAAGTTTGACTCCTTTTGACCGGGTTCCACAACGGATGGCACAAATATCTCGTCGAAATTTGGTTACAAACAAGAAAATACACTCCTACAGGCTTTAAAAATAATACAGCAAAATCTCTGATTAGAAATTTTATTTTCATCTTCGTATTGGAAACAACACCGTTCAAATAAGATTTAGTTTGTGCCCTGCTGAAATAAATTATTAGCTATGTCATTTGCTGGTTTTTGCGCACAAAACATCAAAATGACAACGTTCACAGACAACAGTAACGCGTCAACGGGAAATTGTTCATTTTCGTTCGATGGTACAACTCTACCAGTTTGGTGGCAATTTCTATACAGTACAGAATCAGTGGTAGGTTCAGAAATTTCTGACGGGGGAGGGGCGATAAGTTAAAAAAGTTAAAAAAACGCTCGTGAGAAAAGCGACCGAAAAGCCAAACGCAAATTTTAGTACTAAATCTTAATACAAAAATTTTGGTACTGATTGCTGTTGGAATCCAGAGCCTGGTTGACTGGTGTCATGAATCCGCCTGTGAATAGACGCAACGAGTTTCAGCTTTGAGAGTCAAACCAGAGGAGACCAAGTCAACTGTGACAGATTTAATATTATGTAAATGAAAAACTCATGTAGTGACACTACAGTGGAAAAATGCTCATTTATTGCTTTTATGCGTTCGAAGCATTCGATCCGGGTTTTTATTCTGTTACGTTTGTCGAAATTGGAGTTGGATACAACGCAGATATAAACTCCGTTGAATGGAGAAATGCAGTATGGATGATCCCGAATTTGGGCGATAATGAGAAATAGGGATGTCGTAAAACAAACCTGAACCTATGAAGGAATGAAGGCACGTGGCTTGATACAGTGCCAGAAGGCAGCTACCAAATTTCAAAATTTCAAAATATTTATATTGACACTAAAATATAAAGATACAGATATTGAAAAGTAAGGAAAGGTGTCCCATGTATAGAACAGGGCCGGAACAGTAGTATAAGCATATTCCTAAGCCTAAGCCTAAGCGTATGGATGAGCCTATTCCTAAGCCTTAGCCTAAGCCGAAGCCTAAGCCTAAGCGTATGAATGAGCCTATTCCTAAGCCTTAGCCTAAGCCTAAGCCTAAGCCTAAGCGTACGGATGAGCCTATTCCTAAGCCTTAGCCTAAGCCTAAGCCTAAGCAGAAAAATTAGTCTAAAGCTTAAACTGACTCTATTATAGCCCCTCCGGAAGTAACGACAGCAGTTAATAATTTGATGGATCGCATCATATCATTGTCGTGGCACTGAAAACTTTACAACAAAAGACTGCCACGAGAAAACACGATGTAGGCCAGAGACGTTGTAAAAATCACCCGCACCCTCGTTTAGTATATTTTCCAGCACTTTTAAGAATTGTTTCAGGTGGTAAGTCAAAAACTTATAATTTTTATACGATGTGACCCCATTTCCATATTCCTGATTCCGCCTTCGAGAACTAGTGACCAGATCGTGGTAAAATTCGTCCAATTAGCATCGAGTGGAAGTACCTGCGGATGTAATTTTTACAAAACATAATTCAGTCAGCCAATGTTACTTTAAGGGCCGTAACAATAGATTAAGCGTATTCCTAAGCCTAAGCCTAAGCCTAAGTCGAAGCCTAAGCCTAAGCCTAAGCTTAAGCAAAAAAAATGTAATCTAGAGTCTAAACCTACTGGTTTATGGACCCACCAGAAACCTGGATGCCCCTCAAAGTAACATGGGCCATTCAGTCAATTGGAGAACTTTCGGATATCAAAAATATATTTTTTAAAAAGTTTGAATTTGTTGTGATTTAAGGTTGTCATTGTAAACTCAAATATCCACAAACGGTTTAAAATCCGACGGTTTGCATGTAACCACAGGAACCATTAATACTTCAAACGAGGTATAATGTGTACACACCATGGACTGTAGCCGTGTTCCCCATGGTAAATACACACAAACGCAAACCATTGTATTTGTATCCACACTTTTCAAATTTTACTGTCTGTTGTTTTGTTGAATACTTGAATTCGGTTCGTTTCTTATGAAACTGTAAAATATGAACACAACCGATTTAGACTAAATGTTATACCCGGGGGGCATATAACGGGTAGTATTGCAACAGGCGCGTAGCCAAACACGGCCAGGAGGCGTAGCCCCCTGAAGAAAAGATTTGGCTCTTGGAAAAGTTTTTTATACCCATCGGTAAGATTTATTTCAAACACAAGCACTCCTAAACCTGTTTGCCCCATCCCCACGAGCAGGTTGAGCTGGTAATGTGCCTGGACTGCAACAGGGGCCACTAATATCGTTCAATACACATTGAATTTGGCGTTAGAAATCTTGTTCAATTACTTTAAGGTGAGATTAAAAATGAAAAATTGATTTAATAGCGTTAGTTTCGTTGTTCTAAAAATTGTCCAGGGTGCAACCGGATGTCTGTCTCTGGCTCCGGTTCCGGCAAAAAAAATCGACCTCCGACGCCGGATGACGGTAGAAATTTTGCCGCAGGTTTCGACAATTTCGGTAGTGACATTTTGCGGTATTTTTTACAAAATTTTATTTGTTCGGTTCGTCTTCCGTAAAAAGTAAGCGTGAAACCGAATGAATTAGCAACACCTAACAGATATTTGCTAAAATTAACAAATTAAACATCATTTTAACTGCACTTTATTTCGCCTCACCTCCGGTTTCATTTAAGTTGTAATAATTATTGTCAACTGTTTCACATTTTGTTCCGGCACCGGGTCAGCAACCAATGATTGTTGGTCGAGGCGAAGGGGGAGGTAAGATTTAAAATTAGGTTAAGGAAGAACAATTTTAGTACAAAATTATTTTACTACTGTCTATAGATTTTACAGCGCTGACCTAACACGAAGCTTTAGCTGATTACAATTTAAAAGTCATAAAGTCGAAATTTAAGCGTTTTGTAATGTTTCCAAACAAATCATTTAAAAATGAAACAACCAAAAGTATTTGCAACAGAAAATGGTATTTTTAACAGGCTTTGGGCCTGGTATGAAATCGCGTACATTATGGTACAATTGGGATCACAAAATACTTTTTTAAACCAGAAACATGAGCCATTTTCGTGTTTGTTGATCATTTTGAAATAATATTTCGAACCAAATTTAAAATCGATTTTGGTTATACAGCTGGCGATCAGCTGTTTTGGTTTTTGTGAATTTAAAAAAATATAATTTTTTGTAAGAATTCAGCTATTTTTATTAAATTTCGGAATATAAATTAGTAGTATTGGAAATGTATAGGGACGTAACACACGGCATACGATCGGTAAATAGGAATAATGAAATCGGGATAAAAAATCAAAACATTTTTCGCGTTGTGAAATATGCGTTTTTGCCTTTTTCGCATTAGGCATTTTATATCAGTGTTTTTAGGTTAAACAAAACCGTTTCGAAAGATGCTGTTTAAATTCAAAAACCCGTTTGAAAAACGTTTCAGTTTTATACTTAAATTTTTGAAATACGGTAAAATCTTGAAAACATGGCAGCATCAATGATTTGGCTTAGGCTTAAGCTAAGGCTTACGTTTAGGAATATGCTTATACTACTGTCACATCCCTGTTTAATACATTCGCGATCCATGTAATAATTTGAGCAGAGCTTAAAATCCAATCCGCTCGCATTAATTACAACAACAACAACAACGAGGACTCACCAACACCAGACAATATTTTACCATTTAAACGCCATACAAACAAACCCGCAGCGGAACATGAACAATGCAGAAATAAAGTTCGAAATGTCAAAATTGTAAAAAATTGATCGACTCACATGGGAATACAACAGTTTGGATGCTTAACCCAACAGGGGCGATAGCGACACAAACAAATCGCGATAAAACATTAACAAAAATAACAACGACAACAACAATAAACAACAATAATAATAACTAGTCTGCCAGCTTTGCGCAGTGCGCCAAAGTTAGCGAAAGCGCAAAAATTTCCTTGCAAATTTTCATCATAGAACTATCACGTGTATTTCCTAACAAATTATTGTAAACAAAGTAATGCTGGAAAGTTGCCCAAAATACGAATGTGTGGCGTACCAGCTTTAATATATACATTGTAATAACAATAACGACAGTAACAATAAATATAATAATGATAATATTAATAATAATAATAATAATAATCACGATAACAACAGTAAAAATATAATAATATATAATAACAATAATAATAAAGCAAACAATAAACAACAACCGCAAGAACCGCAATAACAACAACAACAACAACAACAACAGCAGAAGCAGCAGCAGCAGCAGCAACAACAACAACAACAACAACAACAACAACAACAACAACAACAACAACAACAACAACAACAACAACAACAACAATAATAATAATAATAATAATAATAATAACAACAACAACAACAACTAATACAGTAACTACTACTACAACAACAGCAGCAGCAACAACAATAACAACAACAACAACAACAACCGCAACAACAAAAACAATAATAATAACAACAATACAATAACGAAAGCGACGAGAACAACATTAAAACAGTGCCGGTATGATCGGCCTAAATCAGTCGGACGTTCGTCAAGGCAGCTCCACAACCAGGATTTGTTAAGTTAAGAGGGCAACAAAAGTTAGAAACGGGCAAATTAAAACTTTTCCTATCCATAGAATCCATACAACAGCGTTGTCGGAACATTTTCAGCCGCAAATGCTGAAATATAAGCAGGGGTCGCGGATCGTTTACCTCCCCCCGTTTTATTGCGACCCTTGACGTTTTAGCCAAACCAGTAAATAAACACGTTTTAGTGTTTTGTGCACCGCGTGAAAACCTAAATCAACCGTGACACCTGAACTACGTCTTTGTGGAATAAAAACTGTCAAAACATGCCGTGTCTCTTGAAAATCGGATGGGTTACCCGACATTCGGGGGCGCCGGACTGGTTCAGTGAAACCTGAAGAAAAAGTATCAGCTGAAACATGGGTCGACGCTGTGATTCTGGTTTGTATTAGGCCGCGTCAATTACTTAAGCAGGCAAATAAGGCTTTGTCTTTATGTCTATTTGTGTCATTTAGTATTTAGTTTGCTCATAGAAATAAATTTGGCAAACTTAGGACTCTGTGTGGTACCCGTCTGGCTACGACCCTTGGCTACCACGCTTGCCGGTCTGTTTATGACCTAGAAACACCCGCGGATCCAGTATAGGAATACAGATTGGAAAGAGATTGATTGGGTTTAAAGATGAAAATATGGCACGTTTTGTTTTGTTCCGCGGAACTATCCATATTTAGAATCGGTCCTAATCAAAGTAAAGGCACAATCCAATGCTTCGATGTGTCAATTGACGTTCTAAAATAATTTATGTGATCTGAGGTAAGTATAGTTCTAATTTCAAAATATTTAAAAAATTAAACACAATGTTTTTAGATTTAAATTATCGAAGTTTAAGTTTTCAATCTTCAGCGTAAGCTTAGCTTTTCGCATAGACGTAGGCTTAAATTTACGTTTAGGCATTGGCTTGCAGTCAAATTTTAGCGTTTAGATGCGAATTATTTAACCGCCTGAAAAATACAGCACACATCATTGCATTGATGGCTATAGGGCGGAGTTAAATTCGACAGGTTTGGCGTTTGATATTTGTGGTAAAAGACACCGAGATTTCTTGTTGTTAGAACACAGTTAAAGTGTATGATTTCTAGAGTGATATTTAATGATAAATAACTTGCAAGGATAACTCTGGTATGAGTAACAAAAGGTTAAATTTATGCCGCAATTATGGACTAACTCATTTTGACCCTTAACGGATATTAATGTTTAAACTTTACCATTGCATTGGCGATAATTTTAGCCCGGGTCATCGAGGTAACCTCCTACCAAGTGATTCGTTTAAATTCTGATATTTCACAGACTAAGTACATATGAAAAAACTATAAACTGAATTCGGTATACGCCGAATAAGCAGAATTTACAAGTGGAAACGGACCTCCAGCCAATGGTTTCCGAAACAGGCCACAGGGATCACTAAAAACCGAAATTTCGAATTGAAAAAATTGAAAATCATGTACTAATGTTTCCGCAAGCGGAAAAACGTTGATGGATGATTTGTCTATTGAAAAAATGGCATTGAAAGAATCAAATGACTATTTTATTAAGTATCAACATTTGATATTACATGATGATAAGCATACTGTACACACTACAGAACTGTCATACCTAAAAATGTGCATATGCCAGCTAAGGTGGATACAAACTTGCGGAGTAGAGTCCGGCAAAAAATCTGCAAACAGTATTTATAGGTTTACTGATATATGAAAAAGTAAATTAATCAGAAGTTTAGGTTCCGAGCTAACATCGCTATACATCTGCAGTAAATGTTGCTTCACAGACAAACAGAAAAATCTCAAATAGATATAGCAATCACTTTAAGATTAAAAAAGTATATAGTAGCTGGGATAAAATGAAAATTCGATTCGATTATGAAACCATTTATAGAATTTTAGCACAGTAGGATTGCTGGAGCGAGAGGAGACTCAACTCTACTCACCCTGCGTCCCACTTTGAGGAGCCACCATAGTTTTTTAGTCAAATGCAGTTGAATTTAGAACCTATAAACATGTGTTTTCCCGTCATTTCCAGAAGCTTAGGAGAAACATGTATCCCTTTATTCCTCTTACTGGCGAATCAAATGGAGGCACCAAGATTTTGTATTCAAAGGTTTAGCACTAAAATGGCGGTTGGCTTCTCGTGCGGTCTCTGGTTTTTCATTTTAGAGTTTCCTGGATGGACCGCTGATTTGTTCCCAGTAAATCAGCTTCCGCGATCACAGGATAGTGCGAAAAACCAATTTCTTACGGTTTGCGCGATATTTTGTCGCTGTTTTGCGAATCATTTACTGAGATTACAATAAAAAGTATTTTTTCCGTTTTTTTCACCCCCTCGGAAAAAATCGACAAAAAGTCGAAAAAACACGTTTTATCGTTGGTTTCTTCCGGTGCCCAACCCTGAGATTTAGTAGTAAAATTGCATTTGGCTTCACATTCGCTTTGTTTGCAAGCTTTTTTAATACAAAATATTCTCAAACTGCCCGTCGGAAATTTCTCCATTCTGGCATACTGAATATAACTTCCTCTGCCGCTTACTCTCATATGACACAGTCCCTGTGTTCAGACGAGTTTCGTAAAAGATTCGTAAACAAACGTGTGTTTGAGACAAAACATTAATAAAACTTAATTTCGCAGCACCATTTGTATGCGTTTTATTTGTTTTTAATTTATTGTTCGTCATAAAACGAAAACGCTGCAAGCATTGTGCAATTTGCAATTTTAATATCAGTTTCTACTTAAAATTTTAAGATTTACTATGACAGATAGCAGGCAATGTTTGCTAGTTTTATGGACAAATAAAGCAATTTTTGTATTGTCACGTGTTTTCCGGCTGTTAAAAAGATAAAATTTACTAATTTCAATACGATCATGACGTTAAACATTCAAAGATACAATAAACATACAACACAAAATTTAGAAGTGTCATAAATATTCAAATAAAAATAAATGCACACTGCAAAAAATGGTGAGTCAAATTGACTCTCTCTCGGAAATAGGCTCTTCCAGACTACATAAATGAGTCAAAATTCGACTCCAGCAGAGTGAAATTCGACTCATTGACTTGCTCAGTGAGTCGAGTTTAACTCTCGCGGAGTCGAACTGGACTGAGCTTGTGGAGTCCGAAAAAACCAATTTCAGAGAGAGTCAATTTGACACAACATTTTTGCAGTGCAGACAGCGTAAGTAACCGAATATCCGCTTCCGACAAAAACTGGTGTTCGTTTCCGTTATAGAAATACTGGAAGTTTTGGTGTTTTTCTGCTGCTAATTAACAGTAGATCACATATAAATCACTCGTAACATGTAAAGATCAGCTGCGGAACGCTTTTCTGTGGGACTAGAAAAGAGTAAGCTTAAAATTTAGACTAATTTTTTGCCTGGCTTAGGCTTAGGACTATCCTCATTCCACGCTTAGGCTTACGCTTAGGCTTAGAATTAGGCTTAGCTTAGTCTTAGGAATATGCTCATTCTTAGGTTTAGGCTTAGGCTTATCCTTAGGGTTAATAATATGCTTATAATACTGTTCCGCCCCTGGTCTTTACATTGGCCAATCACTCAGTACTTTGTTAAAGATATGCTGGAATTGTTAGATTTGGAATCAAAACTATTAAAATTATTCCAATTTTTAAATAATTAAACGCACCCGTAAATTGTTGTAAATTTAAGCAAATCATGTGAACATTTGCATGCCTCAATTGTATTGGAAGAAAAAGTACATTGTTCAGCTTTTGAGCCAACTCGAACAGGTTCCAAACAAAATCTAAATGCTCACTTCAGTGTAACGTTGAATCAAAGTTTCAGCCTATGAGAACATCTAAGACCAACAACTTTGTTCAGGAACTGTTCTATACGGTCTGTTTTACAGTGCTATGCTCAACAACACCGAGTAAAATTGTATCGTTTGGTTAAAAACCGGAAACTAAAACTAATCCCTGAGCGGAACTAGAAATTTCTGACGGGAGTGAGCAAGCTTGCAACTGTTATAAAACGCAATTTTTACTGTATGATGCATCTGTGCCATTAGCATCCAAAATTGTAAAATACAGGATCGTATCATTTTATCACGAAAAATTTTAAAAAGGAAAAATAGTAAGGTTGAGTTTATTACAAATTTGCAGATGGGGGGCGCACGCCACGTGTGAATTTGCCAGTAGGGAAAGCAATCGACAAAACTGTAGCACGCGATTTGCCCCTAAAGCCTTCTAAGCAAGTAAGAGCGAAAATTGCATCAGCGAAGATGGTGTGCAGGGTACAACCGGAGGTTTGTCTCCGGTTCCGGCAGAGAATCGGCCTCCGGCTCCGGTAAAAGTTTTGCCGGAGGTTCTGACAATTTGCGGTAGTACAAATTTTGCACAATTTTGTAAAATTTATCTGTTTGAACGCGTTTCGTTTTACATTTGCCGCAATTTTCAAAAAAAATTTCCAAAAATTCGCAGATAATATGCATATAAAACCAAACAAATTAACAACATATTGCAGACATTGTCTAAAATTATCTAGTTAACCATCATCGTTACTATCTAATTTCGCCTCACCTCCGGTTCCGGCTCCGGTATTTTTCGCCTCCGGTTGCATCCTGGTGGTCTGATACATACACAAAATTAGCGCTGAAACGCTGGAAATAGCGTCAAACGATGAAACTACTGATAGATAAACTAACCAATTTCAAATATATGTTTTAAACAATAGGCGCCGCTGCATAAGCTATGATTTTCAGAGGAACAAATTCGCTGAAACGTTTGATAATCACTTAATTCTTGGCGTATATTCTGCCTGAGCCTTGATTACGTCTATTGGGGAAGCAAAAACGTCCAAAGCGAAACATACCCCTCCTGCATTTTGACAAACATTGTTCTCAGTCAGTGCCGGCGAAGTGCTCTCCAAACCCCTAAACGGGGGCCCGCGACCCTTGGCGGGCCCACTTTGGCAAACTAAAAACTTTTTTCGCTGACCACGAAGTTATGAAGTTGTAAACCATTTTATTGAGGGCCACATCGGACCTGTTTGGCGGGGGTCCGACTATCTTAACGCCGGCCCTGTTCTTGGAACTGAGGTGTGGAATAGAAATAGTGCGCCACAGGTGAAATTTTTGACAGACACTAAACGCTGTATGCTCCAGATTTAAGTAAACTTGGAGATGATCACAAAATTGAAATTTTGTAACGTAAAGAACTTACCGATTTTTCACAGAAAATTTTTCGATGGGAGGCATACACCCCATTTCTCTATTCAATGTCACTGTCCGCCTCCCTTTTTATTATGCGTGTTCATTACGCCTTCGACTCGGGTCTGTAGCCAAGGGGGGCATTTGGGTCTGAGCCCCGCTGGAAAAAATTTCGGCCTCTAATAGAAAATTTTAAGCCTTATGCTAGTAAGCCAACATCAACCCTTATATGCCTCTCTTGAAAATTTTTAGCCCCCTCGAGCAAGATGAGTTGGCTACGGATCGTGCTTCGACTCAATTCGTATTACTTATCAATGGTTTACTATTAGCTCAGCATATAAATAGTAAAACTACAATGATAAGGCACTTACTTTAGTCAAGAAACCAAATTTAAAATGTTCCCATTACTGGCAAAACTAAAAAATCATGGTACCTGTCCACGGAATGTCATTTTGGGATACGTCAAACCGGGGCCACTGTGTTTATTTCTAGTCAATTATTGTCATTATTGCTTACCTGGACGGTTGCAGCTTTCAATATGTCGCAATGGAACCAAATCACAAAGCCAAAGCCGACACAATAAACTTGAATAATCGGTGAATTATTGACAAAATCAATATTAGCACAAAGTACCGGTAGTATTGCTGAATAAATATTTTCGAACAACGATGATGTCAGCATTAGAGCGTGAACAAGCCAGTTCTCGTAGAATATTCTTCATTACGAATAAAATCGGCAAATTCGATGCATTGTGTATTTATATTACAATAATTAATTAATTATTAATTGAAATTGTTAATTTTCAAGTATAAATTACAATAACGCCTAAAAGCAATATTGCATAGCGCAGATGCAACTTAGGGTTAAGATTACAAATAGGCCTGTTGCATTGCGTTTTGCAAGCATTTATTCATAGTGAAACAACCATAACCTAATCCTCCAAAATCGAGTTATTAAGTCAATGCAACAGCAATTAATGTGTAACCCATGCTTGGATTAGGCTTAGATTATCCTTGCTTAGAATCCTAGCCAGGATAAAGGCTACGCCTTGCGATCCCCCCATGCCGAAGACGGAACCCCCGATTAGAATTAACCGAGTTCCCCCTATGTGACTCTCCAACGTTCCGTGCAGTCGGCGTGACGACCCTACGCTGTTAACTGAGGATTTGGTTGCCGTATAAAGTAATCCAATGTTTACATATTTGATGTCTTAAGAGCATCTGAAGCTACTGAATCTGCAATAGTTTCTGGTTAACAGCGCGTGGGTGACCACGTTGACCCACAAAGAAGGCGGTTCAGAATTTAGTCAAATTTCTACGAGTATATTTCTTTATTCGTTGAGTCAATCGGAATGAAACTCTTTAAGCAGGCGATGCCGTTCCTATCGGCGGGCAGAATGCAAAGCATGCTGATCAAGCCAATGTTGCTAACATTCGCCCCGACATTCGTTTCATTTGGGTTAAAATCGAAGCATCATAAAATATTAAACTGCGATCTACAAATATTGAACTCACTGATAAAAACTGTTTTCGCTGTTGAATAAATCATAAAATTACTCGGACTCACGCTATACACACCCATCAATGGTCGGAGCGTGAAATTTGTGACGCGGGGGGTCCGAGCGATTTGTAACAGTGGCCAAAAAACGTTGCTAGCGAAGGGAGCGAGAAACCAAACGCAATTTTAGTACTAAAACTTTATCAAAATTGGTTTTGATTCTGGTTAATACGAAGCCTATGCATGGATGCCCGCTTGGATCCGCCTCAGTCATCTGGACCAATGTAAAGAACAAGAGCGAAACAGTACTACAAGCATATTCATAAGTCTAAGCCTAAGCCTTAGCCTAAGCTTAAAAGTGAGCATATTCCTAAGCCTAAGCCTAAGCCTAAGCGCAAGAATGGCTTTATTCCTATGCCTAAGCCTAAGCCTAAGCCTAAGCTTAAGCCTAAGGCAAGCAAAAAAATTAGTCTAAAGCTTAACTTTACTCTATTGCAGTCCCACAGACAAATGTTCCGCCCCTGATGTTTACATGGGCCGTCATCGGCAGCAAACAAAACGCCAACCGACTCATGTCGCTGAGCCTATGCTTCACTAACGTTTAGCATTCATTCGGATTGGACGTATCAACCAAACAGGCTATTTTGGTTTTTATTAACCATGGACGAATTACAAGGCAGACAAATATTCGGCTACAAAAATTCTGGTGAGACAAAAAACGCTTTTACAGGCTTGAAAAACAGTGAATTCTAAAAACGAAACAAAATTTGTTCGCTCGCTACGGTCTCTCTTATAAACGTTTGATATCGCGTTTTTATTTCCGTCTGAAACGAAATCATGGCTGCGTCCGTGGACAACAGGGCGGGTACCACAGATTCAGAACGCTGTCACACACACATGCCGTGTTGTTTTTTATTTTGTGAACCACAACAGATGCTTTTCGAATAAATATTTAACCGGAGGGGCATTTAATCGGAGGGGAATTAACCGGAGGGGCATTTAATCGGAGAGGCATCTAACCGGAGGGGCATTTAATCGGAGGAGAATTAACCGGAGGGGCATTTAATCGGAGGGGAATTAACCGAAGGGGCATTTATTCTGAGGGGAATTAAGAGGAGGGGCATTTAACCGGAGCGATATATAACCGGAGGGATATATAACCGGAGGGCATTTAATCGGAGAGGCATCTAACCGGAGGGGCATTTAATCGGAGGAGAATTAACCGGAGGGGCATTTAATCGGAGGTACATATAACCGGAGGGCCTTTAATCGGAGAGGCATCAAACCGGAGGGACGTGTAACCGGAGGGGAATTAACCGGAGGGGCGTATAATCGGAGGGGAATTAACCGGAGGGACGTTTAACCGGAGGGGAATTAACCGGAGGGGCGTTTAATCGGAGGGGAATTAACCGGAGTGGCATTCAACCGGAGGGTCATTGAAACAGAGCGGCATTCAGTTCGAGGGGCATTTAACCGCAGGAGCAGTGTACAGGATTAATGAATCGTAAATTTGTCCAATATATGTTTATCATGAACGGCTCATATCGGAGGCAGCCATTAAAGGGTAGAGAACGTGCCCTTGCGGTTCCTATGCTTTCCAGGCGGTCGCAACGAATATCTCAAAAAAAAATATTGACTAGCGAAATATATATTTTTACCCAACGTTTTCATCAACTGTTGGGGAGGGAACTGCAAGATCAAGCGCGGTCTGGGACCAGATGGATGATTATCCACACATATACCTTAAATATGATATGTATCTCAATAATTCAAAACAAGTTCTCATGTTGACCCTAACCTGCCGACCTGGGTTCGATTTCGAAATTCATGAAATGCAAATTGTCACACGAACAATTCGTCACCAAATAATTCGTCGACTGACAACTTGTAATCCGAAATTTCAACGACTCCACAATTCATCGCCAATCATTTATGCTTTAGGCTTTAGGCTTACACTTAAGAATATGCTTAGAACTTATTAATACGTTCTACGACACTGTTTTACTTGCGTTCGACGCAAATTTTGGAGTTGCGTTTGGATGGCGTTAAATTTTAAGCGATCAGCAATCGGTTTGCATGATTTCGCTAACCGTTTTAACCACCTTGCGTCTATTTTAGCACAGAACGAAATCACATTTGACTCACAATTCGTGAGCCAAACTAAACTGAATGTGATTACACCTCGCTCTATATTCCGCTTTTTATTACTGTGTTCTTCGTTGGTTTTAGCCTCATTTTTTGACATTTTCCAATACGTTAATGATGGTTTATGCGGTTTTTTTGTTGTATAAGCGTTGAAATTTCAAACAGGAACTGTAAGGCTCAAATATATAGCCCCATAGGAGAAAAAATGGTATTATATGGCCTGGCGTGCGCCAAACTACATATATATTTAAATCAAACCAATAATACACACGGAGAGATTTATCTGACATTAAGCTTTCAAAAGCCCGGCGCTTTAGCTCGTTCACCAGGTGGTGCACGGGGGGCTACAACATTGTGTCCCACTATAAATTCTGAAGAGATTCGAACAAAAAGCCCTTACAGGAGGCTGTAGAATAAACATACAGGAGTAGAAAAATACTGTCTCGCTATTTGTTACTCGGGATGAAATCTTGGCTTCGCTCCTGCTCCGTATGGGAATCGTGTTTTATTTGCCGTTTGGACCGGTCTGTTCTCAACTGGGGCCTTAAAAAGTCCATCATATGTGCGGATACCCCTCGTATATTATATTTCACTATGGTTTAAGGTTGATTTTTTAATGGTATAAAAGATGATATATATGTATATATATATGTGTATAAAAATAAAATGATGCAACAACCTACGGTTTACGTGATTTTTGTGGTTTGTATTTCCTTATAGAATGGATGAAATATATCCAGAACCCAAGCGGTTTCTGTTGTTGTTGTTGTAGAATGGAGGGTTTGTTGCTTCAGGGGTAATTTATATACCTAATGGTTTCACGATATATCATCCGTACGGGGTACATATATTGTTTGGGTATATTAATGCCTTTTAGCCGCGTGTATATACATAAGGCTCGGCTTTATGACACAGAAATATTTCAGACCACAGTCGTAGCTAAGATTTCATTTCTAAACAGAATATAATCGTTATATAAACATTTTTGTGGCTACCGACCAACAAAAAATGCACAATTACTGTGATCCAGCAAATTTATCTTAAATTCTTTAAAAATTTTCATTTTTTATGTCATTGAAATTTTGGAAACCGAATATTCCCCAATTCTTCATTTTTATACGATCCTGTTATAGATTGCCGATATAGCAAAAACGCTGCAATCCTGAAATACAAAGCGTCCGAGTTGGTTGTAATGTTCACGTCAGTGTTACTTTTAGGGGCGTAGCAAGCATGTTTTAGAACTTAGATTTTAAGCTTAGGTTTAATAGCTAATACGTAAGTGTAAGCTTAAAAAATGATCTAGAATGGTACTCGGCAAAAAATGGTAAGTCAAATTGACCCTCTCCGAAATAGGCTCTACGGGACTACAGAAACTGATTCAAATTCGACTCCGCCAAAGTCAAATTTAACTCACTAAATCGCACTTTTGACTCTGACGGAGTAGAATTTGACTCAGTCTGTATAGTCCCGTAGAGCCTATTTCGCAGAGACTCAATTTGACTCACCATTGTTTTGCAGTGTTGAACAAACATCGCGTTTGGCACCTAATTTAAGGGATCAGGCTATCCAGATGTTGTTCTACACAGCATTGTGAATTTTGCATAATTGCCGACAAAGTACTCACTCAACTCTAATGCGAAATTAAATATACTGCCATAAAGACGTGTACACCCGTGCGATTTCGTTGTAAATTATAACAAACAGTGCTGCATCAGCTATAAAACGCAAAACCGAAATGTGTGTCAAATCCGGCGAAAAATTCAACCATTGAAAGGTAATCTCGAGTCAAAAGACAGGTAAAGTAGTAACAAAACCTCGTAAGCGAAGCGAGCAAGACGCAAACGTAATTTTACCATCAAATCATTCAAGTTGGAAAACGGAACTTTAGATTGAGTTGATTTTAGGGGTGTCACCGTCGCGACGTGTATCTCTAGGGGTACAGGTCCTAGACACTCATGTTTGTCCGTGTCTGCATAGGACCAACTTTTTTGCCATATATAAGCTAAAAACCATAAACACGTCATTGCCAACATGAATGGTACAACCCTTTCTTCTGCAAAGTAAACTAAAATAGTTCACTAAACTAAATTATATCGCTAAAATTAAATTGTGTCTTTTGTTCACCTTGTTTCGACAGTTTACGTTCACAATGGTCTATAAGGATTTTGAAATTTACAACCGAAGCCAAATCGAGCGAGTCGATATTACTAAAACCATAATTCAAAATTAAAATTTTGAACTCAAAATATACAGTTGCGTCCCGCGGTCACCACAGTCCGTTTAATATTTTCAACGTAGAGTTTTCAAAAATTTGCTAATTTGACTGCGAGAATTTATTATTTTTGTCGAGTATAGAGAAAACAAAAAACGATTACCGATACAGCGTATATACAGACAATTTGTGCGGTTTGGCCTTTATAGAAGATACACAGGGGCTCTGGTGCGTAAAAAAGATTAAACTTTTTGATAAATCCGAAAACCGCCACAGTCACATATATTCAAAATATGAAACAGCATCAAAACTTTTGTGGGACAAAAAAGTGTTGTTTGTTTCTCGTATTTTAAAATTATTTTTTTCCGGTGTACCGCACGTATATATGTCGTAGCCCAAGTTGTAATTTCGCCCAATTCCAAATTGGGCTCAATTACGAATTGGGCTACGACATATGTATCAAATTTACAGTTTTATGTAAAAACGCCGGTCACACTAGCGTTCTGCTCCTGCAGCTGTGACCATGGCTATTCTTTTCCATTAAGTACCGGCCCATCGGCGTTTGTCTTAAAATGGTCGGATTTTTTCAAATTTTTGGCATATTTGCGCTTCTCATAATCTCCCCTGTATGTAGTATAATTTCGTGCTGAAATTTGTATTGTCAAAAAAAACTAATTTTTTCGCTTTCAACGGGTTCTCTTGGAACCGAAAATTTTTTCTGAAAAAATTAACAATTTACGTATTGGTTGACGCAAGTTGTCCAGTTGAGAGTCGACAAATGATGTCAAATTTATCGCTACCTGTCCACTACTTAACGCAGTTATGGTCTACTAATTAACTCAATTGGCGTGTTCCCGACCGTTGGCCGAGGACCAAAAGTTATCATTTGATCATAATTCGTTAAGTAGTATTTAGTGGTCAAATAGCAATAAATTGAACAATCATTCAATTGAGTTCCGCAAGCCATTGCAAACGATACGTTGCGGTTTAATTTTGGAATAGTAATACCTTTGATTGCTAAAAAGATTAAATAAGATTAATTTTGGACATATAACCATCAAATACGGGGTTACGACCTAGAATCTTAAAAATACAAAGCAAACATTGAAATGACAGTACAACGTTTGATGGACAATTGAAAAAATAACATAGCTAAGCGATAACGGATTCTGAAATCTCTGATGGGAGACTAAATACAATATTAAGTGAATGGAATTTCACAAGCGAAACGACGAACCACAATTGAAATGGTACAAAACTATAAATTACACTTTAAATTTCAGTGAGTTGATTCAGATTTAATTTAATCGTTGAGTCTGAACTGGGAACTTTCAGAACTCAGAATTTTAAGTTGATTTAACTCATTCTGAGTTACTTAATCAACCCACTCGAAATTAACTCGGTCTACAATTTAACTACGCTTTTAGGAATAAATGCGTCGTCCACTTTAATTTGCGCCCTGCTTGAGGAAAACGAAAACGCCTTTTTCCTATTTGATTTTGAAAAAAGGCTAGAAGTTGGAAATTTAAAACACAAAGTTTGATCAAATGGTAATTTAAACATTTTTCGAATTCAATTTCCAACTTGTAACCTTTTTCAAAATCAAATTGGAAAAAGGCGTTTTCGATTTCCACAAGCAGGGCGCAAATTAAAGTGGACGACGCATAATACTACTATGAATATAGGTAATATATCCTTTGAGTAATCAAATTCGTTTATGCAAGTCCGGCAAAAAAGGCGGATCAGGGGGTCCTCAGCCCCCTAGAAAACTTTCAACACAGACTCATAGTCATCTCACCTTGCTAGGGTGGCTTAAAATTTTTTTTCAGGAGGGTCATACAAGGGTTTTCGTTGAGTTTACAAGTAAGGTTAAAAACTTTCTAGGGGCCAAAATTTTTCCAAGAGGGGGCTGAGCTCCGCTGGCCCTCTTGTCTGCAGGCCGGCTTCAACCTCGCTTGTAAGTCATCAAAAACCCTTGCATGCCCCTCCTGAAAAATGTTTAGCCCCCCTAGCAAGGTGACCTAGCTACAAGCCTGATACGATGCCCACCCACTATAACGTTCCTACTATATGTCTCACGGTTGATCTTGTGAAGCATTATATTTGATTGGTTATATTCATCCATAGTCCTTAAAACCGAAATAAATAACCAAAATTCTTACTGGACTTTAAATCACAAAATAGGAAATGAACCGTCTTTATATCTGGCTTCATAATGTCACGAACACCAGGCAAATAAGGTTTCGTTCAATTTTTGAAGTGAACCATAACCAACGATCACTAGTGGCATTGAAATGGAGGCCTCAAGAGCCGCTCGCTAAAAGGTTTTATAAATGGCCGCTGGCGCAATAACCTTTTAAATATTACAGGGTTCAACTGGTTTGAGTCGGCCAGAACCGCCGGCATTAAAATGTTAAATTTCATTTATTGATTTTACGGAATCGACTCAAAGTATATACTCGTTAGCTGATAACATTTCTTCGTATTTGACAAGATTGACGTGCGTTATAGACTTAAGTCTTTACTGTGGCCAAAAAGTATTCAAAAACCTTTCAATAAGCCGCATTTGTAAAAATAAATTTTATTCAGTTTTCCGAATGACAATTTTTTTCAATCCAACTTAAACTATTTAAAATTTGGGCAAACATTCCCATGTATCACAATGAGTTAAAATTTCACCACCGCAGAATAATGCAATTTTTTGTGTCAATTTAAGCAACAACAGCAATAGGAGAAACAACAACAACAACAACAACAACAACAACAACAACAACAACAACAACAACAACAACAACAACAACACATCGAGATGGAAAATAAATTGGTATGACCCGAAATAAAACTAAATCTCGGACACGAAATATTGCTTGTTTGGACACTACGGCCCTGGCCAAACGTCCTTAGAGAATTATCAAACTGCAATCTGTTCACAACACGTTTGCTGTACGAATGGTTCATAGTATAAAGTTAAAAGGGTCCAACTCCTATGAACCCACATTTTGATTCTTAAGCGTGTTGGCCTGACCTAATAAAGTTTTTACCAAAATTGGATGAAACTAAATTTAAATACATTGACTAACAGTTTGGCATATGAAATATTAAGAATAGATTTCAGCGAATTGTTGCACTTTTGGGCGGAGTATGATCTAACCATATCCTGAGGCCATCCTAAACTCGGTTGTGTTGCAAAAATGTGGCACACGTATATGTATATATTTATTTATATATATTGCAATTGAGGTCCCTGAAACCTGCTGCTTCACTGGACTCCTTCGTCTAGACCTACACTGCAAAAAACGTTGAGTCAAAATTCAGTGGCTTTTCTATTGCTAATGTGCAATTCAACTGACGTTGTCAGAATAAAATATTCTCAACTCTGCGGTGAACCAAACTTTGCTATTTTGGTCAGCAAAATAGAAGTTTTTCAAGTCAACTGTAACCAGAGTTAAAATTTTAACTTTCCGGAAGTCAAGTATGTGTAGAGAGTCAAACTTGAGTCATAATTCATTTTTTTAATTATAAAACTGAGTGAACGAAATTTGATTTTTGACGGAATTTAAATTTTTGTACCGGGACAATTAAGATTAGTTTGTGATATGCCGGCATGTTTCGTACAAAGCCTTTTTCTCAGCAAGTAAAATGACTGAGCATTTTTTGAACCTGTTGGCACTTGGCATGTCCTAAATGCCAATTGACGTCTAAGAGAGCAGTACAGAACAAACAACAACAATGCGATCAAAAGGTGATTGGATGATATTAAAATAAACAACTGTTTGCTCTAATTTCGTTGGCTGAATGTGTGCCTTGGCTCTTGTTATCTTTTGTGCTACTCATAATAGACTCGGCTTCACCTCCGGCTCCGGCAAGTTTTGTTGACCTCCTGCTCGGGTATTTTTGACCTCCGGTTGCACCCTAGCGTGAGGCGTTAAGCTTTGTCACGTAAACACTTTGAATACGTTTAGCCACAGAAGTAACAATTGTTAGATACGTTCCGATATTTAAATGCATTTTAGTATTAGATTTGAATTCATTGTCCGGCTCCGGATGGACATTAGATTATACAGCTTTGGCTCCGTCATTTTTGGTTTCCGGTGGCACCCGGATATATACTGTAATGACCCGAACACGAGGACTGATATTTAATTGGCCTCTCCAGAGGGTACCCCTGTTATTCGGGTACGGACTGTTATTTATTTTTAACCCACCCACCGCCGCCCTTCGTACCTAATATGTGTCCGGTATTGCAACAATCCGTTGAATTACAAGCTTATTTGTTTTGTATCAAAAGTTTGATTTTTTATTGCAATGTTATGCTTAGGAATGTACTTTCAAACCTTAAGTACGCGTTAAAGTTTGGAACTCAACTTTATTTGGTTCTGGAGTCATTTATGCGCTACAATTAGACATAATTGACATTTATGGACTCTAATTCGTGTTTAAGATATCTATCCGCTTACGGACTCTTATTAGAGACACGGACCCCTATTGCTTTGGACTCAAAACAGGGTCCCCCCTTTTAAAAACCCCTCTTATTCCGCTCACTACAGTATACAATCGCAGTTATTGCATCAAATTTCAGACATACATAATTTGAATGAAACGGCAAAAATACAAGGGGGTCATTAATTATGTACACTATGATTTTATCGGTATATTTTTTGACAGGAACATTCCACTCACTGATACCCAGGCACACAGTTAAAGGTTGTATACGTTGAAAATTTATAAGCATCATTATATTATGTATCAAACTAAGGTACCTAATCCGGAAGCCAATATGGTACGATAGCCAACGGAACCTGATAAGAGGGGTCCAAATCAGTAGCGCCGGAACTATTTCAAATGATGGGGATAACACAAAAGGCCCATGTTACTTTAAGGGGCGTCCAGGTTTCTGGTGGCTCTATAATATAGTAGGTTTAGATTCTAGATCACATTTTTTTGCTTAGGCTTAGGCTTAGGAATACCCACGCTTAATCTACTGTTGCTCCCCTTAAAGTAACATTGACCACATAAAATTAAAAATGTTTTATAAAAAATGCATGTTCTGAGCGGCTGATTCACAATTTCTCGGTGGCATATCCGGTCAGGTTGGTAGAACATATTCCGCCTTCTTTCGAGTAGTCCCGTACCGCTGTATTCTCTTAAAGGACAACCTGATTTTTCTCACTTGCACAACAAAAATTCAGTGTGTTCAAACACAAGATCTGGCCAACGTTACTTTAAGGGACGTAACAGTAGATTAAGCGTATTCCTACGCCTAAGCCTAAGCCTAAGCGTTGGAAGAATGTGTTCCTAAACCTTAGCCTAAGCTAAAAAATGTAATCTAGAATCTAAACTTACTCTTTTATGGACCCACCAGAAACCTGGACGTCCCTTAAAAAGTAACATGGGCCCAAGATTTAATAGGATGTAACGTTATTGAGATTTGACTCAAGTCGAACATTCCTCCACTTGCGTGCCAAACGTTGAAATTAATAAACGTTGACGTTCGAGGCAACATCCGTAGTTTAAACCACTGGAATTCCTCGAAAAAAACCCATAAAACAAACAGTTTTCACGTCTATGGACCCAATTCAACAATATTTTATTAAATGTGTAAATTTTGCTTCACATTCGCGTGCGGTTTTTGTTATAATTTTATCAACTTTACACCATACATAAAAGCCCCCACAAAACCGCTGAGAAGAAAAAGATACTTCTACATATCCAGCAGTTTATGCAGACGACTGTGGCCTTTAAACATTTATGCAGGACTCCAGGACCCCGATAAATTTTAGAAAATTAGAATTTCCAATAAAACAAAAAATATTGCATTCCACATTCTCAGTGCAAGAATAGACATCTTAAAATTGAAATGCTGTTGTTTTAAACCCATTCTCGCGTGTATTTTTCACATATTATACACGTATCCGTTGATTAATTTGATTCAATTTTAATTTATTACCTTCAACACAAACCGCATTATTATTTATTACTACAAAAACATAAAACTATCAAACACCAAAAAATACAAGAGTAATTTATGAGCAACCACACGTGGGGTACCAAGAACAAGCCCCCCAAAAAATCAGCCGACCCTGCTCTAGTTTGTTTGGACGAGGTAATACCTAATGCTGACCTTATATTTTCATGGCTGCCAGTCGACTAATATTTTTTGCACCCCCAGTTAAGATCTTTTCCAAACACCTTTTGGCAACACAGCTTCAATATGACCTGTTACCTGTGCCTGGTTTGCAGACCAATACAACGAAACCAACAAGTCACTCAAGGCGATTTGTACTCTTAATGGGTTTAAGGTACTCAAGTCTGATACAGTTGCTCTTAAACAAATTTAAGCCAATTACAATTTCAACTATGCAAACTATATAAACTAGTCGTCCAACTTTGCGCAATGGGTTAGCGAATAAAACATAAAAGTATGTATGCAAATTTTCTAATTATACAACAATCGCGTCTACGTATGTGCTGTGAAACTATTGTAAACAAATATTCTGAAAACTTGCCCAAAATACGTATGTGGGGCTTTCCAGCTTTAATATATAGATTTTCGAAAGCTCGACTATTTTAATTTGTAACCATCTTCCTGGCATGGAATTAAAAATTACTTTTGCATCGATACGCTCTTGATCGAATCTCGAGGCGGAACAATGCCAACCCTGCAGTTGTAAATCGTATAGATACGTTTTGAAATTTAATTTTTTTAATTTTTATGGAATTAGAAGAATCCTGCTATGAATGATAGTTCAAAACCAACATCTAAATTCAACGCTTCTATCTGACGTGAACATAGAACACAACACAAAACAATATCAACATACACCAACTGTATACAATACGGTTATTCGAAATAAAGTTTATATGCAAATTTTAGTAATGAAATAGTTGTCGCGGATACAGCCATAATGACACGACAAAATACAATCCTGTAACCAGGAGCTGGTATGAAATGGGTCCAAAAAATGCGTTTCTTAAAACGAAAACAAACTTTGCTAAACATGGATTTGTTGAAATGTCAAAAAAAATTAATATTCGTTTTGTGATTAACGAGATAAAAGCCAGCATTGCCTTCCGTAGTCAAAAACGATAATTCACTCGATTCTTAAGTTAAAAATACTGAAAAATTGTAGAAAAAAGTTAACGATTGGACAATATGCTAAAACCGTATGGAATATAATTAAATAATATTTTCTTCACATGAATTGAGTCGTTTAATTTCCTCATATTAATTTACCTTTAGGTATATTTTCATGAGCGCAACCTGGTACGGCCCATGTTAAGATCAGGGACGGAACCGTTTTCTGTGTGACTAGAATAGAAAAAGCTTAAGTGTTAGACTAATTTTTTTGCTTGGCTTGGCTTAGTCTTAGGTTTAGGCTTAGAAATAAACTCATTCTTACGCTTAGGTTTAGGCTTAGGTTTAGACGAAATCTTAGGAATATGCTTATAATACTGTTCCGCCCCTGTTCTTTACACTGGCCCCTGATACGCAGGACAGCCGATTAATATTAATGTTTTACCGTATACTCTCTATAAATTTAAACTAAATTTATAGCTTAATTAAACTTCAAGTAAAACTTAAATGGCTGGACGGACTAACTAAACTAGAATTTTAAGTTTTACTTAAACTAACGTGTTTTTACGTTTAAACACGAGTTTAAGTAAACTTATTTTTAGTTTAAGTAACAAGTGCAGTCCAGAAATTCTGTGTATCTAAGAGTTCATTAACTTTGGCTTAAACTGAAAATAAGTAAGATTTTAAAAGGGTTTATATAATCGTAAACATATATACCTGTTAGTTTAGTTAATCTAGAGAGTTAGTAAAATACTGCTGGATTAGCTTGCAATTATATCAAGTTTATAAACTTTTAGAGAGTCGAAAAAATTTTGGCCCACAGTGTTTTAATTTAACTGGCCTAATAATGTGTTTTAATATTAAAATTAAAATACTAATTAATACAAACCCTACAGTATAAGTAAACATCAAATGAATCATTCTTACAAAACAAAATTGAATCAAACCTGTACCCCATCGACTTCGAAATTCTAAAATAATTTTAAAAAGTTTGAAATTTTCTAATATAAAAATAAAATCGCTTTACAATAACATAAACATAATGTAAAATGAACCAAAAGAAATCATATAACAACGTACCGTCTACAGATCAACATTCATACGGTTGCTCGTTTGTTGGCCGGCGTCAACGTTTTGAACTTTAACGACAACTTTTCCAATATTTCTATTATCTTCTACATGCCGATGGGCGTGTGCAATTTGTGCAATTTCGAATTCGCAATCAACAAAACTTTTCAGCGATCCCTGCTCGAACAACGGCAAGCACATGGCGTCAAATTTCGAAACCAGATCCGCTTTATACTCGATAGACCGCGTCCGTAGCGTAGTACCTTGAACTTTCAGCCGTTTCCGCAAAATCACCGGCAAAATATCCGCATCGTCAGTAATTTTCGCTCCACCCATAAGGCCGAACAGTACCCAGTGGCCGTCTTGTTGCAACGAAGCTGCATTTTCCTTCCAAGCGGATCCCCCGACACAATCTAGCACCACTGCGACCCCGTTACCACTGGTCCGATTCTTAATCACCTGTGAAAACTGAACATTTTCATGGCGATTAATCGCAATCGCCCCCATTTCCTGTACAACGTTTTCTTTCCGCTCATCACCCACCATGGCGAAAATGACGTCATATTTAAACACATGACGTGCCAGTTGAATAACAGCCAATCCAACTCCACTTGCGCCAGCGTGAACCAGCAGCGATTTCGCTGAATTTGCTCCTGATTCACCCTGAACCAATGATAATAGTTGAAATGCTGTTCGCCAAGCTTCGGGTACGCTTGCAGCATGCGTCCATGACCATTTACGTGGCACCCGCAAGCAATGCGATGCATGCGCGGCTACGTATTGAGCGTAGCAGCCACCCGATAATAGGCACATTCATGATCGCCGCGGTTCCATTTGGGACCTAAATAGAAAAATAAACACTAAACGTGCCGCTATGCTTGTCATGCAGTGCCGGCCGTCGCTAGACGGCGTCCCAAGTTAAAAAAATTTACAAATTTTACACAATGCCATACGACCATTCACGTGCGTTTACTGTACAATTACAGTAGGCACTAAATTATTAAAATAGGCCGTCCATATAATTTCACGGTCTAAAATTATCCAGTCCTGTCCACATTGACGCTTGCATCCATATTGACACAGCAAATGGGTATACAATTAGTATAGTTTTGGTTTGCTGTTTTAAAAAAACAAGGGATATAACAATTTCCCGCATGAGCATTGTTACACGACACGTAGTTGCATACATGGGCTACTTTTAAATTTGACGGTATTTTTTTAATAGAATTGTTTGTAAGCTATTTTAAAACTAACTTCATTAATACAGTCGTAGTTACGTCTACGCAAAACCGAAACCCTATTAAATAAGTATGAGCGTTTCAGCTTTAATTGCATTTTAGATTTAAAAATGCTTTAGTTTTTGGCCCGTGCAAAGATCAGGGGCGGAACGTTTTTCTGCAGAACTAGAATAGAATAAGCTTAAGCTTTAGAATTTTATTTACTTGGCTTAGGCTTAGGCTTAGGAATAAGCTTATACTACTGTTTCGCCCTTGTTCTTTACATTGGAATAGTTTTTAAACCGATAATCTCGGGAGGGAATAACCACGTCTCCGTTTTTGCGAGCGAGCGAGAAAAAATTTCGACCAAAACAAGTTGTATATTTACACCTGTGAAAGGATCTATGGAGGTTCAAATCCTGGCTTGAAATCGGATCAGACATGAAACAGAATATATTCATTGAAGAAAAGGTTACCGGTCAACTTATACCCTTATCGGCAGCGTTTTCATGCGGATTTGAATCGATCACAATTCCTGCGGCTTCTAAGCCTAAAATACCGCTTGCACCATGCGGCGGCGGGTACCGACCATTACGTTGCACGATATCAGCACGATTGACTGCAGTTGCGGCCACTTTAATCAAGACCTCGCCCAATTTTAACACCGGAACCGGGATATTTGGGCTGAGCTGTAGAGACTCAGCTGTACATCCTGCCGGATCGTGGGTCACAGCACTCATCAAAGTAGGAATTGACATTGCTTTCAAAATAAATTAATACGGCCTGGAAAAATATGCACACATACACACAAAAAACTGAATAATCCCTAACTGAGTTAAACTATGTGCATAATTAACGGCATTCAAGTTTTTGCTGGCAACAGATATTTGGTTACACCCTGCTTAGGAATATACTAAACACAGTTTAGTTTAAGTACGAAGCGCTAAATTTACCCTTTTATGCGGGGTTCACGTTATAACCGGGGCAGCTTGAGACACGTTTTATCCCTATTAGACTATTGGGTAACATTTTGTCTGCTTGTAGACCCCATATCGTATTCAAAAATTCGTATTTGTCTGCTAATATCATGTGTAGGTCACCTTTTGTCCTTTAATATCATATGATATTCGAGATATTGTCTGCGAATACCATATGATATATTTTCAAATGTCTGCATAGTTGAGGTAACATACCCAAATTGTCCTGTTGAATATCATGATACTAGGATTTGATATTTGAATTTTTGAATTATGAAGCTGTGGTTTTAAGCGATTTTGTGTCGGAAACCATTTGCAGGCATGTATTTGGTATTTAAAGCACGTTTGTGCCTCTGCCGGCCAACTTTTCATTCATTTATTAGTACCCAAAGGTTACACTGTCCCGCTGAATAACATTACACTGTCCCGCTGAATAACATATGATATTCGTTGAAATTTTGAAATATCATGATATTCACATAAATGCCCCACAGTATCACGTGACACACCCTCCCTTGTACAGATTGATCATATGAGGGCGGTGGTTTGTAAGCTAATGTCATATGACATTCGAGTTGTCTGTGCACCCAATATAAGTGCCCAAATTTTAAAGTTGACGTCGAATCAACATGGGACAAACCGTGTCCCGCCTGCCCCGGTTATAACGTGAAGCCCGCAACAGAACCCTGGATGTCCCTCAAATCAACATGGGCCATAACATTTACCTATTTTTTTCCATCTCCTAAATCGGTCAATAGAACTTACTCCAAAGAATATATAATAGACTTCCTCACACCTTGTCGCGATGTCAGAACTTTTATGTTTTTTCCTGATTTCACGCGCAGTACAACACAGTTCAACCGCTCGGTGAAACTTAAATATATTAAACACCAAACCAAATTTATTAGAAACCACAAAAATTACATTAAAAGAAAAGAAAACTAAAACAATTACACTTCAAGTTTAAATGCGAATAGTTTGACAATACGAATATATTTTATTTACCATTTTATTTAAAACATAATAAAGTTACAGTAGCAATTTGTTTTAACTTAGACCGCAGAACCGACGTTAAAAATGTTACCAAAAGCCAATGAATTCGTTTTTGAGCTCAAGTATACGGATCTTTTGCAAAATATTTCACAAACCAGTTCCATTGTCTAAAGACCATGATCCACTCGTGATTTCATCCAAATAGAGTATGTTTATCAATTACGGGCATAAAATTGGAATTTCAATACGGCACACAAGAATATAAATAATATGAAAAATAGAGAGCGATAACATGACTAAAATATTACACACAGTAAACAACCCCAACACCAACAAAAGGGACTGGTTAGAAACCCAAATATAAGGCACAAATTTTGAGGTTAAGTTTGTTAAACTACATAAACAAACTAACAAACAAACAAACATATATACCATAAAATAAACACAAAAAGTGAAATTGCCGCAAAAAATGTTAGATTTTTTTACCTTTTAAGGTCGACCCTTGGTGCCGAAAAACATTTCGGTTAAACAGGTCAACATTTTATGTACCATTCGGCGACCTTTGGCGAGCTGAGTTACGTGGTGTTTATTTAACTGCTATCTGATCACTTGTTCACGAGTTATGGTCAGATGACTCGTTTGGCACTCGGCCACTGATCTGGAAATGCGACAAATCAGTATTTAACCATAACTCATGAACAAGCGAGCAGATGGCGATAAAATTTACACCACTGGACTCAGCTCGCCAAACTGCCGAGAATGGTATATATTTAAATTACTGAGCTCTTTGATAAATGATTTTCGGCCAGTAGAAAGAACATTACCCATTTCAAAGTAGACCTTTCTAAAAAGTACTAATTTGAATGTGGAATACTCAGTGTATGAAAGGTTCAAATATGCAAAATTTTTCAAAAACTGACCGTGTTTAGCCAAAGACAGAAAACAGCCATATTCTTTGTTACCTGTTGATAATATGCGTTGTAACTTTAGAACAAGCGAGCGAAAAATTTCGAATATTTTTGCATTTGATCTAATCTACTTCCATGTAGATTTACAAATCAGCAGATGTCACAGTTGGTTCGTTTATAAAACCTATTAATAACTCGCAATATGTTTTACGCACAGGTGGCACTACGCCTCACAATCACTCAGTTACCGTTCAGTTGCGTTCTTGATATACTCTACACCTTTTGATATACTTCCAAGAGATACATTTAAACCTAAATTCTATCTAGATACATTTAAACCTAAATTCTATCTAGATACATTTAAACCTAAATTCTATCTAGATACATTTAAACCTAAATTCTATCTAGATACATTTAAACCTAAATTCTATCTATTTTGATACAAAGATGAAGACTTGAACTCTGCACGGTACACATTTCAACTGGATGCCAAAAATACCCTAGCCGGATATCAATTTTTTGCCGGAGCTAAAGCCGGATATTCGGTTAAACCCTAATACCGTCAGAATAAAAGCCCGAAATTCGCAACATATATATATATTTACAAATGTATGACATACTCAAAATCATACAACACTTGAGTATGAGATGAAACCAGTAAAAATGCATATTTAACAAAATAGATAACATTTTAGGAACCAACAAAAATGTCAGGAAAAATCCCAAAATAAAACACAGGAAAAATAGTAAAATAATTAAATTGTAAATATGAATATCTGGTAAAAATACTTAATACGCCACTGCTCATTTGCTGGAAGGAAGATATTTACATAAATATATTTTTAATTAAATATTTACAAAAATTACTTTTAAACAAAAGTTTAATATATTGACGAAAATTTACTTTAATAAAAAATTTAAGGTATTTCGTTAATGCGGCCGCTTAGGAAAATACATCAGCATTAACCAAAATAAATCGTTCCATAAGATTTCAAAGACCCAGCCAATATCTACCAGCATTTCACAACACAGATCAAAATAAAATTGAGCCATACAAAAACTACAAAAATATTATCAAAGATAATAAACCAAACCACAAAAACAAAACATTTTGCCATAAAAATTAGGGCCCGTATTCTCAAATGTAGGTAGCACCTGTCACCAGTTGGTGGTAGGTCTTGTTACTTTCGAACCAGCGAATGCTGACGCTCAAAACGCTGGCACATTTTTCGCATTTGATTTGCTCTACTCCTGTGCTAATTTTGACTTCAGCAACTGCAATAGTAAGCGAGTTTAAAAACCTATTACTAACTGATGATAACTGCTATATATACACATTTGAGAACGTGAACCAATAACCGAAGAGATTAGTTTGGCTATACAACACCAGTCCATGCTTAGTCAGAGGTTCTATTTAATTAAAAACGTTGTTTTGATTATAACTAAATATTGTACCATTTAAAACAGCTCCAAAGTCCCTCACATTTCAGTTGTTTGAGATGTAAAGCTAAAAAGAATTACTTGCAGTGTAGTCCATGTTTACCTTAGTTTACTCTTACTCGATATCTAACTTTCAATCAACACACAGTAAGCTTTATACGTACTTTCCTGAGTCAAAATGAGCTAAATCTTGCATTATCTTTTCTGACTAAACGTCTGTATACTGACCTTTATGCAGAGTTACAATACGTCAACTTGTCATCTGAAAATTTTGCCACTAAGATAATATGAATAACATTTTAGAACAAAATATATTTCAAAATCAGCGAAATGTTAGCTTAAACAATATGTGCTTGGAACTAAAGGCGACAATATCTCAAAAACACACCGAAAATTACCCGAAATTTTCAGTGATCAATAGCTGCCAGAGCCGTAGGTCGATTAAGGACTGGCAGTCCTAGGATTTTTCCAGAGTGGACTTTTATGTTTTCGCAACTGGGGTATGAATTTTTTAATTCTTCCATTTCTTCGTATGTCTATCTCAAAACTCCGTCGCATCATATTCCATTCTCTTCAACTTCCACCCTATACGACCCGTCAAAATGTTTTTTCAACCCTTGCCAACATTTGTAATATTCGGCATCTTTCAACGCGGTTTCATTCCCAAATTGAGTTACAATTAAACTCAACGAAGATTCGAACATAAACGATTGAGTACCTTCGGCGACCCGTTCTGGTTGTAGGTTTGCATTTGAAGCTCCCTCAAAGCAGATTGCGTCCGGGCCGTGCGGTGTCATCATACTATGCAGCGATCCACCACCGGGCAAAAATCCGCCTTCCTGAAACCAACATATATCAGGCTTTCACATTCAAAAACATCCCACCAAAAATTACACGTCGTCAGATTAACAGTTGGCATTGACACTGAATGCCACGCGTTAACGTGACGTTATTTTGTCTTTATATTGGTAAAATTGGCGCTAAGCATCGCATTAAGGGTTGCGCTATACTTATTTTCCGGTGCCGACTGTCACCGTGCGTCACCCGTACGGTGCGGTCAGTCACTGTGCGTCATTCGTACGGCGCCGTCCGCCACCATACGTTATCGTACATGAGTTATTCGGGTACGATGTGACAGACGACGCCGTACGGATAACGGACGGTGAAGGACGGCGCCGGACGTCAACAAAAGTATAGCGCAACCCCAGCACGTTGCATTGAGCGGCCAATGCCCCCTGTTAGCCAGACGTTGTCGCTTTTGGAGGAACCTGGGAACATTTTACATTGTCAACGGCGCATTGTGTCACCATTCTTTTCTAAATATCAATTATCTATACTCTGGTCACACTGTCGTATCCCAGGGGCGTAAATTTATGTATCTCATAATCAAAAATCATACTTTCTAACTCACATTCTTATGATCAGAATTCGACCGGATATCAATTGATCGGATACATGAGCCGGATAGTGAAGTTTCATCAGAACCAAACATGGATATCGTTTTTTGCGAGATATTACGCCGGACCCGAATATCCGGTCGCTCCCTATCTATATTTCAATAATTTTCATTTCTAAGAAAACCACTAATTTCATTATTAAATCCACCTTAAGCCACACCAACGTAGCCTCTGCTACAAGATTTTACCTGTAAACTTTACCCTAAACCAACCTGAACGGTTTACATTTACCTTCGCTTCGTACGATCCTTTGATAAGTCCCATAAATTCCGACATACAATTACGATGATAATACGGCGGTCGGAATGTATTCTGCGCCACACCCCATCGAGGTGGAAATATGACAAAATCCGCAATTGCAACGCCAGGTCGGTCCGACTGACACGTCAGCACTGTGAATATCGAAGGATCCTAACAAACAAAGGTAGTAAAAATTCAAAGAATTAAAGTCTATAACTAGTTTACTGCGATAGGATTTGCAATTTTGCAAAATATAAATTGGTGATAGATTTGGTATTCAAATTCAACTTAATTTCCCGACAATAAGCACACAAACCGTTATAATAAAAAGTTTCACACTCTCAAAGAAAGTGGTTACATGGCTATAACTGAACAAAATGAAAAAATCTACTCTCGTGAGTAGTTCTTGTCATGCTAAGAAACGCATACTATGACGAACGACAATATTCGCGGACGACGCCGCACGGTGACGGACGGTGCCGCACAAGCTTGAAATTTCTAAAAAGTATAGCGCCACCTTTAGCTGTTCGCACGCTTTGAACCCTACAACTAAGGCGTAGGCAGTGCTGTGGCTCATCAGCGAACATTTTAAATGTCACCCGAGTCCTTTCCGCTCACCACTCGAGTCAAGTTGATTGGTCTCCAGCAATCCAACTGAGAGAGCAGGAAATCAAAACAAACTCACACAATGATCAAAAGATACCGTATTGATAACCATAAACCGAGATAAATCGTATTTGCATGGAGTGTAATTTCCATGCCATGCGACAACATCAAACACTGAATGCTCCTAAAAATACCCATATAAGAATAACGTATTGTAGATTGGGAGAATAAGGCTTATGTTTACGTTCAGGCTTAGGGTTAAACCAGTAAGCAGGCCCCTATAGTTAGCATGGACCGAAACTGGTGTCAAACGTAAGGACTCGGTTTAATAATATGCATCCTAAAAGTTGTTTACATTGCAAGACCATTTTATAAAACCTACAAACACCAACCTGTACGGCTTCATACATGTGTCCTTGGAATTTGGCAACAACTTTGTACTCAGCTACGTCGCGGTCTTCATAATGAGCACAAGGCGTTTCAAAATCACGCGGATTCGCAAGCCCATTTGCCCCTGAAATCATTCCTATCATTAGTATAACTCCTATTTAAACGCTGCCTCACAAAACGGTAATTTTGTACACGTACTTCAATATGACATAATTCTAAGTTAAACAGTGCCATATTGAGGTCTTCTAAAGATTTTGCTGCAAATACGGCGGGGCTCGAACGTACGATAAAAGTAGCCAATCAATGAAGTCGATATCAGACAAACATACCCAGCGCTCTAACACTAGTAGTTACATAACCTTGAAATTCTACACCAGTGTTTGATCCTTGCCCCGAAAGTAATTCGAAGAACATCCTTGGTAGGTAGCAACTTTAGTTATATTCTAAGTCAGAAAAATATTCTAAGTCAGAAATATATTCAAAATCCTAAAATTTCACAAGACACGTCATATGTTTCTCCAATCGCTGATTCTCGTGCACCTTGGCTTACGGAATACTGCAGCTAAACATACCTATCGGACCTAGCGATGGAAGAACGAAATGATTGCCCCATACTTCGCAAATATATCCGCGCGATGGTTCAGATACTGCAACGTTAAATCGCATACCTTGCTGAAAAATAAAACATGCAAACAAAGCTATCAGATATCATTCACTGCAAAACGAACGACTACTCTGGCTTTTATTATATCAAAACGGTTCATATTATGTACAAAGGCCTGCTAAATAAACCTAAGCCTAAACCTAATCCTAAACGCGACAATAAACGTAAGCCTAACCCCAAACCTAAGCTTAGGACTCGTAGTTTCTTAGTCCCCAATCTTCCTGGATGGTAATGGGCAGCCCCCTATTTGCTAAATGATATAGCACGACTGCACACATCTGTTGCAAAGTTTCTATTACCCTGTCTGCGCTTCAAACACGCAACTAATTACTAACCCAAGTACATCCTAGATATACTTCGGGGTCGGGACCACCAACTGACTTGTTCTTAAGCATTGTTTGAAAACAACCTCAATAGGCAGAACCGGGCGACTGGACTTGAGTAAAACACGTTTCGCTCGCGCCCCGAGACCAAACAATCCCCACCAAATATAAAATTTTCGCAAATAATCCACCTAAGAGATACAAACCTAGCTTAAATACACACAAATCAACTTTTCACTGTGTTAAGCCAAATCCCAAACTTACCTGCAAAACACAAATCTCATTCGGTTTGACTTCCATAATTCCAAATTCAGTCGTTACCAACAGAGTTCCTTTTTGTGGCACTAAAACAACAATTATAAAATATGCTCAAGTTAGCGTACAAAAACTATTTTTAAAATAAGAAGCATGGGTCGTATTACCCCAAAGTATTGAACTTCAATAATAACACTAACGTGATAATTGTCCAATCATAACCAATTTCAAACTATGAGCTAACCGCGGTTTCTGACTTCCTGAGTTCAATACACAGCTGTATGTTAAAACCCCCGCTGTAAACAGCTCAACAATAAAAATACTTGCATAGTATCAAACTGTTAAAGTAACGTTTTTGTCACCGTCGTTACCAAAAATTAAGCTAAAATCATACCAATGAGCATGTCCCCGTCAGAATTATAGAAACATTTGTCACCCATTGACGCATTACACATGTATACATGTATCGCACAACCACTGCGTGATGTTGGACTTCCTGCACCAGCAACAGTAGCCATGCCCTAAAATACACTGTTTCAATCTACACCACTGATACCTAATAATGTTTATTTTCAAAAACAAATATTATTACATAATTTTGTTCTCAACAGTTTACCAAAAATATTTAATATTTAGCCAGCAACTACCGCTCACGCAATCACTAACGAGGCTAATACAAAAAAATCGCCGCATGTAATCAGTCAGAGGCATAGCCACGGTAGGATACTGGAAAAGGGTTACGTTCTATTTAAATTTAGAACGTTCTGTTTAAATAGAAGGGAGTTCTTGTGTTAGGAACTAAAACGGCTCCTAGAATTCGATCACTAACCACCCTGGCAGCGCCCTTGAAATCAGTGCGAAAAATACCATATTTTGACAAAACCACGCACAGAAATTACAGAAATGCGCAAAGTTAAGCCTTGCATCACGAATTTAAATTAAAAGTAAACATAATATACTCAACTATTCAATAATACGGTTTGACAGAACTAGATTTAGTGTCGAAGTAGAAAACGTCAAAAATCATAAGCACCTACCTGCACAAAATCAACTGTACCGCTTTCTGCGTCAGGTAACGGAAATGGCTTCCACCGAATCTAAAATAACACACCACGTTGTAATACAATTCCTGCGGACCATAAATTGTAACTGCACGTTGCCCTACAGTCTCAAACGAGGCTAATCTCATCAGTTAAAAGTAGGTTCTCAAAAAGGGAGTTAAAACTGCATTTGAACTCGAGCTAATGATTGAAGTACCATCGTCAAATTCGAATGCAATCTTATAATCAACACTATATTTTTTGTTATGTCTATTTTAACGTAAATAACACACTTTTTGTTGATTGTGACTAAATTTAATTAGTAACATCATTTTCATAGCTGAATGCAAAGGCTAAGAAAATCTGAAAGTATGAATCATCGCTTACCGACTGTAGATGTTGCTACCATTTGGTCAAAACAAATTCTAATTGAAAATGAACTTAAATTTAAAAAACACAGCAAAATTTTCGAAAAAATCCCTGCTTGGATTGAAATAAATTATGAAACACAGACATCCAGGGTACCAAAGGAAACTTGAATTAGATTTGAAACACACAAACAAATGCTCAGAAAACTAATTCCTGTCGCAAAACATAATCTCCGCTTTACCTGATTCGGATTTGGAAACGCTGTGAAATCGTTCGTATATTTGTTGTTATCAATTTTCTTGAACGGTCTGTGTACAACCGAAGGTCGAATTCGATACAACCAACTAAAAGTATTAAAAATACACAATTTCAATTATATCTGTTGAAGCCCAAGGTCCAATGACAGAGAAGCAGGAGTCATTTGACCGACTCAACGCATCTACTGAAACTTACTGCTATTTTCGATTAATAGATCACAAACAACGAGTGTTGCACGCTACAACCTCCAACACGCCTAACAATAAGTGAGAACCTGAGCACAAACCTACACCTGAGGCGAAACCTAAACATAATCCTAAACTGAAGTTAAGCCAAAACCTGACAATGTCTGAAACTATCGGGGAAGTGTACAAAAGCCCAAAAAATAAACGTAACATAAGTAAAATAAAAACAACAGACTGTATTCGCAAAGCATACAATAATACGCCGGAATAAGTGTGGTGCTATACTTTTCAAAAATTTAAATATAACCCGGCGTCATCCGTCGACACCGGTTACCATACGCTGTCGTATGCAAACTGTTAGCGTACAATACCATACGATGACGCACGGCGGCGGACGGTGAAACCCGACAGGGCATAGCGCAACTATGATCGTTGAGCACTGTACTTTATACCATCTTTCCTTCAGCATTAACTCGTGCTCAATCCGAAAAAATAAAACCAACCTTCGCTTGTTATATTCCCTCGCAATCGTGAACGCCGTTCCAGAAAGCTGTTCAGCGTACAAACCATATGGACACCGTTGCGGATTATTCTGCAAGTAGTATATATTAATTAGTAAACAACTAATATTAGTATTCGAACACAGTTTGTTATTATATTCAGATTTCGCTAGTCTGCACTATACTTCTTTCTCATGCGGCGTAAAGTCAAAAATGTATTTTACACAGAAATTCAAACATAACTTTTACAAAACCCGTACGCAAATAATATATGCTTCCAAATTTTGCTCACTACAATTACTTCCACTACTTTCAAATTCTAAAACTCCTATAGTTGCCGATCACAAAATCTACATAGAAGTGAAGCAAATCCAATGTGAAAAATGCGCTGAATTTCAAAACTTGCCATGCGCTCAGGTAGCCGCTATACGTACTTATCAGGCGGCGCAGTGGGTCACCGTCCATGCCGTTAGCCAACATACGGTATCGAACGTGAGTATTTCGCGAACGAAACCGCGCGGTGCCAGACGGTGACATAAGACGCCGGACTTTAACGGACAGCGCCAACGTATTACGAAATCCTTATTCGAAACTTACATACCTATCACCAACTGGTGACAGGTGCAACACACGTTTGAGGGTATGAGCATATGTGTAAAAGAAATTACGGTCTATTTCTGCAGTTTTAACGTACCTGGCCAACAGGTAGCGAACCAGGACATCTTGGATCTTCACTAGCAAACTCGTTGCCAAATCCCGACATATACTAAAACATTTACGTGCAAAAACACACTAAACGATGCCAAGAATTTATCTGAAAATAAAATGGTCACAAGTGTGTTGACGACGCTATTAAGTGAAACAGTAGAAACATTTGCAAAACACGAGTGATGCCCAATAGTTACATAGTTACGGTATACATTGCAACCATTTTCAAACCATTTTCTATAAAATACATGCTTACCTCAAGTTTCTGTTTCATCATCCAAGATATTGCTTGCACAGTCGTAACGATAAAAATTGGTACGTAAAACTGGTGAATATTCAACGTACCATACAATCAGAATATATCTGTAAATATAAAAACAACAGCTACTATTTAATTTTGGTTACTATATCGTACAAAGCAATATTTCAAAATGGCAGCTTCGCCCAACGACTGTCATTTGCAAATTAATCCAGGAAAACCTGCTAATTGGAGCACAACGTAGAATGTACGGCAAAAGTGCAGAGACGAATTAGATTATAACGGAATCGGAATAGAAAATTTATACCGGTATCCTAAAAGCAAATTTATACCGGAATCGGAACTACAAGGTTTGTGATTACGCGATAAATTTCTAAACAAGAATAATGATTTAGGGTGTCTGTTGACTGGCAACTATTCGCAAAAACGTCACATGAACAAATAATAAATTGGGAATTAACTATAATCAAGTGTTGATAACTTAACTCATCGAAAACAAACGCGAAATTTCGTTTAGCAAGAAAAATTATTTATGGTGTTGGCTGGCAACAGTTTTCAAAAACGTCGCATGAACAAAATGCGGATAGTTTTTTGGATCTGTAAAGCTAACCTATAATCAACAAATTGTTGATAAGTTAACTCAGAGAAAACAATTTAACAGGTAATTGATGCGGAATTTTTATGCAACGTATCACCACACGCAGGCTTGAAATTAAAATGTCAGAAGACCGACTGGTTGTGCAATCGGAACTCAGTTTGAATTGAAATTCGGGTTACAACCTGACGTACGGTTTACCTGGAACGGATGAAGCAGGGCTAGTTGTTCAACCCCTAATAAGTACCAAGGTAGAACCGGAATTACGAAATATTGGGTACGAAAAGGAAAAACTCCAAATTATTTAGCAGATAGTGGAAAACAACTATTGTCGAAGAATTAGTGATTAGCACAAAGAGTTAAACAGCTTGTTTTATATTTGAACTAATTTAGTTCTAGCAAAAATGCTTTTAAGACAATCGCTCGAAATCATTGCTATTTAAAACACGCCAACATTCGCTATTTTACTGAACAAAATTAACAACGCAACTCTAATGATTTAAATTATGAACCGCGTTGCGAATGGCCCATGTATAGATCAGGGGCGAAACGTTTTACTGTGGGACTAGAATAGAGTAAGCTTAAGCTTTTGACTATTTTTTTGCTTGGCTTTTAGGCATAAGCTTAGGATTAGGAATATGCTCATTCTTCGCTCAGGTTTAGGAATATGCTTATAATATAATACTGTTCCGCCCTTGTTCTTTACATTGGAAGAAGAATTCAAGAATTAAATTTGCTCAACGCACTTCTCCACCGCTCATTCTCATATACAGATTGTCAGAAAACAAGGATGACCAATAACATAAAATTTAAACAAAATACATAAGTTCTAACTGTTTATCCTAGCAAAAGCTATAACGTTATTTTTTGAGCGCAGCTCTAACACATTAAGATATCGGAATTACAAATATTTGCTAAAAACATAATTAAAAATTAGCCCAATGGATCCGTCCAAGCTATTGGTACCGCTCGGATTTGTAATATTCCCTGTCTGCTTACGCAAATTATGCAAAAACGAGCTCATGACGCAAAATAACGTATATAACGAATTTAATACTTATCGTCATACAGCTAGAATTTTTTGCCCCAGGATAACTAACATTTTACTACTGGGTTTACCGTCGTCGTTACAACCTGATACTCAACATTTTCATTGTCACAACTTCGAAACTTCTTCACAATGTTCACAATTAAGGCTACTGGAACTCTAGCCAGTAAACCGCTTGCATTTTTGTGTACAACCATATCGTGAACACGTCCAACTAGTACATCGATCCTTTGTCTTCCGGGTACAAAAAGTAAATTGGCACTTTTCCCTTGGTAGTTCGCACAGACTCGGTGTGCTTAATCAGAAACTTTGCAGCTATCCCGTAAGCTAAACATGGCACACCTGAAAATGCATACATGACCGTACATATTAACGCAAAATTAAAATTATGAAAATTGCGACCAGATTTACGCAACACAAGAAATTTTGTTACTGTTAGATTTGGCCGGCCCGGGATGAGTATCAACCGAGGCCAATGGATCTGGACGACATCGGAAAAAATCAAACCTTCAGAAACGTGAAATATATTCAGCGAGATGTGTAGTTCGTTCTTAGATTCTGATTTCTCTTGAAAACATTTTGGTTCCACTGCAGTCCGTTGAGGATTTAGATTGAATTTAAGGTTGAAATATCTGTACGAGTTACATAAGTAGATACATATATAACTGAAAAGTCCAGGCTCGTAACCAAAGTAGTCGAGACCTCATATCTATGATCTAAGAAACGTTTTGCGATTGTTACAGAAAGATTTAATACTATATTAAGTGTAGCTTCTCCCTCGCGCGTGAGGCTTTTTTATAGTTGTACACAAAGTTAAGTTATATCAGCCCTTTGGAACCCACATGAAACTTACATATTTTATTGGGACACATCAATTTTAAAATTATAATAATCTTTCCGCTAGCTTCGCTCGCGAATTTTTCAAACTTAGTCTTTTCCAGAGTAAATTTCAGTATAAAAACAAGTCTAAGAGTAGGCCCAAGTCTAAGCGAACGTAATATCTTCAATCCGAAGCTAAGATGGGCGGTCTGGGTTAAAAACAGAGACTTGACTACCTAAATCTGCCATGAAAAGTCTCGATTTCGGTCAAATGTTGGTCATCACCGAAAAAAATATATTTTTCAAAATAAATAATTTCTAACGATTTTGTTCAGTTTCTTATGTATCAGGGTGCAACCAGAATTCCGGTTCCGGCGTTATTACACCTTCCAATTGTGGAAATTTCTAACCGGAATAATAACACATCAAAAAAGAAAATAAAAATGAATTTTCGGTGGCATGTATTTTTCACTTTCCGGCTCCGGTAATTTTTCCAAATTGCTTCACCACATAGGAAAAACACTGTTGCTGCGAAAAATTCTTTTTAAACACTACAACAGCACTGCATTACTTATTTTTTTTCTACGCATGCCTATGCAAAATGTCGCGTGACGCGATATCATAAACAAGGCGCCGTACTCCAAGGTACATGCTTCAGTAAAAGGTGCATTAAATTTGAAGTTTAGTGTACTTGCTAGCCTCGGCCCCGGTAGAAATCCTGGCTCCGGGACATCTATAATATATAATAATAAAACCAATTGCTTAAACTTACCAAGATTAATAATTTTCAAAAACCGATAGAATTGGTTTTCTGATTCCAAATTTGAAACTGCACACCGCGTGGCATGGTACTTAACATACGGATAGCATCCGGTCCTCAAAATTTGGTAATTGACATTACCAACTTGATGATTAAAGTGCGCCTGACCAAATTGATCATCCTAAATAAATTACGTTGATTTTAATTTAAGCATTAAAGATTGATATTTAAACGAAACGCAAAATTTAACCTGCAAACCCGAAGAAGTTTTGATATGGAACGAACTACAACGTCGAAATTCGTGAAAGGATGTGATCATTAACAGTTTACTTGTTGTTTAAAAATTCATAAAATTTCAACAACAACCAGTAAACTTACAATTACGTCTCGATATGCGACAAAATAAGAAGTCCAATGAGGATAGGCACACTGAATTAAATAATTGGTTAATACTTCTGATGCAAGCGGTTTACGTGACTGCCCAGCACCAAATACTGTGTTCCTTAGTACCCACATCATTTAATATATAAAATAACATGCTCGAAATAATCGACTGAAAACCTCACAACAGGGTGGCAACAAAGGTTCGGATTCGGATTCGGCAAAAATTTGAGGTTAGGATTCGGATTCGGTTGTGGAAAAGCCGAATCCAAAAGCCGAATCCAACAAAGTTCGGCAATATGTTTTTTCAATTTTAAGCAATAAATTTATTAAATACCTTGCTATAAAAATCAATATGTTTTATTTCGGGTGAGAAATATCAGAACTGACGTCGGGACGAAATATATTAACGTATTAAAAGTTATACGGTAGGCATTGCGTTGATATTCTGAAACAAATTATAGATATATCTGAAATTTGCAAGATGCAGAATTCGGATTCGGTTTCGGATTCGGCAAAATAGCACTGGATTCGGATTCGGCAAATTAACACTGGATTCGGATTCGATCAAATCGTGGATTCGGTGCCACCCTGCCTCACAAATACTTTGTTAAATTGGGTCGGTCAGGGTGCGATCGGATATCCGGCTCCGGTAAAAATCGACATCCCAATCCTAAACCTCAGCGCAAAAATAAGTCTAATCCGAACCCTAAACCAAGAGAAAAGCCTTAATCCAAAAACACCTGTATTCTATAGTACCTAGGGAAAACTGGACTCCCTTAAAAGTTACCTGCGCTAAAGACACGGGTTTTTTGTGAAATAGGGAGTTTTCACCCACTTTTTTTAAAAAACCCTCGAAATTCAAACAAACCCGCTAGAAACCCACCAAGCCATGCAAGTGTTCCAAGTGTTTTTCACAGAAAACAATTTTACCTAATACTGTTCCATTTTTGTTAGGGTTTTTAAAAACTGAGGAGTGTCTTCACTGGAGTCAATTTGCTGGACATAGTTTAATATGAATTGAATATTATATTGACTTAGACTTCTAAAACGAAATAAGAGTAAAAAATGTTAATACCAATTGAAACAGCATTTTGCCGGTTTTACCTTTTCTGCGAAGTATTTTTGATTTCCGCTCAAACCTAATTTCAAGCTAGGATTTAAAGCTGAACGCTTTTGTCATCACCACTTTATCGGAAAGTGACCAGCAAGTTTTCAGCCGGCCGGATGGGTATAATCAGGGTGCCCGCGACCTGAAAAAACCTGAAAAATTGACCATGTGAAGCCGCGGGCACCCTGTATAATCGGCAGTCACAAATATAGCAACTATTTCAAAAGCACTATTCCGTTTGCTAAACTACTAACAACGTACATATGCCATTTCACTTAGCACCGCAGCTACGACTCATTTCAATGCGTATGTTTTATATGTATACACGTATTTGTAAACTTATACGTAGATGTATGTATGTATGTATATATAATACATACGTAATTATAACTTACTTTAACATATTTTTTCTGTCAGACATGTAATGTAAATGCTTGCATGTGACCGTTTACGTCCACAATCTTTATTGGGTTACTATAACACTGGACAACTGGATACAGAGGATGAGTGTTATTGTAGGGCGTAACAGAATATATCTCAGCATATTCCTATTATTCCTAAGGCTAAGCCTAAACTTCAGCGTAAAAATGGGTCTATAACTGAGCCTAAGCCTAAGCAAAAATAATAGCCTGAATTCGAGCCAGGGATAGGCAGAGACCGGCCATGAAAAGTCTCGGTCTCGGTCAACTTTTGTTCATCACCGCATAAAAATTAAATTTTCAAAATAAACTATTTCTAATGCTTTTTCGTTGCTTTTTGGTATTTTTTCATACTTTTTGTGTTTTCAAAATATGTGTTAATAATTATTGCGTAAGTATGAAAATTCACAGATTCGTAACGAAATCACTCCTATTTCCAAGTATATAATTCTGCAAATCAGATCAAAAGTCTAAATATCCAAAAATTCCCCTAAATTCCAATGAAAAATTAAAAATTTTAAAAGGAAAATAACTTCTGAATGAATAGGTCTGATACTGAATTCCGGTCCGGGCTACCGTTTACGCGTCTCGACCTAGAATGCCGACCTGCACCCAAAATGGAATGTCTGCAAGCCGACCAAACTAGGTCCAGACACCTTTCCCCTGACAACAACAAACCGGCTTCATGGATCTGTGGCTAAACCTTAAAAGAAGTGGCGGTTCTCCTGAATCTCCCGTCAGATGACGACAAACGCCTTTGAAGATGGTGCAGGGACAAATCAATCAAACCCTTACAAACATCTCATGAACTTAATGTACATCTCCGGTACAATATCCAGCATCTTGAATACACAGGCGGCCAGTTCCCGTTCCGCATAATTCAGACATTCCACCCACTATCGGATAGTAGCATCCTTCTTAAGATGAAATTCATATGCCTTAACAGTTGCATTTGCCCAATGTTTTGCCAAGTTCAAAAAACTTCGCCCGATAACCCACGATCTGGCTGCTCCGGCGCATCATTCCCCTAAAATAGTCGGAGTGCAATCTGTATTCAAACCCTCCAAGCGATCGAGCTACAATTATCCTCTAGACAGTATCGGCATGTCCGGAAATAGTCACGCCCTATCCTGGTTTCGCATGCCTTCGCGGCCAATTAGATGTCTCTTATTCCGATGACGATTCGAAAACAGTCCTCGTTTTACTCTTCTGGGTCGAACCGCTTGCCCTAAGTTGATTCAAACTAGTATAATATCAAATAAGTTCAGATAACCTGCTATACCTATCCTCAGCAAGTTCCGCACTCCGCAGCAAAACTTGACTAGCTATATATTTGTACGGATTCTGTAATTGGTGGCTGTAATAGATTTCAAACAAGTTAATGAAAATATAAAAAGTCGTATTTGTCGGCTCGAACACTGTCAGTTATTATCTGTTCAGCCGCCCGATATGATAGCCGGAATTTTAATGTTGACGTCGAATCTACATGGTGTTATGACTTCAAGGTTTGAAGAACTGTCGTTGAGGAACGAAACAGTCAGAGAAAGCAAAATCAGTTTAAAACCCAATAGTCAGCTTGAAACCCTTAAGTGAAACCAAACAATAAGAGCCTAAGCTTAGACAATGAATACTTCAAATCCGAAGGCGCGAAAAACAGTTGAAACTTGAATTAGTATAAACCAAACTGTACAAGTCGAAGCACAAGGTAACAGACAGACAATGAGGAGAAAGTAACCACTATTTATAGTCAAGACGTGCCCACGCTGTCTTATTTATAGTCAAGACGTGCCCACGCTGTCTTATTTATAGTCAAGACGTGCCCACGCTGTCTAGTGTGTTCATTAGATTATTTTAAATAACATCCTCATTATTGCATCAGCTTCTGGAACACAGCTTCCGGTTTTCTACGCATGACGTCAAATCGTCATTTTCACGTGAATGTTCTTCATAATTCGCCTCACGTGCCATGCGTATTTTCACGTGAATAGTCATGCGCCACAACACATGGGATTCTAGATTACATTTTTTGCGGAGGCGTAGGCTAGGTTTAGGCTTAGGAATTGTAATACATTGTTGCAACGCTTAGGCTTATACGTAATAATCTTAAGAATACGCTTACATGGGCCCTAATTTTATTAATACGAAATATTGGCAACTATTCTCTCAAAATTGTGCCAAACGTAAAAAGGAAGAGCATCAAACAAATAAACTTTCACGACCGAAATTGTAGGAACCTCGCCAGAAACTGAAACAGTATTTGTATTCTGAATAGAAGGGTCGCAAAGATTGATAAAGCGCACGACAAATTGGTTCTGTTGTGAATATGCAAATTGAGAAGGTTTAAAGTTTAGAGTAAAATGTGAAGACACCCAAATTACCCAACATTGGTTGGATTCCTGATATTTGGCTTAAGTCGACCTCTTACTTCACTCGATTTGGATTAATCAGGAGATATACATTAACTCCTTCTCACATTGAGTTGCCTGCAGGCAACTCAGCGCAGTGTATATACGTTAAATAGTATATATCTGTGTTTAACAATTGCAACACGTATACATAGGACTAAATCACCACAAGACGTCAAGCTCCTATAGCTGAGTGGTGATTGTATACGCCTCCCACTCCAATCACTGGAGTTCGAATCCTAGCATAAAAGTAGCTTTTCTTCAAACCAATCATGGAGCCAGTTTTACCGAAAAACTAAACAGAAACAGATATATCGCTTTACTCTGCTTCTTATTGAAACTTGTCAAGCGCTAAAGCTGAACTTATACGTTCAATTAAGACGGATCGCAGTTTTTTGAACCACCAGGTCTCCTAGGCCAGGTATCCTACTCATAAGTGAGTAACTACTGATAAGTATTTGTGTTTATTTATGGTGGTCGTCATTTGTCGTTCATTATGGTTCTATGAGATTTATAAACGTTCTATTTGCCAAAACGTTGCGTAGTGTTAAATGTTCTGATATAACGTAGCTAGTGTACAAAATTATCTGGAATGGTATGTTACAAGGAGCGTCTATTACTGATTAGACTGGTGTATTACGAAACTAGAGTGTAGTAGAAGTTGAAACTCCTTGTCAACACAAGTTCGCGTTTAAAAGACTGGTCAAAGTTAAACTGAAACGATGCTCTAACTCTAGCACAAACAACGCTGTTTTTTATGTATACACTCGAACCGTTTTGTTTATATTTTAAACAATTTAGTTGATGCAAAGTGAAACAGGAAACTTGAAGTGTTTATGGTTTTCCAATTTAGGGAATATTTATGAATGGCTGTTGGAACAACATGGTCTATACGACCGATAGATAGATAGATAGATAGATATATTATTACTGATACTGTACAACAGCCAAACAGGTAGGCTCAGGAAACTTCCATCATGTGCTCCCGTGCTTGTGAAGCAAGGCTTGCTGCTTTCCAGTTGCCACTTGTAACCGGAATTAAACAGAAACAAAGATAACAAAAGCATCGAATGCTAAATGAAAAAGATTTAAAACGACTTCACCACATAACAAAACGTTGCTGCTGTGCAAACTTCTTGTGTAAACACTACAACAGCACTGCACTACGTAACTTTTTCTAGCATGCCTAGGCAAGATTCCGCATGACGCGATACAAAGGCGGTAGGTACCGTACTGCGAGGTGCATGCTTACATAAAGGTACATAAAATTTGAAGTTCAATGCATTTTGTTGGCTCCGGCTCCGGTAAAAATTTTGGCCCCGGGTCATCACAAGTTTGCATTAAGTGTTGTAGAATTCAACATCTAGTTAGTAAAATTTATCATGCTGAAGCAGTGTTACAACAAAGGATGCGGCAAAAAATATGATCCTGAAGCGGAAGGTGGAAGTAAGTTTACTTGGCTGATGGTTAGGTTTTGAGATATTTCAATCTGCATGTTTAAATTTGCTGGAGTAATCTCAGTGCCATAAACCCTCACACAGACGTATGCGGGTGGACTTCTCTCCTTGCCCACTTAGGAAACCCAGTATATATTATACATGTTGGCGAACATAATGCGTAAATCATTTAATTGCAAGTACTTGTATTTATTTTTCCATAAATCACAAATTAAATATTACAGGTGACGTGTGCATTTTTCATCCTGGACCGCCGTTTTTTCACGACGCATACAAAGGATGGTCATGTTGTAGTAAAAAAGTGACTGATTTTACGGAATTTTTAAATATTAAAGTAAGTTTAATGTTGATGTGTCAAAATCAGGTTCGACAGGATTTTAATTTTCCGAATGATGGAGCAGTAACTACATATTGGATTTTATATCAAAACCGGATAAAAAACGGATATTCCATCTATATTTTACACTGCTGGAAATATTTAAGTTGCCAAATAGTATAATATAGAATGTTTACTGGATTAAAATTAGCGGTTACAGGTGTGAAAAACCTAAGATTTTTAACTTGATCCTCAGAATTGCAATGGTAGCAAGTGTTTAGTATGCACACTTGCAAAAATCAATTATGATATTCGGAACCATAACCAAACAGTGAACCATCGTTGTCCTCAACAAAACGTTGACGACTTACGTTCCTGAAATGTCATTTTATAACAAAATTTCCAAAATTCATGCAATCATACGTATATTTGTTGCGTAGCCATTGGAATTATAGCGCGCCAAACCGAATTACGAAGCGAATAGACATTTTTTGTTTTGGCACGTCTTAATTGATGTGCACTTTATTGAAACGGCATTAATTTAAGGGTTGTACAAAGGGTCCACATAACCCAGAAAAGCCTCAAGAGCCGGAAAAACAAAAGCCACAGAAAATAGAAAATGAAAAGGTTAGTTTTTTCAAGTAACGAATTAACTTTATGTGTAACGTGCTAATGATACGATGCATTTTCAAGGTTTAGTATAATGCATAGCAATTTTTAGTCAGACATTTATTTAGTTTACGGCACGCAACGTATTGCGCTGGGGCAGGAAAGTGCTTCGGCGAACTAACTTACAAAATATATAAATATTAAAGCTATTAGGCTTACTATGCAGTTTAGTTTACGGCACGCAACGTATTGCGCTGGGGCAGGAAAGTGCTTCGGCGAACTAACTTACAAAATATATAAATATTAAAGCTATTACGCTTACTATACAGTTTAGTTTACGGCACGCAACGTATTGCGCTGGGGCAGGAAAGTGCTTCGGCGAACTAACTTACAAAATAAATATATATTAAAGCTATTAGACTGACTATGCAGTTTCTATACTGACGATAGTATAGCTGTAAAGCATGACACTGGAATGTAGTTGTTTGTTGGCGGTTTGCTAAAATTACGACCTTCCTCGATAAACAGCTGTGTATCTATTTATAACTGATCCATTGTCACCGACTTTTGGTAAACATTTTTAAAATGGTAAGAATGGCGCGTTGACTATTCTAACGCCGTACGCATCGTACGTGAATTGCCGGATGGCATTGCATAACAATTTGTCAATTTGACTTGCGGAGCCACTTGACAAGCAGACCGCCTCGCTAACGATACATCCTTTGTTCTCAGGGTGCTACCGGATGCCCGGTTCCGGTTTATCCGACAAAAATCGATATCCGTATCGTATCCGGTCTCGGTATCCGTTATAAACCTACCGGATACCGGATATTTACAGTTGTGGTCCCGAATACCATAAAACTGCTTTTGACAAGTGGACATATTTAACCTGTTAAGATTTTCACTTATTGATATAGAATGAAATGTCCAAGCAAACAATTAATTTTTTAATCCCGCATACAATAGTGCTCATATTTACTTGCTATATCCGGTTAATATCCGGTCCCCGTTCCGGTGACAAATTCAATATCCGGTATCCGGTAAATCAATATGCCGTCGCTCCCTGTAGTCGCTCTGACAATATACATATTAGATTCTAACTATCGGTAGGATAATAAATTTTCAAGGAGGTATTCTACGAGTCACCGAAGCCACGGATACCAACTTGTGCTCCTCGTGTTGGAGACAACATTCCGCTGCAACGTCTCGCTGTCACTGTCGCGTCTTCATTGTCACAGATGTTGGATAAAATGAAAGCTGACGGCAATAACGAAAATGGTGTAGTGCAAGGTGAAACTTATTTCAAAATCTTGCCGTTTAGGTTTATTATTTTAAGGTTCATTAATAATTGCCACTTATTTAGTAATTATATTTTATTTGAACTTTTATACTTTGGGTCTGGTTAGTGAACGTTGTAATTCAGTATTGAATTGATCAAGTCGTTTTTTGCGTGTTATCAGGCATATTGCCTACTGCGTTAAGAATGATGTTCCAGTGTGAGCAGTAAATATATGTTTAGTTGATTATAGCTTTGGTTTCTTGCTAGCAGAGCATTTATAAGTTATTTTTTTGAACACCAGCAAAGTTTCACATATCGTGTACACCAAGCAAAGTTTTATTTATCGTGTACGTCTGGTTGCAACCGGAAATTCGGTTTCGGTAAGGAAATGCGGTATTTTTCACTGTCCAGTTCCGGTAATGAATCCGGCATTGTTTTACCGAAAATTTCCGGTATTTTCAGTATTGAATATTTTTCTCATTCGAAAATTAAAGAAAAAATTGGTATATTATCCTAACTTATTTTGCTAACATTGTCTCAGCGTGTATTGCCAAAATTTTGAATTTGTGTCCAACTACTGCAATTGTTTCAGAATTTTGGCATTCTAAATGGTGTGTTTACTTCATTAAATGCGATAAACTAGCGTTAAAATTACGGCTGCGCTCTCGGTATTTTTTAACTTTCCGGTTCCGGTATTTTATATTTCTGCTTGCACCCTGGTGTACATGTGTACTCAATTATTGTTGCCTTTCGGCCGTGATTACTGATAGCTTATGGCATTCTGAGCTTGTGAAAATTGGACAGGCCTTTTTTACGAGCAGCTTTCATTTCAGATGCAGTAGACTGTAGTGATAAAGGTGCTGTAGCGGTTGGTGAATCGTGTAAAAACAGTGGATGTACAGAATCTTACAAAGGCGAACAAAGTTTAACCGAGGTTTGGATTATTATTATATAGTTGGCTGACTGACAATCTATGCTGTGGGTATGGTAACCATTCATTCTTTAATGTTTTCACTTATAATGGAACAGTTCATATTATACGTAGATATCAGGACCGTAGCTAACATTATATTTCGGAAGGGTATAACCGTATGTGAAAGCTTTGCGAATGAGCATAGCGCGTGACAAAATATTTGTCTGCGAACAGCCAGCAGGTTTTTTCGAAAGCCTGTATGATGGCCATGTTTTGTCTCGTGAAATTTCAGGTGGTATATATCTTTGATCGTCCCCTTGTGTACGTTTGTGATTGATATTTATTGCACGTATGTATGTTACACAGCATTTTTAGGATTGCTTCTACCATCCTGGAACACCTATATTCCACGAAGGGATGAAATTTTGGAGTTGCTGTCAAAAGAAAACTACGGACTTTGATGCATTTCTTAATCAGCGTGGGTGCGAAAGAGGAAATCACGTGTGGATAAAACAGGTATAGTTTTTGTTGAAATTTAATTGTTCTTGAGAAAAGTTTCTGCTGGCAAAATTTTAATATAGTTTATCCCATTGTTAAGGGAGCAACGAAGTGCGGCAATTATGTGTATGCCACTGAATGCTACAGGAAAGTTTTATGTCCAACAACGTTGAACCACTTTTACTGCGATCTCAATTAACAAGTATCATTCTGTTCGATTTTCAGATCATAACACAGTGTTATAGTTAAACTGCGGTAACCTGTGCCAGTATTGTGAACTATGTGTAGCATTTATCTCTAGTTAGTTGACAGTGGCAGGGTTTCTGAAATCTTACTTAAGTATTTACTTAAGTTATACTAAAGTAATTACTTAAGCTGAAGACTTAAGTAAATGCTTAAATATCGAGCAAAATCAAATAAATGCCAGAATGTCAGCCATTGTCATAACAAGAAAGTAATAGTTTTGCTTTATATTAAGAAGACACTGTGAGAATACAATTTCAATTAGACTAAGGTTACTATGTTGGAGTGGTAAGTTTGTAATCTATTAAATTTAGTCTGCAACTTAAGTATTTCCTTAACTTAAATACGTTTTTAAAAACAACAAAATCGTTAAGTAATTACTTATCACGTACTTAAGTACTAAGTCGTACTAAAGTAAGGTTTCAGAAACCAAGCCAGTATGTGTTATAATTTTTGAGTAATTGCATCAAAATATGGAGTTTTGTAATCTCTTTCTTGCATGAGTCGAATGTTTTCTATAACAGTGACAATTTATTAATGGGTAATAGATGCTGTGCAGTGTTTTTCTTTCTCAGTCGGTTGGTTTACATTTTTTAATATTAAGCCCTATTCACACGTGCAAGTTTTGCTGCGAGAACTTGTAGCTGCAACTTGCACTTGTAAGTTGTGTCCGAAATCCCGTTCGAAAAACTTGCAGCTGCAAATAATTCATTAAAAATCAAAGCTGGCAATTTAGTTCATATGTGTGAATAACCATGCAAGTTCAATGAATTTATTGCATCCCCTTTCTCATTGGCTGATGAAAAAATGTAAGTTTTGCGTGCAATTGGTAGCTGCAAGTTCTCGCAGCAAACACTTGCACGTGTGAATAGGACTTTAGTCTGTTGTGTCATGATTTTGCTGTGCTTTTTATATCTAGAAAAAAGAAAAAATAAAAGTTCGTTACGATCATCATCAAACCGGTTCGCATATGTTCGTTACAGTCTACGCAAAAGCGGCCAATCCAAACTCGTGTTGCGTCGAAGCAAACTCTGTCAATTTAAATATATATTTGGAGTTTGTGAACGCAGATAACATTTTCGATCTCAAAGTTCCGTTGTGGGGGGTAAGACCATTTTTCGTATTTGTTCCGTAGTATTTACGATAGATGCAAGTTCTTTGTAATTTTATGCACGTGATATGTTTTTGCCTAAAATTTATGTTGACCGTATCTAGCAATGTGTGGTAGGCTGTTGGCAATAAGCAATGTATACAAAATGGATGTTTTGGTATCTAAACGGAACCTGGTTATTACTAGTCCGTTTATATAGTGTTTTTAAAATATACGTCCTACACTCAATCTGTGGTTTATACATCATACATTTTGGCTGATCTTCTACGTTTCAGTAACATTGAATTTTATTGTTGCACAACTTTTATTTCAGGCAATAGATGTCGATAGCAGCATAGTGACAATGTATGGAACAAAAGTTGAAGTCAAGCTGAAGAAAGCCGATCCGATTTCGTGGCCGTCGCTGTTTTACAAGCCTGCACCGGTTGTAGATAACGAAGATTGTGGCGATGGACCGGAAAGTTGAAAATCAAAAAGTTATTTGCTAGGCATTTTTGTATTTTCAGTTGTATAATTAACGTTACTTGAGTTTTAGTCTGAATTTTTATTCATGGTATACTTGAATTTGTATGTGTGCTTGTGATTGCTTTGTCCGGTGTGCATTGACAATCCGCTGAAAGTTTTAGTTAAATGCTGGAACTATTTTTCGTTAAATAATGCATATTCTGTTAGAAACCGCATCAGTAACGTAAACAGTCAACGTATAGAACAGGGTCGTAACAGAAGTATAAGCACGCTGCTAAGCCTATAAGAGTAAGGACTAGCCTACACCTAAGCAAATAAGCCCATTAAGCTTCAGAACAAAGAATAATTGTGAAGCTAAACTAATGCATTAGTGTACAAATTAAGGTAGTTTTTAACTTACTATACTCAAAAAGTAACTCGGACCTCTGTTGCAGTAGTTCAGTGTTTGCAGTTCGTGAATATTATTACTTCTCTATTCGTTGTTTTGCTCTTTCACAACACTTTTATTAACACTGTTATTCTCTTTGTGTCAAATTACAAAGTAAAATACACGACTTCAATTTATAAAAGAGTGATTGTAAATAGCGAGTAATCTTTATTGTGTGTAGAAGTATTCACCAGAATATAATTTCATGAATTAGCTTTTATAACTGCCTCAAAGTAACAAGAAATGCATTGTGAAGTTCGATTTGTAACGATGTCAAAAATTAGATGCTAAAGGTTGTCAAGCAAGACTTCCTGATAGATTCTGTCAGGTCAATTTTCTGCTGAAGCAAAACTACTAGGGAGCAACCGGAGGTGACAATACCAGAGCTGGAGGTCAATAAAACTTGCTGAAACCGGGGTGAGCAGAAATTAAATAGTAGAAATGATGGTTAGTTAATTTTAGCCAATATTTGAAATATGTTGTTTAAAGTTGTTTGGTTTTGCGGTAATTTTTTTTAGTAATTTCGGAAATTCTTTCCTGAAAATTGTGACAAAAGTAAAACGAAACGCGCTGAACAGATAAATTTTGCTAAACTATGCAAAATTTTACTACCGATATTACCAGAACCTAATGCAAAAATTCTACCGGAACCGGAGGCCGATTCAGACCTCCGGTTGTACCCTACAACCTATGGTTAAGTTGTAATCTATTATTTGGCATTAGAAACCACGGTGTTAAGAACAGGGGAGTAACAGGAGTATAAGCGTATAAGCATATTCCTAAGCCTAAAGCAAAAATTAGTCTAAAGCTTAATTTATTGTAGTCCCACAGAAAAACATTCCGCGTATGATCTTTACATAGGCCGAAATCGCGTTCGGCCAATCTCGCCGAGGTAGCTGAACTATTTCGGTAAATTTTGTTGTTTTCACTCTATGCGGGATTCACGTATTGTCCCATGTTGATTCGATGTCAACGTTCAAATTCGGGCTCTTTATTTCGGGTCAACAGACAAAACTCGAATGTCATATGACATTAGCTTACAAACCACTACTCTCAAATGATCAATGTGTACAAGGGACGGTATCTCACGTGATACTGTGGGACATTTAAGTACGCGAATATCATATGATATTCCAAAATTTCAACGAATATCAGATGATATTCAGCGGAACATTGTAATCTTTGTGTGTATATGATTGAATGAAAAGTCGACCGGCAGAGGCACCGATGTGCTTTAAATACCAAATACACGCCTGCAAATCGTTTCCAACTCAAAATCGCTTACAACCACAGATAATTCAAAACTTCAAATTTCACATTACAGTATCGTACGATATTGAACAGGACAATTTGGGTATGTTGCCTCAAGCATGCAGACATTTGAAAATATATCGTATGATATTCGCAGGCAATACCTCGAACATCACATGATATTGAAGCACAAAACCTGACCTACATATGATAATAGCAGACAAATACGATACGATATGGGGTCTACAAGCCGAAAAAACGTTACCCAGTAGTCTAATAGGACAAAACGTGTCCCAAGCTGCCCCGGTTATATCGTGAACCCCGTATCAAATTGGACTATTGTAGCAAGTGTATATAAAAAAACTAAAATGATAATTGATTTACGACTACTGTAGTAGCCTGATAAGGGTGGGAGACAGAAATTAATTTCGTATCGCCAGGTGATGCCCCCCTTGTTATTCATTGTGGACTGTTCTTTATTTTAACGCACCTCTTGCACTAGCACTTTTCAGTCAATTACTAGTAATTAAAAGTTTGTAGCTTTGGAAATTAGGAGACAACCGTCGGTCTGCCTGCTGCTCCCGGACCTTCGGCCTCCGGCTCTGGTATAATTTTTGCTGATGGTTCCGGCAACTTCGTACTATTTTTCATATTTTGACAAACACTGCCACCTTTGGTGAGTTTGTATCTGTAAAACTTTGTTACAATTTTCAAAACATTTGGTTTTCCCAATAAGCATCATCAAAGGCTGTATATCGTCTAAGTTGCATGTAGCAGTAGCTTCCGCAACTTGAACAGTTTAAGGCGTTTATCTACCCTGTCTGTAACGATACAAAACACGCAGAACCATAAAAAATGTCTCCGCCGGATGTTTGTTAAAAATTCCGGAATTATATAAAAACTAACGACTTAATACAACCTCTGCATCCTTCGAAACGATAAGCTGTAGTGACTTCAATCTTATGGAACATTCTCCTAATACTGTGCATGCTATTGTAAAAATTTTAAGCCTGTCTTAAGAGACCCTACTTTGTGCTATGGGGCGTTCCGATTAAGATATCGAAACGATCAGTACATCGGGCGTACAACTATGACCACAGTTACTTTGTAAAAACAGCGAACAATTTTTCATGGCGATGCGTTTGTGGATTTTAGTTTGTTTTCAGTTTCTGCTACCGACCTGCGCGTTTGCCATAGTCTGTTACTAAGGACTCGCTTAACAAAATGTTTTTAGCATCCGCGAGTTGTCATTAGAAACCCCTGTAACATATCAAGCCTATAGTAGAACCTAGGCGTTGGCCAACAACTATTTTAACCCTTTCTCACATGAATATTTTCAATTTCAACTGAGACGTAATTTCAAGGTAAGATTCGAAACCCAGTCTCACGGGTGGGAGGCGTTTACGATGACCGCTGAGCTGTAGGAGCCTGACGCTCGAGCCCGAGGAGGCTCTCACGTCTTGTGGAGATTTTACTCTGCGCATATATGTTATAAATGATAAACACTGCTCACAGTGTGTATTGCTCGTATATTATTTGTATTTAGTTGCTCATAGTATACTCTATGAGTGAAAGGATTAAATGATCCATTATGAACTTGTTTTGGTGTTTATTGCTAAGGCTTAGGCTTAGTTATAAATTTATTGTTACGCTGAAGTTTAGGCTTAGCGCTAGAAATAAGAATGTGCTATACTGTGATACCCTTAAAATATCACTGGTCATCTTTATCAGTTTTTTTCAGCATTATTTACTATCCCAATAAGGATTTCTGAACGTACACGGACACATGCAATCATTTACATTAATGTATGACACAAAAAATATATAAAACTAAGTCAATCAGTTGAATGATGGTTTCACTTGGCATAAATACAAATGATGCCTTCAATTTGATGAATATTTCCAAAAAACATCCGGCAAGTTAAAATACCGAAGCCGGATGTCGAATTTGCCGGAACCGGATATCCGGTCGCAACCTGGTATATGTATGCATGTTTGTATACAAAATGAAGACACTGATTATATACTTTGAAGTTTATAATTTGGAACCAAAGAAAATATATTCGTGAAATTCGTCTGAGTTTATTGTTTTCCCAATGTTCTAATTACTTACGTTATTCCATTTAATATAGAAGATGTATTGTTGCAAGGCAAAACATACCAGCTTTATGTATTTCTAAACTGTTCAAAGTTTAGGCGTTGCTAAGTAGCTGTTTAGAAATGCTATTTGTTTGTACGGCCAATGTAAAGAACAGGGGGTGGAACAGTATTATAAGCATTTTCTTAAGCCTAAGCCTAAGCCTAACCGTAAGCCTAAGCGTTAGAGTTTATTCCTAAGCCTAAACCTAAGCCTAAGCTTAAAGCAAAAAATAAGTTTAAAGCTTAAGCTTACTCTATTCTCGTACTACAGTAAAACGTTCCGCCCCTGATCTTTGCATGGGCCGTTTGTACAATGTTATATTTGTTAATTTGTTCTAAGATATAACAATAGGATTTGTGAACTGTGAATATTAACACAAATCGTTGTCTCTGTACGAATGGTTCACTGGAAACTTATGGCTTTCGTTTTGGAACCGATTGTCGCTGCTGAAGCTATTTTGTCTTAGTTTAGTTAACTTTAGGCCCTTCACTTGTTTTCTTGGTCCCACAAGGTACAATTCCATGGACGTAGAAAAATGTTGTTCGATTGGGTTCCTGGGGACGGCCGCCCTCCTGAGCTTCCGCATTTTCAGGATGCCCTAAACAAAGTGAAGAGGTGTTGTCGTCCGAATCTTCTCACGATAAGCATTTTGTTACCGGAACAGCTTTAAGTTTTGTTGACATAGTTTTAGAATGTGATTTGGACGCTCTAGTATGAAAACCACTTAGTATACATAAGGGAGAGTGTCTTGGGGGGAATATACCTCATTCTGTTCAGCACTTTTTGAAATGCGTGCGATCCTTGGGTGCTGCAACCCCTGGCCCGTATTGCACCGCCTACCGAGGTATTTTATTTTTGATGCTTTCTTGTATAAATGGGCATCAGAAAGTTGACGACTATTATTACAATAGCGTGTGTGGAAAGTAAAAAATGTACCCTTTGGCCTAATCCTGTAGTTCTAATTGCAAGTAAAAGCGCATAAATAAAGACTGATGGAGGGCGCCGTGAGATCTTGTTCGAACTTGAGTATCAAGCTTCGGCCCATGTTACTTTAAGGAGCGTCCAGGTTTCGGGTAGGTCTATAAAAGAGTAGGTTTAAATTCTATTAGGCTTATGCTTAGGCTTAGGCGTATGAACACATTTTTGCAACGCTTAGGCTTAGGCTTAGCTTTTGGAACACGCATAATCTACTGTCACGCCCTTTACAGTAACATTGGCCCAAGCTACTATAGCTGGATGGTGATAAACGCCTTCAAGCAGAGAATCCGGTGGATCAATTCTAGCGTGGAGGTAAATGTCGAACGAAAACAGTCAATATTCATACAGGAACGGGTGAAATTTTGTGAAAAATATACATCTTCAGTACTAAATGCTATTCTAAATAAAACTCAATAAACACTGTTTTGTGTCAAGTCTAACGTAAAGCTATCTTAAATGCCACCCAAGGATAGGTTACATGCGATCCGTTTCCCCGCCTGCCTGCAGCATAATAAAGATTAAACGTTAGACTAATTATACACTGCAAAAAATGGTGAGTCAAATTGACTCTGTCTGAAATAGGTTTTTCGGAACTACACAAATTGAGTCAAAATTCGACTCCGCCAGCCTCAAATTTGATTCAATGAGTCACACATTTGACTCTGGTGGAGTCAAATTTGACTTAGTTTGTGTAGTCCCGAAAAGCCTATTTCGGCAAGAGTAAATATGACTCACCATTTTTTGCAGTGTAGACTTAGCTTTAGCAATATGGTTATACTACTGTTACGGCGCTGTTCTATATTTATCCGTCATAATTGCTGTATAGAGGCATTTTTGCTCCGGTAGTGAAATGAAATATCCATTGGAACGAGACTGAAAAACAGCCGAGTTTTACTTTTTGCTGTAATTTGTCTAATGGATTCACCAGCAATGCGAGTGTATATGTATTTAATTACGTTGATTTTTTTAACAGATGGCATAAACGAACCAAAATGTTCTATTGCGACTGGTTCTTTTGTTCGATATTGCATTTACTGTTTTACACACTGGTGAATCCAGAAATTTGTGACGAGTGAAAAAACGTTCACTAGCGAAGCGAACCAGAAGCCAAACGCAATTTTAGCTTTTACTAAATTTCAATACAAAAAAGTTTAGTTTACATCCCTGATGAAGGGTTGTAACCTGTTGTTCTTTGATCTTCTTTACATCTGGTTGTCTAACCGCGATACCTGCAAAAATTTAATTCCTGTTCCTGTTCATGTTCCTGCATTCAAAGATGCCGGAACCGGAATTTTTACAATTTGGCCGCAGATTATGCCTAATCATTTAAATATTGACAACTTTTTTCTTTAAAAATTGCTATTTCGACATGAGTGTTTTTACAATTACTTCAATTTTTTAATAAACTGTTTGTGTTGTGTTTTCGCAAAACTTTTGATGATTAAATAGCTGAAAATTTGCTTAAGTCATTTTTGCACGTTATCTAAAAACTGCAACAGTAATTCAGTATTAAAAATTATTTCAAATTCCGGTTCTTGTTCCTGTTCCGTCAAAATTAAGTACCTGTTGGAATCCTGACACACACAGACGCACACACACATATAATATATATATAAGCTATGCTAATCGCCTCTAGTGTTTTAATATAACAGCAGAATTGATTTAATATTAGCAAATTTAAAAACGTTTATTTCCTTTTTATCTTTTTAGTTTAAGTAAACTAAAAATGATTACTTGAGCCGATTTCACGGGTTGCGTTTGAGTCCCGTACTGGTCCTATTAACAGGTTCCATCCCTTTGCCACCTCAGACCGAGTTTATTTCGATGTATTAAAAGATTCCAATGTTAGGAAGACATCCAGTATGCCTGGTAAAACTGAGTTTACCTGTTTTAACATTATTCCTGGTTACTGCTGGAGTAGTAACTGGCAAATTGAAGAAACTGGACTGTTTATTGAAAATACGTTTTGCAACGAATTATTCCTAAACCAAGGGCGTAAACTCTGAGTGATTTCCATGATCCAGAATTTAGGTTCGATTTTTATTCCGTAGGATTTAGGAACCGTTTCAGTTCGTAACACACGAAACTATTAAAAAATTCATTATTGAACCTAAAGTTGTCTCTTGTCTCATAATCACTGCGACTGTTCTGGTCTGCGTAATCATATACGACTCAAAGTTTTGCCCTAAGGTTGTGCTGTGACATAATGCTAAACCTTGGGACACTTTGCGTGATATTTAGTACACCACATCAGTCGCTCAATAGTATAATTAGCAAAATATATTTGAAACGAATGACAATATTACTATACTGTTTCGAAAATTTTGGCCAATGTACACAAAAAGTCCGTAACAATACTATAAGCATATTCCTAAACCTAAGCCTAAAACCCAAACAAATAAATTAATGTAAAGCTTAAACTTACTGTATTGCAGTTCCGCAGAAAAACGTTCCGACCCTGATCTTTACATCGACCGTAATTTTGAAGCTTTATTGCCTTCTCGGATCGTCCGGCGGCGAACGGCAAGTAGAACAGCGGTCTTTGTGGTCAGTAAAACTTCTGTGTTCTACACGAATATTTTGACCATCGCATACTTTTTATATAAATGTTTTTATGCTTTTTTTGACAAAGCGAAAACCTTATTAATTCGAGCTGTGCCGCGTTGTTTTAGACCTGAGATTTCACGACATTCCAGTCCGTCACTAATTGTTCTTAGACTGAACAAATTATAATTCGGGGTTTTTATATTTATTTTCGTCTTATCTTTAACAATGGTAATTTTCTGTGTTATACGATAGATAGACACATATGTCACAAGTACGCCAATATGTACAGAATATATTAGTGAGTATATGCACGAAAAGAATACAACCGGAAGTCAAGTTCAGCCTTTGTGAGCGATTTCCAGTTCCGGCTATAGTGGAATTTCCCTAGAGGTTCCGGTAATTTTGGTAGTGAGATTTTCGTATCTGTAAGGGCGGCGGTATAATTGTCGTGGCAGTGCCAATTACGTACGATACCGTATGATGACGGACGGCGCCGGAAGTCATCAAATTGTGTGGTTCAGAGTCTTTTGCATTCGAGCATTATTCGAAGCTTCAATTGTGTGTAGCCACATCCGGTTCCGGTGATATTTTGACGTCCAACTCCGGCTGGTGTATTTTTAACCTCCGGTTGGACCCTGGTACATACCTATAACCGTATGCATGTTTGTTGTATATTCAGGTATATACAGATGTAAATTGTATATGTAAATTGCATATGAACCTTCACTCCGGTAAGATTTGTTTACCTCCGGCTCCGGTTTTTTAGTCCAGGCTACACTCTGTTATGAGTATATATTGTACATATTTTACTAAATATATATTTTATATATGTTATTTTCATTTTGATACATGGTTTCGACGCAAAAATCATAGGCTTTCGCTATAGGCAATAAAGTGAAATTGACAACGAAATATTTTCTGTGTCCCTCGCTACACCGCTGTGTCAGCTTTGAGTCCCAGGAGTGGCGCTGTCTGAACTATAGAGTGCGCTCATATTCAACTTTGTTCGTTGACATGACTGTCGTTGTGTACTTGGTTGATATAGCGAATTTTATCAGAGTTGTTTCGGCTGCGCGTCTAAACAGTTCCTCGTTGCTCAATTATGAATAAATGCAGATGAGCATTGGGCAGCAAACCCGCGTTGTAGACAGGCAAGTCGATTTAGCGACGAAATACGAAAGCCTTTTTGAACAAAGTACTGTGGTGACCTGAATAAAGGCGATGGATAATTGGTAATTATTTCCTTCAGAGGTAATTCTTTCGCGTTTGGGATCCGGAGTTTTAATTACTTTTCAAACCTGTTCCAGTTAATTGGACCACACACGTTTAACTTTTATACCGGACGTTTTCTATGGTTTAAAAGTTCACTTTTACTTCTGAATACACATTTAAGGATTAAGTGTGCTCCAATAAGGTAACATTCAGGATGCAGCCGGAATTCCGATTCCGCTTTTGGTTCCAGCATTTTTTCGCCTTCCGGTTGCGGTTCCGGTTCTGGTATTAAAATTTTTACCAAAATTTAAAATTTCGGTATTAATATTTGGTCAGCGGAAACTAAAATATTTTACTAAAAAATGACGATAAAAATTAAATAGATTTTATTATATAGTATATAAACCGTGACAATCGCCGAAAATAAACCATCGAAGGTAGATTTCGTTTCCGTGGATTATGAAAATCTAAAATACAGCAGATAAAGTGAATACTTATCTCCAACTAGGGTTACTTTACCAATAATATTGCAAAAACGTTTCATTTGCGGTATTTTTTTTTAATTCCCGTTCCGGTAAATTGTAATTCCGGTTGCACCGTGGTAACATTACAGTGTACTTTGAGCAAAGAATTAAATTCTGTACTGAACTTAATTTGATAAATGTATAAGGGTTGGAACCCAGCAAGCCTATGCCACCTATTCTTGGCGAGTCCAGGAGCCTTATGAGATCGATAAAAACTACGGAGTCTGTTTACCTACTGTCACCGGTCTGTGTTTGGGATAGGGTCCGCAGCGCACTGACAATCTAAGATTTCACCGAAAACGAAACCGAAATATTTTTTGTCGAAACCGAAAATACATCGATTTCGGGATACAAAAAATATACCTACCTGTCCCCCTTCAAGAACCATTTAGTGTAGCAACACCCAAACGAGCTAACAATTATATCGACACCCAGTGCAGGCGGGTGGGATGTTGGGACGGCTCTCCCCATGTCAGAAAATTTGCGATTACTGATGCAATTAGCTGTAATTTCATTTTGCATACACAATTTAATGGGAAAATTTTTTAAATTACTAACTTAAACGGGACGTACGCCAAATGAACCCAAATACGGCCACGTAGCAACGTAACTCTGCAACATGGCAATGAATATAATCTCATTATCGAAAATATAAGTATTATTTTCATGGTTCGTCAAACTTTAATGAAATCCTTTATATATATATGTATATATGTATATGTATATATATATGTATATAATACATAGTAGTTATTACCACATGTTTACGGTCTCAGAGTTTTGTTAGGTTTAAGCTTAATTAAAGAAAGTTAATATATACAAGGAATTTATGATTTTTTCAGCGCAACGCGAAACTCGTTCCTTTCACAGCACCCAGCCATAAAACCCAATAGTCCTTTTGGGAGAGTGGCATGTATCTTATACGAAGCTGCGATTAATGTAGTTGGATATGGGGGGTGTATGCAATCACCTGTGTTGCCGCTGCTGTACTGTAAATTTTAAAATAGTTCATCTAAACAATGTGGTTTCTAGCCAAATACGCCGAAAAGATCGCAGAAGACAACAGGAGTTTAATGTAATTTAGAGCCTTCGGCATATTTGGTAAACCATGAAACATCAAAAAGTTTACTAAAACCGAGATTCGAAACTGTTCAATTTGTAAACACAAAAACACTCAGGACCGTAGCGAGCTCATCTTGCTGGGGGGGGGGGGGGGCTAAATTTTTTTCAGGACGGGGACATTTAACGGTTTTCAATGTCTTACAAGCAAGGTTGAAAATCTTTTAGGGGGGCGAAATTTTTCCAGGGGAGCTGAACCCCCCTTGCCCCCCTTGGCTACGGGCTCTAAAACACCAGGACCAATCGGAAACTGCTGAATTTTACCGCTATGCGACTGAAGAAATGTTTTAATTCAAGCCTTGTCGCTAATTTTTTTGCCAATGTAAACAACAAGGCCGTAATATAGTATAAGCATATTCCTAAGCCTAAACTTAAGCCTAAGTCAAATATGTTTAAAAAACAATGAGCTTATGCCCAAGCTAAACAAAAAGCCGTTATATAAGCATATTCTTAAGCTTCTAAACTTGAAGCCTATCTCAGACAGTGACAATAGGCTCTGGCCGATCATTTACATGAGCCATTCTGTTGAAGCGTGAATATTAGTATCGTTTACTGTAATTTCTGTGGTGTTCACGTGTCAGATTCGCTGATCTGCTTGTAATCAAGTAAAATCTAATTTTTCTTTATTAATTGTAAATTTTTCAATTACTATTTAGCACCCGTTTCCGCATAGAGTATACACATGATACGTTCATGTTAAAGATAGGGTCATGTCCACTGAAGACAACCAGACTGAAGGATGAGGCTGGGAGGCTCTTCAATGTGAATCACGAATTCCTTAATTTGAATATTAATCTTCTTAAAGTGGACCTTTATTAAAAATGTTGAAATGTCGTTTAAAATAACTTTCGTTTGCAATCCGTTTAGCATTGTGACGCAAACAATCTTTCATTTTATTCCACAAGGTTCAGTTCCAACAAAATTACTGCTGTCACGAAAACTTTTTTGTTGGACATTACAAAATCTGAATTTAGCATTATTTCAATTATTTACTGGATCGCACAGCGAGATCCGTGTCCAGAAGCTTTCACAAACCTGTGAATTTACAAAACCGTTCAATCCATAATTAATCCGCTTCGGAATAATCTCGAACTCAATAACTCGACGGTCGAGTCCAATCGTATCTCTGCAACACAGCCCGTTTTCAGCCGGGACAAAGCTTAGAAAGCATGCGATAGTTCATGGTTAATTATGATCGATTTAGTAATTTTTCATCTTCTAAACTTATCTGTCAGCTTTAGTGCAAAAAACTATGTTTTTTGCAATATTATTTTCTAAATAAAAATAACTTTAGGCAAATCAAATCATGCTATAGAAGCTGTATTCAAAGGTCTTTGGTAAATTGAAAAATGAGTTGTAGGTGCTTGTTGATGCAGTTTGATTAGAAATGCTATACAAAGGCTGCGTTGCGATGGTTCGAAGTTATAACCCAACAGGGTATTTTGATTCAAAATCGAACCCGAGGCCATCTTGCGTCTGGGCGATTTTTTTGAGTCCGGTTCCAAGGTCTATGCGTCCGTGCAATTGGCATTATCCTTTGCGCATGTTATATGCTGCGCTTCTCGATGTACATACGTAAATTCCAACGAGTTAATTAATCAACTCAGACGGAAAGTTAGTTATTTCTGAGTTAATAACAGTAAACTTTAACTCAGTCTGAGTTGTCTCACTGTGAGTTGAGTTGACTCCGGGTGAGTTGCTTAATTAACTCAGAATGAAACACAATATACATATTAGAATCGTAGTATTTTTGTGGTTATTTCGAGTTGTTTGTGTTTATACGAGCAAAAGTTTTATGTTAACCTGATGAGTCCACAATGAGTCCAGCTCATTTATTGCGTTCATTGACTACATTGTGAGTCCACACTCACGCGTGGACTCAAAGAAAATACCTTGCAGCCAAGGTATTTTGTTTGCGACGAAAGGTTAAAAACGGTATGTCAGCGTTTGTCAATTTGAATTTGTTGGTTCTTATTTTACCAATGATGCTTATTTTAGTGGCGTCCCATTTTTCCGCGGGGCAGCAGTAAAACGCATATTTTCTAAAATATCAAAATACCTCTGGTTTATAGTTGAAATATAAACACCACATGACAAAGTGAATATATTCACTTTAATACGAGTGACTTTTCACTACTTGACATCGCGGTTATTTTGAAAAATCCCTAAGATGCCAGCTGACATTTAACCGATTTAGAAATGATTTTTTAGAATTTTAAAACTAAAATGAATATTTTTTGGTATAAAAACGGTTTTTTTCTATGTTTATAGGCGCCGTATGAAATGTTGACATATATCTCACAGTATTCGGACGTATATAATTAGCGAATACGCAGTTATGAAGGTCATATTATAGTAAACTGGGACCGATGTTGCTTTAAGGGTCGAACCATTTTTACTCGCGAAACTAAAGTACAGTATGCTTTTTAGTCTCATTTTTACATAGTGTCAGGATAAGACTTAGGTTTAGTTATAGGCTTATCCTTACGCTGAAGCTTTTAGGCTTAGGTTTAGGCATAGGTTTAGTATTATACTTACTATATCAGTACGTTTTCTGGACACACTAGAGTATATACACTTGAAGCGTAAAACTTCACATTTTGGTATATACAACTTTAACGAATAGGATTAGGCTTAGAGACTGGGCTTAACTGGGACATAGGCTCAAGCTTAGACTTAAGCTTGGGGGCTAAGTTCGCATGAAACGGAGGTTCAGTATCCTGCGCACTGAAGCCAAAAAGCTTCAGTGTCCAGGATGCTGAAGCCAAAACGCTTCCGTATCCATTCCACTGTTCCCTCAATAGTTGCCTGGTGTAAGCATGATGGAAACTGCATACTTTGGTTAAATTCAGTAGTATTTCGTTTAGATTGTTTTCTAATTTATTTCAATTGAATCAAAATCAAATTATCAACCGTAACGTATAATGATTCCATTTACGTCTGAATCATTTCATGCCAGATCTCGGTCCGCCGGCCAATACCCAAAACACAGCTGCCAGTCAGATGTGGGTGCGCCAGGACTGCAGGATTCAGGCGGTGATGCAGCTCGCTTGTGTCCTCGGTCAACAGTTTGTCGCGTCGCGAGCTGTGAAAGTGGCAAAGTTCTGCAGTTCACCGCTCGCGACGTGGCAAACATTCGACTGATTTGGGACGCGATTCATGATCGACCAAAATGCATTCGGTCAATGTTTGAAAATATCTTTTATGCCCATCCACACGTTCGAGATCTGTTTGTTGGACCAAACGCAGCGCATGGGTCAACATTCACCAGTCGGCGAGCGAACAAAACCGTTTCGACCCCAGCTTGCAATTCTGCAAGTTGTTGTAGTGTGCATACAAATTGCGATTTGCATGGAAATTGCAATGATTCAAATTGCAACTGCAATCCGACAAGTGTTCCACGACATCATCAATCCACCACTTCGCTGACAGGTTCTACTACCGGTCGAGTCTCTAGATCGACCACGCAACATCGAACACAAGCAAACACAAGCACACAGCAAGAAACAAACACAAGCAAACACCGACATACAGCATCAAATATTGGTGCCAATGTTCCGTCGTTACTCCCTGTTCATAGTTGTTGTGGATTTGACGCGTTTGCTGATTTAGTGGTTTCTGCAACTGGATCGTACGCTTTGAAACAAGGTTTTGCCAAGCGTGGGCCAGAACCTGAAGAAATCGAAGGAAGAAATAGTGAAGATCGCTCGATGATTGGTTCAAAATATTCAATACAAGCGCTAGTTACACCAACTTGCTCTCCGATTCGTTGCCGAACTCCGAAGAAAAAAGCATCAACCTCAAGCACTGTTTCGTGTTCGATAATCGACCAAGTGCAAACTGACGTTACTGCTAATATATCCGGAAATCAACGGAATCTCGACTTCAGTAACCCGATTGCCATTGGCCAATCTCAACTTGATCGTATGTTTAATCAAACGCCGCCCGATTGCGCGATTAATCAAAACCATCGTCCGGATCACGTGATTGGTCAAAATCTCGGTCAAAATCATCAGTCGGATGACGACATTGGTCACACTCATTCATCATCCCGCGGTGATTATCCAATCGCTTTGCAGTATTTCAATTTCAAATCACACCCGTCCAATAACCGACGAGCAGCATTGCAACAGCTGCGATCACGTAGCGAATGTGGCGGCGATGTTGGCTCAGACGCAAGCAGTGAAAGTGTGCCTTCATTGGTTAATTCCAATCCAACGGGTAGCAGCAAATCAAAAGCGGTCGGAAAATTAAAAAAATGCTCAAAATGTTCCGTAAGACTTGCAAAACATGTCAATGCAATTGTAAATTCAAATGTGACCGTATTAAATACTGTGATTGTGCCTCCAAGTTTGACTGATGTCCATCAGTATTTAGACGCAGAACGGAGGCTTGCAAATCATTGCAAAGTCTTCGAACAGTTTTGGGACCAAATTATTAAATATATGACAGCCGCTGTGGCGGTTAATGTAAGCGGTGAAGATGCGATTCGGTACAATTGTGAAATTATTAAACTGATACAAAAGGTGAATTTCTGTCACATTTTTAATGCAAATGTTTTTTTCAATTTACCGTCAATGATACAAAATGCTTTAAGTCTGAATTACAAAAGAAAAAATCAACAACTGAACACAAATTTTTAGTTACTTAAAATATGCCAGGGTGTAAAACGGAAGTAAAAATAACGGAAACTGGTATCCGGTTACACTGTGCTAAATGTTGTCGGTAAATGTAATAGGTATACCGGATATTTCTGAAACCGGCCAATGGTGGGTATATATCTTCTCTGTCTCACCAAAAATTCTGTTAATTTTTACCTGTTTGTTTGTTTGTTTGTTTGTCTGTTTGTTTGTTTGTTTTGTTTGTTTGTTTGTTTGTTTGTTTGTTTGTTTGTTTGTTTGTTTGTTTGTTTGTCTTCCATTGTCCATTTCTCGTACGTTACTTTTTACATTTTTCTTCTATGTTCCGGGCTATTATCATTGGCTGAATTTAGAACTAATTATAATGTCTCAAGCTGAGATGTAAGTCAGGCAAAGCGGCTGTGTCATGTGCATCCCACCTGTGCCTGAATGCTCCAACCAAGTACCGTCCCCTCTGAAACCATTACTTTAGCGACCTGCTGGTAAAAGAGACCCCATGATTTAAAAATATGCTCTTATCCTGTAATTTCTATATTTTGGTATCACGACATTTTGTCGACCGGCAACTAATTGAGCTACAATTTGTGCGGGACTGCAATAGAGTAAGCTTAAGCTTTGGACTATTTTTTGCTTGGCTTAGGATTAGGCTTAGGAATACGCTCGTTCTTACGCTTAGGCTTATGCTTATGCTTAGGCTTAGGAATAAACTCATTCTTACGCTTAGGCTTAGGTTCATGCTTAGGCTTATGAATAAACTCATTCTTACGCTTAGGCTTAAGCTTATGCTTAGGCTTAGGAATATACTCATTGTTACACTTAGGATTAGGCATATGCTTAGGCTTAGGCTTACGAATATGCTTATAACACTGTTTCGCCACTATTCTTTACATTGTGCCTATTTTGCTAACAAATGCAAAAAATAATTGTCAACTATTTTTTGTTTCAGGTTGGCCGACGACACACGTACACTCCGCGTATAAGCTTCGACGCCACTTACGTTTTACTGTTCAAAACGGAATTTTTGAAGACAATTTTCGCCGCCGCTGCTAGCGACAGCGATAAAAAAGCACGTTTTAGCAATAGTACTGCAGCGTTTGGCGTTGTATATCGGACCAATGCAATTACAGCACACGATCCTAGCGATATGCAAGACCCTGTTTCGTTTAGTTGGCAAAGGCTTATGCATTTTGTTGTTAGTGAAATGAAAAATTCGTTTAATACTGGATTTCGACTTCGAAACAGTACAAGACGGCCTTCTCCGGCGGCTCGCGGCCGCTTGAAAGTCCCGAATACAGAATGAAAGGCCGTATTTTGATTCGCTATGATTAGAGATTGAGGTGTGTGTAGGCAGGATTTCATTTGGATAGGTTGCAACCCGGATGTAAAAGCAAAATATTTGGAACGAAAGGTAACATAGGTTTTTCATATTATGCCGAAGTGCCGTTGTTTTCTCAACTCTAAGCGTTTCGGGGCTAATATATTTCCCTACCATTTTCTTGCGGCACCGGATCGAGGAATTTTTGACAGGGGGGCAGGGTGACAAAGATACATTATCATTTTATCACCGAAAACATTCTTGAATTTCAAAAATTGTAAGGTAGAGACCTTTTCATTTTATCACAAAAAATATTTGAGGAAAACTTGCGGACCTCAATATCTTTTCTACAAAAAATTTTCTGACGAAAAAAATTGCAAGGTAGGGATCATAACATTTTATCACAAAAAATTATGATGGGGAGCATACGCCTCCTGCCCCCTCTGGACCGGCTAGTGTTTTCTCGCACTGCTTTAATAGAGTATGATTGAGATTTTAGACTATTTTTTGCTTAGGCTGCGGCTTACACTTAGGATTAATACTTATGTTTACGCTTAGGCTTTGTAAAATGTTTAATCTTGGGTTGCAGCCCTAAAAGTATCAATATTGGCCTTTTTCATGGACGACCCAGATGTAGGGAAGGCTTAAAATGGAACGAAACGTATTTAGATGGTTAATTTTAATGCGAAATAAAAATATTTTTGTACTGTTTCTTGTCAGAAATTAAAAGTTGAAGTTTCGGCAATAATTCGTTAGCTATAATTAATAGCAAAACGTTTTTCATTGTAAATTAATACACAATTAGAAATACATAACTTTTTAGCTTACATCGCTTAAATTGATTGCTGTATGTACTTACAGTCATATAAAAATGTTTCATTCACCTTTGATTGAGTTAGAACAATTTCAAATTTGGTACTTGTATGCTGTAGTGACCCAAATAAGACGGAGGAGTCTCTCTTTTGAGTCCCAATCAATAGGAGTCCGCATCCTGAATAAGAGTCCGTAAGCGGATAGAGGCCCTAAACGTCTAATTAGAGTCCATAAATGTTAATTGTCCATAATTGCATGCATAAATGACTCCAGGCCCAAATAAAGTTGGGTTCGAAACTTTAAAGCATAGGCGGGTTAAATATATAAGCCAGTGTAAATAACAGTCCGTAAACGAACTACAAGGGGTACCCTCTGGAGGGCCGAATAAATACCAGTCCCCCTCTTATTCCGGTCACTATAGTAGGCACTACGATCCCTCCCCCACACTGGTGTTAATTTGATAGAAGGTAAAAGTTTACTTCTACCCATAATATATTTCGCCTTCAAATTAAGTGATTGAGCGTATATATATGATTTGGAGTTGGGGACTACAATAGAGTAAGATTAAGTTTTTGACTAATTTTTTGCTTACGCTTAGGCTTTAGTATAAGCTCATTCTTACGCTTAGGATTAGGCTTTGGCTTACAAATAACTATTGTTCCGCCCCTGTTCTATACATTGGACCACTGAACAGGGGGCAATTGTTCAAAGTGTCACCACTTTGCCTTTAAACGATTTTACGGTCTGAACAAGAGCTGATACTATTTGGCTACAATCGCAGGGCACAGCGAGAATTTTATATTTGAGGTCAGATATATAACTTCATTTTGAATAAGTCTTTTTGGCAGGCGTAGCGAGCAAGACAATTTTTTAACCTCTGACGTTCACCTGGTTATAAACTGAGACTGCGAAATGTGCTTGTTTCGTTTCCACAAATTACGGATTCTTTGCCGCTTTCTATTACGCGCCTGGTAACAACATTTTCTGTGTACAACAATATTGTTAGTGACCGTATTATTCGTGACACCATTGTAAACATTTGTGGCCCATGATTCTTTTAAGGCCGTCCCGGTTTCTGGTGAGTCTGTAGAAGAGTAGGCTTACATTCTAGACTACATTTTTTGCTTAGGTTTAGGCTTGGGAATACGCTTTTGCAACGTTTAGGTTTAGGCTTAAGCTAACAATACGATTTTGCAACGCTTAGGGTTAGGCTTAAGCTAGTAATACACTTTTGCAACGCTTAGGTTTAGGCTTAAGCTAAGAATACTATTTTGCAACGCTTAGGTTTAGGCTTAAGCTAAGAATACGATTTTGCAATGCTTAGGGTTAGGCTTAAGCTAGTAATACACTTTTGCAACGCTTAGGCTTAGGCTTAGGCTAGTAATACACTTTTGCAACGCTTAGGTTTAGGCTTAAGCTAAGAATACTATTTTGCAACGCTTAGGTTTAGGCTTAAGCTAAGAATACGATTTTGCAATGCTTAGGGTTAGGCTTAAGCTAGTAATACACTTTTGCAACGCTTAGGTTTAGGCTTAAGCTAAGAATACTATTTTGCAACGCTTAGGTTTAGGCTTAAGCTAAGAATACGATTTTGCAATGCTTAGGGTTAGGCTTAAGCTAGTAATACACTTTTGCAACGCTTAGGTTTAGGCTTAAGCTAAGAATACTATTTTGCAACGCTTAGGTTTAGGCTTAAGCTAAGAATACGATTTTGCAATGCTTAGGGTTAGGCTTAGGCTAGTAATACACTTTTGCAACGCTTAGGCTTAGGCTTAGGCTAGTAATACACTTTTGCAACGCTTAGGCTTAGGCTTAGGCTAGTAATACACTTTTGCAACGCTTAGGTTTAGGCTTAAGCTAAGAATACGATTTTGCAATGCTTAGGGTTAGGCTTAAGCTAGTAATACACTTTTGCAACGCTTAGGTTTAGGCTTAAGCTAAGAATACTATTTTGCAACGCTTAGGTTAGGCTTAAGCTAAGAATACGATTTTGCAATGCTTAGGTTAGGCTTAAGCTAGTAAGACACTTTTGCAAGCTTAGGTTTAGCTTAAGCTAAGAATACTATTTTGCAACGCTTAGGTTTAGGCTTAAGCTAAGAATACGATTTGAATGCTTAGGGTAGGCTTAGGCTAGTAATACACTTTTGCAACGCTTAGGCTTAGGCTTAGGCTAGTAATACACTTTTGCAACGCTTAGGTTTAGGCTTAAGCTCAGAATACTATTTTGCAACGCTTAGGTTTAGGCTTAAGCTAAGAATACGATTTTGAATGCTTAGGGTTAGGCTTAGGCTAGAATACACTTTTGAACGCTTAGGTTTAGGCTTAAGCTAAGAATACTATTTTGAACGCTTAGGTAGGCTTAAGCTAAGAATCGATTTTGCAATGTTAGGAGGCTTAGGCTAGTAATACACTTTGAACGCTAGGCTAGGCTTAGGCTAGAATACACTTTTGAACGCTTAGGTTAGGTTAGGCTAGAATACACTTTGCAACGCTTAGGTTAGGCTTAAGCTAAGAATACGATTTTGAATGCTAGGGTTAGCTAGCTAAATACACTTTGAACGCTTAGGTTTAGGCTTAGCTAAGAAAGATTTGGAACGCTTAGGTAGGCTTAAGCTAAGAATACATTTGAATGCTAGGGTAGGCTTAGCTAGTAATACACTTTAACGCTTAGGTTAGGTTAAGCTAAGAATCTATTTGAAGCTTAGTTTAGTTAAGCTAAGAATACATTTTGCAATCTAGGGTAGGCTTAACTAGATACACTTTTGAACGCTTAGTTAGGCTTAGGCTAGAATAACTTTTAAGCTTAGGTTAGGCTTAAGTAGAATACTATTTAACGCTTAGGAGGCTTAGCTAAGAATACGATTTGAGCTAGAGGCTTAGGCTAGAAAACTTTTAAGTAGGAGGCTTAAGCTAAGAATACTATTTGAACGCTTAGTTAGGCTTAAGCTAAAATACGATTTTGAATGCTTAGGGTAGGCTTAGGCTAGAATACACTTTGAACGCTTAGTTAGGCTAGGCTAGAATACACTTTTAACGTTAGGTTAGGTTAGGCTAGTAATACACTTTTGAACGCTTAGGTTTAGTTAAGCTAAGAATACTATTTTGAACGCTTAGGTTAGGTTAAGCTAAGAATACGATTTTGCAATGCTTAGGAGGCTAAGCTAGAAACACTAACGCTTAGGTTAGGCTTAAGCTAAGAATACGTTAATGCTAGGGTAGGTTACTATAATAACTTGAAGCTTAGTAGGCTTAGGGAACACTTGACGCTTAGGTTTAGGCTTAAGGAATACTTTTGAACGCTTAGGTTTAGGCTTAAGCTAACAATACGATTTTGCAACGCTTAGGGTTAGGCTTAAGCTAGTAATACACTTTTGCAACGCTTAGGTTTAGGCTTAAGCTAAGAATACTATTTTGCAACGCTTAGGTTTAGGCTTAAGCTAAGAATACGATTTTGCAATGCTTAGGGTTAGGCTTAGGCTAGTAATACACTTTTGCAACGCTTAGGCTTAGGCTTAGGCTAGTAATACACTTTTGCAACGCTTAGGCTTAGGCTTAGGCTAGTAATACACTTTTGCAACGCTTAGGCTTAGGCTTAGGCTTAGGAATGCGCTTAATCTACTGTAACGGCCTTAATATTAACATAGGCCAGATTTGTTATAAAATAAAATAAAAAATTCTTAACTCGAAAACTAAATTTCAAATTTAAGTGTCACGATATTTTAAAATGAAATTGCGTTTACTTGTGTTAAAATGGTTGCATATTCAATTTAATTTCTCGATTATCGGCTGATCCGTTTGAAAATATGTCACCTGACTTCGGTATTTTATCGTTTCCTGTGTATTCTCAATTGATTTTTGATGGAAAACGTGTAAATTTTGAAAAATTTACTTGGAACTACAATGTTATTGCTGCAACGGCCGTGTTCGCCAGTGTACTTTTCATTTTGCCGTGTCTTGGGGTAAGAGCTCTGAGATAGTATGTTGACAAGCAGCGGCCAATGTAAATAACAGGGGCGGAACAGTGTTATAAGCATATTCCTAAGCCTAAGCCTAAGCGTAAGAATGAGCATATTCCTAAGCCTAAGCCAAAGCCTAAGCATAAGCCTAAGCGTAAGAATGAGCATATTCCTAAGCCTAAGCCAAAGCCTAAGCATAAGCCTAAGCGTAAGAATGAGCATATTCCTAAGCCTAAGCCAAAGCCTAAGCATAAGCCTAAGCGTAAGAATGAGCATATTCCTAAGCCTAAGCGCAAGAATGAGCATATTCCTAAACCTAATCCTAAGCCTAAGCATAAGCCAAGCAAAAAAATTAGTCTAAAGCTTAAGCTTACTCTATTGCAGTCCCACAGAAAAACTCTCAGCCCCTGATCTTTACATCGGCCCAAGTAGTAAACATTGATCGGCTCATGTATAGAACAAGGACAGGCCGTTTTTTGAGAAACTGCAATAAAGTAATGTTTATGTTTTAGCCTGATTTTTTGTTTCGAATTTAGTCTTAAACTTAGGAATATGCTTATACTACTGTGACGGCCCTGTGATTCACATTGGCCCATTGAACGGTTAAAAAATGCATCGATATACGGAATAATCCATTTTGGCTCATATACACATCCTGGAAGCTTTCGAAATCGTGAGATTGTTTCATAATGTGGGCTTTACGGCTAGGCTTAGGTTAACATTGGGATTAGGCTTTAGCTATGCTTATGCTTAAACTAATGGGCGGAATGATCAAAAGTCTATTTTAGGCACAGGTTGACAAATAGTGGCATATCGAAAAGTTTTAGTTAGAACCACTTTTAATAGGCTTTAGAATAACCTGAATTTTGGTAGTCAAAAATGTTTTGTCAGTGGCTTTGATCGCCTTATTTAAATATATTTAAATAACAAGTTCGGCCAAAAGTTCTATGTGTCAGAGAAGGAAGTGGGGCATGGGTCCCTGTGGGGCCCCATAGTGCGATGCAGAATTGGCCGTTCTAAAGGGCAGGCCACCTTATACATTGGTCGGAAATTGGGCAAATATCGGAAGAAGAATTTCTCCGGATGCTGAAAATTTTTAACTCAAAATTAAGCTAAATATTTTTCGGAAGGCTAAAAATCAAAAAGTTTTATCGTTTACCGAAATTTTTCTGTCCGCCCATTCTGCTGAAAACCTGTACTCAATAGGTAAACAATCGCTACATGACAGATTAATTGCACAAAAATATGAACAATCAACATAAAAATCGCACAAATGCTTCGATCAGATGGCCAATGGGAAGAACATGGGCTTAACAGTGTTATAAACATATTCCTAAGCCTAAGCTTAAACCTAAGCCTAAGCGTAAGAATGAGTTTATTCCTAAGCCTAAGGCTAAGCCTAAGCTTAAGCCTAAGCCAAGCAAAAAATTAGTCTAAACCTTAAGCTTATTTACTCTTTTCTAGTCCCACAGAAAATCATTCCGCCCCTAATCTTTACATGGGCCGAGCAGATGAAGGTCTCTTCTATCTCTGGTTTGTGGTATTGCTTAAACTCGAAATTTTATTAAAATCTTTCGATTTAATGCAAAATATATTTACATATGTTTAACGCTAAACTGAGGTAATTCTTGCTATTAAAAACTAAAATATTCATTAAAACTTTAGAAATTAAGTTTTAGACTGAATTTTTTAGAAAAAACGAAAAACAACAGCAAAACCTCCAGAAGACACTGGCAAATCTGCAATTGATACAAAACAACATGCACCAACGGCCGATGCCGCCAAAGCCGCCGACGAGGCTCGGTCCCAAAAATCAGCCACGGCCAAATCAATGCCTCCCTCAAAACAAGAAGGCGAGGGTGGAACAGAAAACCCTCAGTCCCAGAGTAATACAGTAATCGCCCGTCAGCAACCTAGCCTAGTCTTAGGTCCCGAGGCGAGTCTAGTTTCGAAATCACAACGTGGCACTAGTCAACGAATTCAAGACGTCCCTTCTGACCGGTCCGACAGTCAATCGCCTCAGGATACGTTACGAGCCGGTCCCAGTCTCCGGTTGATGTCGTTTGCTGGTGAAAAATCACAGTCTAAAGAACAAAAATTTCCACCCCAAAAGCTTCTGCCTCATCAACGAACACCGCCTCAGTCTCAAAATCCCAAATCAGTCCTGAAATCTCGTTCGGAACGGCCCCAGGTGTCTGCGTTGCGTCGTAAACGTAGCAGTGTTATACTCCAGTTACCTGAACAGACTGGGACTAAAGTTAAAACTGTACCTGGAAAAGATCCCAATTATGATACGTTTATTGCGATACCACAAATTCCTCAAATTTAAACATTTAACCAACTTTATTGGAGCTGATAATTTACTTGTAAAAAATTTGTGTGACCATAAAAGGGTGACATTGTACCCCTAAAAGGGTGACATTGTACCCCTAAAAGGGTGACATTGTACCCCTAAAAGGGTGACATTGTACCCCTAAAAGGGTGACATTGTACCCCTAAAAGGGTGACATTGTACCCATAAAAGGGTGACCTAAAAGGGTGACATTGTACCCCTAAAAGGGTGACATTGTACCCCTAAAAGGGTGACATTGTACCCCTAAAAGGGTGACATTGTACCCCTAAAAGGGTGACATTGTACCCCTAAAAGGGTGACATTGTACCCCTAAAAGGGTGACATTGTACCTGTCGTACGGGCGCCGTCCATCACCGTCCGGCGCCGTGCGTCACCGACCGTCACTACACGGCATCATACGTTAGTAATTTGCGTGTGATGCCGCACGGTGACGGACGGCGCCGTACGAGTGACGCAAGCCAAAAAAATTTTTGTTTACAAATTGATATGTTGGGCCACGTGCCAATTACACGTACATTGCCGTCCGGTGCTGGACGGGGGGGTGCGGGGGCTGGGCGTTTAGGCATTTCATAATCTTGTATACACTTATTGTCAGTTTGGTGATAGGATGTGTAACTTTTGAAATACTAATAAATAATTTATAAATATAATATGAATTAATTAAACATATGGATTTCATTTTTTTGATTCGTTTTTCGGCTAGAAATCGGTACAATTAGGGCAGCGCTATACTTTTGCTGAGACGTCCGGCGCTGTGCGCTTATACGATGACGTGCGGGTACGGAGGGGGGGGGGGGGACGGACGGCGCCAGACGTTCAGTATAGCGCAACCCATAGGTTTACTTATTTATCATTAAACTTAAATGTTTAATTACAGCCGACAATAAATGTACGCTTGTTTATGGGTCATGTTAAGTATGTATGACGTCATTCATGACCAATGTGAATTTCCCAGAACTTCGGTTTCACAGTCTCTCAGTGTCCAAGTAAATTAGTGTTCCTCTCTATTGGTCTCTTCGTGTCTTAAAAGCCTTATTCTATTCCTTTACTTAAGTTATACTTAAGTAATTACTTTAGCTGACGGCTTAAATAAATACTTAAATTTCGAGCAAAATCAAATGCCAAAATGTCAGGCATTGTCATAACAAGTAACTAATAGTTTTGCTTTATATTAAGAATTACACCGTGAGTCTACAATTTCAATTAAATTAAAGTTAGTATGCCTGAATGGTAATTTTGTAATCTATTAAATTTAGTCAGCAACTTAAGTATTTACTTAACTTAGTACGCTTTTAAAAACGACGAAATCGTTAAGTCATTGCTTGGCACGCACTTAAGTACTAAGTCGTACTTAAGTAGGGTTTCGAAAACGTTCTCCTGTCTACATTCGTGGCAATTGTTAGATTTAGTAATTTTAGATTTTGAAGAATGGACCGGTGTCTTTTATCCGTTCAAGTATCTCACGAGAATCCTCTCACTGCCAAATTATTAATTTCAGCCTGGACAGCCAAAATATTACAATGTGTCCCAGTCTTCCACTGTCAACGTTAACCCACAGTGTTCCAGTGTCACAGTCTTGCAGTGGACAGACTCCTATGATTAACATGGGCCCGGGCCCGAAGCTAAGGGAGGGGCCAGGGGAACTCAGCCAACTCTGGAAAATTTTTGGCCCATCCTAGCATGGTGTGCTGGCTACGAGCCTGTATGGGCCATAGTAAAACCACGTATTTGGTTTATTTGTGTACCGTGTTGCAGGCCCATAGCCAGCTCCTCTCGCTGGGAGGGTGAAAAATTTTTCAGGAGGGGAATGCAAGGGTTTTTAACCCTTTCTCACATTGAGTTGCCTGTATGCAACTCAGTGCAGTGTATATACGTTAAATAGTATATATCGCACCGTGTTTAATTGCAACACGTATACATAGTACTAAATCACCACAAGACGTGAGAGCCCCCTCGGGCTCGAGCGTCAAGCTCCTATAGCTGAGTGGTGATGGTATCCGCCTCCCACTCCAGTCACTGGAGTTCGAATCCTAGCATAAAAGTATGTCTCAGGGGAAATAGAAAATATTCATGTGAGAAAGGGTTACTGACTTGCAAGAAAGGTTGAAGATTTTCTAGGGGGCCAAAATTTTTCGAGCGGGGGTCTGAGCCCCTCTGGCACTCCTTTGTCTACGGGCACCGCCGTGTCGTATCGTTGTTGTTTCGGTTTGCAAAAATAATGTTTCCCATGTATAGAACAGGGCCGGATCGTTTTCCGGATGGGCTATGGTAGAGTCAGTTTAAGCTTTAGAATAATTTTTTCTTAGGCTTAGGCTAAGGAAGAGGCTCATCCATACGCTTAAGCTTAGGCTTAAATTTAGGAATATGCTTATACTACTGTTCTGGCCCTGTTCTATACATGGGCCAACTTTTCGATGCTTCTGATTTTACGGTTGTATCTAAACATTCGTTGGGTCAATCAGATTGAAGCATCCTAAGGTTCCTTCTGCGGCCGTAAGAAAGTAGATGAGCGCTAACTTCGGCCCTAGAACACAACCTAAAGGGTTCAATCACTTCTGAAATATTTTGACGCCCGCGGATAAATTTTCACCCCTGTTTGTAAGTCTTGTCGACTACCATTAAAGTTCAATTAAAAACATTGGTTTCATTTCTACCCACGGTCTCATTTCTGTTTGATCCGTTGGCCGACTCGACGACCGGCGGAGCGAATTGTTTGAACACATGCCCGGAATAAAATGCATGACTCGCCCAGCCATTACAAAGATCAGTTGAATTACAACACGAAACACAGTAGGATTTTGATAATCCAAACGATGTGTGGCGACAATATGAGTGCGGAAAACATGTCGTACTGCATAGGCGTTTGATACCAACGAATACTTTGTTGATAAACATTACTTCTGCCTTAAAATTAATAGTTTTCAGGTATTGAAATAGTAATATTTTGGATCATGTTACTTTAAGGGGCGTCCAGGTTTCTGGTGGGTGTGTAAAAGAGTACGCTTTTACATTCTAGACTACATTTTTTGCTTAGGCTTAGGCTTAGGATTAGGAATACGCTTTTGCAACGCTAAGGATTAATCTTAGGCTTAGGCTTAGGAATACACTTTTACAACGCTTAGGTTTAAGAACACACATAATTTACTGTTACGCCCCTTAAAGTAACATTGGACTTAACTTTTTAGGCCGTCGTAGCTTATGATGGGTCTGTAAAAGAGTACGCTTTTACATTCTAGACTACATTTTTTGCTTAGACTTAGGCATAGGAATACACATTTGCAACGCTTACGCTTAGGCTTAGGCGTAGGAATATGCTTACTCTACTGTTACGGCCCTAAACGTGCCAATATTTTAAGCAAAAACAATTTAGGGTGTGCATGGCTCAGCAATGTGTTTCCCCGCTTGCAAAATAACTCAAACTCCTTTAAGCTTTTTTATTGGCTTTCTGTACCAAGTTATACATTCTACAAGCCTGTATTTTGACCGTATTTTTTAATTATTCATTAATGTTTGTCAAACTTTTACCTTATTTTCATTCAGTATATAATGTACCACCGCGCGTTGCGTTTTTGCGGCATATGCCAAACTGGATTAGGGCCAAATTCTCTAAACCTTACATGATACCAAATCTTTCTGCGCTCCCATAACAAATCCACTTTAACAATTCCCGCTGTAGGGTTACATTTAACAAGATATTTTCGAAGAATTTAAGTTTCAGGCAATACGGTTCAACCGGATCAACTTAGGTTTAGGCAAAAGCTTACACAAAGATTTAGGCATATACGAGCATTTTTCCAAAACCTAAGAAGCGATAAAATCAATCTTACCTCACAGTAAATCTCACTTTCAATCGGGCATTCGTAATACGGTGCCTCGGTGCTGGTATTATTTTGTCCACCAATACATTTGCGATCTTGTATCCAAACCGGATACATTAATGTATTATGGGAAAATGCGCATAAGTAGCATTTAATTTTCCCACGCATCAATTCTCCTTGATTCTTTTCGGCGAGTTGTGCAATGCGTTCAGACGCTGTGTCCACACGTTGTTGGTTGGGATACCCGCGGCTACCGCCGCTCTGAACCACGAGCGATCGAACGTGGCACGGAGAATAAGGGGTCGATAGGAATACTGCGGATAAGATTGTAATATAGTTTATTGGCATTGAAAATTTTAATTTACATCAAGAAACACAGTTTAAATAATCTAAATCAATGATGGATGAAGATAAAATTTCAACATTTTTCAAAGTTCGACACAATCATAAAGTCCTAAAAATGAAAATTTCATAAATTAACAATTTTTTGGTAAAATTCACAAAATTGAAAAATATTAAAGTAAATTTTTTTGTTTTTTCATTATTAATTTATATTTTTGGAGTATCATAGATTAAACTCATAGTTAATTGACTACTGGTGTAAGTTTGTTTGCGGTCGAATTCAGTGAATTAAACGCCTTTTCTCAGTCAATTTTGCGGTGGCGTAATAACCTTTTTATGTTGGTTTAGGGTTACCACCTTAGGGCTGCGCTATACTTTTGTTGACGTCTGGCGCCGTTTGTCACCGTCCGACGCCGTACGTCACCTTGCGTCATTAATGATATCATACGTTACTAATATGCGTACGATACCACACAGTGATGGATGTCGCCGAACGGTTTACGCCCGGTGACAGACGGCGCTGCCCGGGTGACGGAGGGCACAGTCCAGACGCCGGACAGTTTCGGACGTCATCAAAGTATGACGCTACCCTAAGTGGGACATTTTTTTCGCAGTGCACGTCGAAGCTGTGCGTTCTAAAGAAATTTTTATTATTTCAATAGTTAAATTCCCATTGGAAACTACAGAACAAGCTGAAATATGCTACAATTTTAGTGTTAAATAGATTAACAGCGAATATGCGATGAATACGCAATAAACATACATATATCACAATGGCCAACAACGAACTGCAATATTTTCGTATGTTTGGAAAACTTATAAATGCCAATCAGGCAAAAAACATTTAACTCTGTTTGGCTCGCGATATATTAAAACCAGAAACAAGGATGCATCAATCAAAAAACCGCAACAAAAACGTAAATATTTATGATTATCGGTCGACAGAAGCATCGATCAATAAACCAGAACAGTACTCGTAGTATAAATGCTTAAACGTACAGTTTAAGCAAAAAATTAGTCTAAAGGTTAAGCTTTACTCTATTTTCGCCGAATAAAACAGACCGCTTCTGATGTATACATGGATCAAAGATGGAAGCAAAATTGTAAATTTATCCTATTTTAAAATATCAGTCAGAACCCTCGGGCAATTCATAGATCAGACCCGTAACAGTAGTACAAGCGTATACTTAAGCCTAAACCTAAGCAAAAAAATTAGTCTGAACCTTAAGGTTATTACAGTTTCGCTGAAAAACGATCCGCCGCTGATCCATGCATAAACCAAAAACGGCAATAAAATTAATTTTTATGATTTAAAAGTATCAGTCATATGCCTGGAAGATATATTAACGTCAAGTTTTAGCATAAGTTCTGTGGTGTTTACGTTATAACTGGGGCATCCCAGGAACACGTTTTGTCCCATGTTGATTCGACGTCAACATAAAATTTTGTGATCTGAACAGCGGTTTGTAGACAAAATGTGAATGTCACATATACTGGCTTACAAATTCCGCACCTCCAGAAATCAACGTATACATACATTCATATGTCACATGGTACCGCGGGACAAATAGTGGATGTCACATTAAGATAGCAGACAATTCAAAAGTTTTAATTTGACAGCGGATGTACGCGTAAAAAAATGTTACCGCTATTGTAATAGGGATAAAACGTGTTGCAGGCTGCCCCAGTTGTAACGTGAACCCTGCAATAAGATACAAAACAAAACGTAAAAAGAAATTAATTATCGTTTTCAATGTAGTTGTAGCATTTTTATTCTATAATTAATGCTCTCTACTCTTCAATTATTAAGCAATTTTTTCGTATATTTCGACATTTACAGGTAACCGACCAATGATATCGACCTCGCGGTTCATGTATTGCAATTCAAACCGGTGGTACGTTAAGCACATTACAGGTATTGTAGATGTCTTTAAAAGCCATCTTTTTCATGTGCGAACTTATTGCTTTGACAAGCCGACGCTCACAATTATATTCCATGTAACCTGGGAAAATATTGCTGGTTTGTAATAACGCCATAGGGCAGCTGAAAGCTACTGCGGCTCTTCGACCTTTCGGACAATGTCTATAATAGCGCGCCGCTAACAGCGCCAATTAGCTAAAATTAATAGCTTTTTATTATGCACACCAGAAGAACCAAAACAAAACTGTTCACGTATTTCTTTGTCAAAGCTAGCCTACAACTTTTTTGCCAAGCTATCTTGATGCCACTCAAAACCAGGATTATATGCAAATTTTGCAATGTCCTGAAATTTCAATTTTAAAGATTCAACGATAGTTTCGCTTCAGTTTAGCTGAAACGTTCGAGAAACCAGCTTACAAGCCTCGATGGACGAATGGTAGCAGAAATATTTTGAAGGAACCTGGGAAAAAATCTATTCACTTATGGAGAATAAACTCATTGATTTCGAACGAAGGACGACGGTGCAGTACCGGATAATTCAGCTTGAAAGTCCGTCAGATGACGGGCGACTGACGCACTGAAACATTGTATATTGACGATCAATTCAAGCCTGTAGACAGCTCGCCTTGCTAGGGGGAGGCTTAAATTTTTTAGGAGGAGCATTAAAGGATTTTCAATGAGTTACACGCAAGGTTGAAAACATTCCAGGTGGGTCCAGGGGGCGGGGCTGCTGAACCCCCGGTCCCCATCCCTTCGCTACGGGCCCGGATCAATTATGAAACAGGCTTAATGTATCATAAAACGTTATTTATTAAAAGTTGAAAAAACAAACATGGAAGTTTGTTATTTTGGTTGAATTTTTTGTTTCCGACGTTTTCAAAGACCGTCAATAACCTCACTGATCAGAAATTGGTTTAGACAAATCTTACAGTTAATTTAAGCGTGAAGCTAAATAAAGGGCTAATCATAATTGTCGTAATTCATGTAAATACGTATATATTTCGCTTTAGGTATATTACAGGGTTTCCGCAGATATATAAATATATAATATATTTATAAATATATTTATATATTTATATAATATATAGCTGATTTTGACAGAAATTTGTTTATTTCAACTGCGGCCACAAGTGTTCATTTTTTTACACTAAAACATGTGTCTATTTTCTTAGTATTTCATATTCTTTTATTTTTTGGTAATAATTTTAAGTCACGCTATTAGTAAATTTATCATCGAGTTCGAGGCTGTATTAATCAAACTACCATGCTAATTTCAATCACGAAAGCATTTTTGAACTGGCATAAAGCAAAGTCGTAACTTACATTTTATTTTATGCTTAGGCTTACGCTCAGATTTGAATTTTTCATAATGCTATATGATTGATACCCTTTGACGTCCACGCTGCGACTAAAGTTCAATTTCAAAGGAACATGCCGTCTTTGTAGGCTTATAGTATTTTATGCTTGGGTTTTAGATAGTAGCGCTAGGCTAAAACAGGTTACTATTAATTTAGCTTTCTTAAAACAGTTCAGTATAAGAGTACTCGGGGACACAATAGGTACCGCTAGGCGAGGACCTGTAATGTTGCTGTTTTGACTATTCGGCACCAGATATTAGTCCACCCTTCGACAGGCTTGGTGTGAACGTGTCATTAATTCTTAAAAGCGATTTCATTAGCTTTCGGTTTACAAACAAATTAATATAATATAATAGCTCAAAAGCCTATATTCTATAATTGGGCATGCAAATACGGTATAAATTGGTCAAATTTACTCAGTGTTTTCGAATATTTTATTACTGTAATTATGTGTCTTACATTAGTGGCATATAGAAACAAAGCCAAAATACATCTTGACGAATTCGTTGGTAACAGTATCTTTCATTTGTTTAAGTTTTCGCTGCAAAAATTTGCACGATATATATTTACATATATCAAAGATATCTTTGCAAGTGCAATTTTGTATTTTGAGTAGCTGAATTGTGATCATCATCGGATATTCTTTCACATCCGGATATAGGGATATGCGGAAGTAAATTTTCTAATTCGAATATCCGACTTGATTTGGTTTGTCTCCATTTGATTTAAATCACTGCAACATAGATTCTAACGGATGTCACCCTTTCCTCGAACTATATATACAGTTGTTTTACGTTCCAAGAAGAAAGAACCACATTGAAATATACTTGCGGTACATCGTACAAACATCGGCTCCTGTTAATACTTTTAGTGGTGCCCCGCTTTCAGCGGCGGATACTGAAATTTCTCACTGAGGGCGAGTTGGTAATGATTTGAAACGCAATTTTTCACCAAAAAATTTTCTTTGGGGAAAATTTCGTAAGGTAGGAACCTTATTATTTTATCACAAAAAATTTTCTGAGGGAGAAAATTTTTTAAGGTAGGGACCTAACAACCATTTTACCTCAAAAAAATTTCTGACAAGGGGCGTATGCCCACCCGCTACCCTCTGGATCCGCTAGTGCCCGTTTTCTCACTAGACCGCAATAGAGTAGGGTTAAATTTTAGACTTATTTTTTGCTTGGGCTTAGGGTTAAGCTTTATTTTAAACTCGTGTTTATTAAGCTGAGGAGGCTTAAACTTAGCCATAAGTTTTGGTTGTTACATTGCTAATTGTAATATTGGTTCAAATCTTCGGGACCCGTTCTGGTATTAATATATCGGAACATAATGCCGATTTGGCTCTTTATAACCTCTCCTGATGATTTCGATTAAATTTTAATTTTTAAATACATATGGGTGCTGTTATATTAGTAGCTATGATTGCAAAAAAGACCAAAGTCAAACAGCTCTAAATTTTACAAACAGTATACACGAAAAAAACCAAATCTACTCACAAAAATCGTCAAGAATTTAGTTCAATATTCTATTAACTGATGTTTGAATACCGAATTTCTTTTCGTGTGCTCCAGTTACTTTATTGGCGAAACAATGCAAATAATTCCATGTTTTTAACACCTTAGCATTTCGGATATCCGGCGGACATCCGTATACATATTTCATTTCGGATATGTCCGGATTTTTTTCATGTCCGGACATCCGAATATACGGTGCCCATATATATAGATTATGTGAAATACACACTGACACAGTTCTGCGTGAATTAGATAGTTTTATTTCTGTATAGGTGTCGTGAAATTACTCATACTAGTCAGCCACCTTTGCACAATGCGCAAAAGTTAGCGAACACAGAACAATACACATGCAAATTATCGTTACAACTACATTACAGATCTGAGAAAATATTGTAAACAAAATAATGCTGGAAAGTTGCCCAAAATACGTATGTGTTGGCATACCAGTTTTTATTTATATCAAACACGTTTGAAATTTAGCCGACTCGCGTGACGCTCAAAGAAGCATCTGGTCGGCAAATTTCGGGTCAATCCTTGTTTTAAACGTCGGACTCGTCAACATATTTTTTATTTGCATATTCGGAGACCAAGAATTGGAAGAGTTTTCGTCAAAGACTGAATGTCAACAAGATATTAATTTTGTTCCTACCATTTAGGTAGCGATTCCAACATAAAGTTCCTAAACCCTATACAAGATTATCTTTTCACAGCGTAGCTATGTCAGCTTTTTGACATTTGTCCTTTTAATTAAATTTGTACATGTGTCTGCTACACAAGTTGTGACCACATTTATTACTAAAACCAGGAACACTTAGCAATTCTCAACTGCCAAGCTTTAGTTGTAGTTGTTATTATTATTATTATTTTTATTATTTTTGTTGTTGTTGTTTTGTTGTTTTTGTTACTTTTATAGTTTTTATTGTGTTAAAATTGAACAGAAGCGACAACAAAAATTTCTCTCGAGTTTTTGTTGTTTTCATTGCGGTTGGTGGGAAGCAGGTGTCGGCAAAAGAAAAAATTACCAGTTTTTAATGCCTTTTAACACAGGTGTTTTAACTGCATACTGTTAACCATATTTGCTATTTTGTGCAATAACTCGCACAGTTTGGCTTATATACCCACATCTCAGTTTAATGCGGATTGAAATAAGCTTAACATATAAGGAATTTCTTAGATGGAATTTCTTGAATTTGTATTGTTTGCGGTACTATCTAAAAGCTTAAACCTAACTCGATTTAAGATTAAGCTAATCTATCAGTGTTAAACTAAGTTTCTAAAAAATTAGTTGTAAATCACGGTTGTCTTGCAGTTTTTCATTACAGATATGATACAGTTGTTCGATATGAAATAAAAATTACGACATTCATTCCAAATATTTAAAATTTCGTTGCATCTGCTATTTTTTTTTAATTGCACGTCTCTATTGCGTTTGCGAAACAATACAATATCTTTGCATTTTTTTACCTCAATATTCGTTTTCGTTTTCCGTTTCCATTTCCGTTATTTTGATCACTATGCGTTTTGGTTTCCGTTATACTTACATCCGCCGACACCTTGCCTTAAACCTAAATCGAGCTTAGCTAATAAACACGCGTGAAAGTTAAAAATATGTTAGTCCAACTTAAACTTAAAATTCTAGTTTAGTTAGCCTGTCCAGCCATTTAAGCTTTATTTAAGCTCACATTCAAGTTTAGTTAAGCTATAATTTATGTTTAAGTTTTTAAAGGGCAGTTGCATGTGTTTTAATGCAATTCATTAATAACGAAACCTCGTGAGCGAAGCGATCGAGAAACCAAATGCAATTTTTGGACATCTTAGTATTTTTCCTAAAAAGTCTATTTCGGTGATTTGGATCGTCTGTAAATGATCTTGGTTTCCACAGTTGTGTTTCTGTTCCATATTTTAGAAATTAATATACATATATACATATATAAATGAATTTTAAAATTTAAATAATTGTCAAGCTAACTCATGTTTAACCGCGCACTACTATGGATTGCTACCCATTTCAGTTTTACCTTCTCGTCTCAAGTATTACCTCCCATCATTTTAAACCATTCCCAACAAACGGCCTCTGGAACACGATTTCAATCGTCTAATCCACTGTACTACAAAACTGCAAATACAGTTGCAAATTTGCACTCTGAAAATATCCGTTGCTACGCTTGCAGTTTCAGTCACAATATGCTCATTTATCCTGTCGTTAGTCCTGATTGGTCGTGCGTGAACGGGACCAGAACCGGAATTGTTGCAGAAAAACGCACACGAACAGTGCAATGTCCGCCGGATGAGACATATTGTCAGGTAGCCGATTCGCATCATGGTGCTTTGCCGTCACTCTGTGAAATTTGAGCCGTTCCTAGAAAAGTTTCAACTTCGCTTGTCATGTGGAATATAATGCTATTTCAGCCCTAAATTGTAATGTTTTTCGTTTTTGAACTTAAAGACTATTGTTTAAAGTAAATTCACATGAAATTGTGCTATTACGTTTTTAGATTATGTAGGTACTGTCTATTTTCAGTTCCAACATTTTTTGTATACTGCAAATATATATATAAATATACACTGTAAATTCCAATGAGCTGATTAATCAATTCAGCTAACTAGTTGGTTATTTCTGAATTAATATCAGTAAACATTAACTCAGTCTCAGCTGAGTTGATTCTTCCTCTGAGTTGAGTCGACTCTGGGTGAGTTGATTAATTATCTCAGAATAAATTGAATCAACTCAAAATTCTGAGTTCTGATGGTCCTAATTCAGTCTGAGTGATTGAACTCATTCTGAGTTAAAATCAACTCAATGAAATTTACAGTATATATATGTACGTATATGTATATAGATATATACTAGTATAGATATTGTATTTTTTAGGCTCAAGTAATGTTTTTAAATCGAGTATTTGTTGGTGTCAAACGCTCCTGTTCAGCCACATGTAACAACCGTTTCCAGTGTCGTCATTTATCGTTCGGTGTCACCAAAACTTACTGCGATTCGTGTTGCAATTCAACGCATTTATGCAATCATTGGGCTGACGTTGCGTTTTATACTGGACAACTGAATGACGATTGGTCAGACGGCGGTGGCTTTTGATGTTACTTTTTGTGGTCCGACTGGCGAGTCCAAGTGTAATCTATTGTGGATGAAGATTGTTTTTGAATGGACAGATTGAAGTGAAATTTCTCTACAAAATAAAGTTTAACGATTTTTGTCCAAATCAGTCGGTTTACAGTTTTGATGAAATCCTCGCGAGCGAAGCCAGCCAGAACCCAAACGTAGATGTAGTGTTACTACGTCTTAAAAATATAGAACGCTGCGGGTGGAAGCAGCATTAGCAAGTGCCGACGGAATCGCCCTCCAACTCACCAATTGGGGTTGCCGTGCCATAGGGGAACCGGCCCATGTATAGAAGAGAACCGGAACAGTAGTATAAGCATATTCCTAAGCCAAAGCCTAAGCGTATGGATGAGCCTAAGCCTAAGCCTAAGCCTAACCAAAAAAAACTAGTCTAAGGCTTAAACTGACTATATTATAGCCCCTCCGGAAAACGATCCGGCCCTGTTCTACACATGGGCCGGGAATCCCATGTTAGCATTGAATCCAACGAAAAAATTTTCTGACAGAAATTAATTTTTAGTTGATCAACCTGAATATAAATGACAGAGTAAAAGTGACGTTATATTTGCCGTGCAATGCCGTCCATGACGTCACCGGACGATTTTATCGCTGATGAAAGCAGGCGTCGATAGCCGATGTGAAATTTCACACGGAGGTGAAAATTAAAGGAACCCACGCATGACTCAGTGACGGCGTATTACACCTACCTTGTCGTCTTGTACGCCGTGGGCTACAAGTTTAAATATTTGTAGATTTTAGTGGTTGACCTTGTAAATTCCAAACAAGCCAATGGTGATCTTAAAAACTTGGTATATTTTGTTTTGTTAGCCCTACCTGTGAACCAGGTTTGAGATCTGACACTGACACAGTTCGTTTGTTTGAAAGCCTATTACCAACAATGCATGATACTCTTTAACAAGAATGTGCAACTGTTCAGGTCCTGCATGCTGTTAAATGCACCACTGGGCGTTGCGTTTCTGGCCAATCTCTTTTTAGAGGGGGTCGCAGTCACATGCAATTACCCTAAATTAAACTAACAAGGGGAACATTTTCGATGCCAGATACATAAAGCGCCATGGTTTGCACATGCTGTACCTCCCACTCCAAACAAGATGGGACTGGCCAAAAATGCAACGCGTGCCGGGTACATTCCTTTGCCCATGTAAAGATTAGGGGCGGAGCGTTTTTCTGTGGGACTAGAATTAAGTAAGCTTAAGCTTTAGACTAATTTATTTGCTTGGCTTAGGCTTAGGCTTAGGAATATGCTCGTTCTTGCGCTTAGGTTTTGGCTTACGCTTAGGCTTAGGAATATGCTTACAATACTGCTCCGCTCTTGTTCTTTACATTGGCCCATTCTTTTATACACAGAATGTATCCAGTTGCCGACTCTTGTTGAAGTATGCATCATCCACTCTTGCTATTACTAAACTTAAAGAAAGATACTACTTACAGTTAATAATTCTCCTGTTGGCTGGATGTCTTATCGCTTGCAATTCGTTTCTTAATTAAAATTTATCTTTCTTACATATTTACTTGTTCAGCTAATTGAATATTACTTCAAAAGCTTGTTTATTCGGCATTACCCTTGTCGTTTTTAAAAGCGAAACTGGTAATTTGGGTTCTTTGGATCGGCAGGTATATTTTACAAAGGGGGGAGGCATGAAAAGTTTTCCAATTTTTCAAACAACAATTTTTAATGTAGTTGATATATTTTGAGGCAGGAATGTTCAAAATTACTAGTAGCAAAAAAGCGTGTACCCAATCAGCCCCACCGTTCTCTGTGATTGGTTGACTGGAGATAAAAATTAGCTTTGGTTTCAGTTTAAATCTGCTAATCGAATTGGTGTAACTATGGTATCCAATTAGATTTCACAGTAAAACACACCTTGTAGTTTTGTGTCGTTAAAGTATCAATTTGATGTGAAGTTTTCTATAATAGCGATAATATGTGCAAGAAAGTGGACCTGTATTATGCTTTGAAGACAAGGGCTCGTATTCTCAACTGTGTGTTGCATAGTGAACCGAATTAGAGGGGAGTAATACGAGGGGGTCCCCATTTTGAGTCCCAATCAATAGGAGTCCGTATCCCTAACAAGAGTCCCGTAAGCGGATAGAGTCTCTAAACCCGAATTAGAGTCCATAAATGTCAATTATTCCTAATTGTAGCGTATAAATTACTCCAGAACCAATTATAGTTGAGTTCGAAACTTTAAAGCATACTTAAGTTTTAACCTTGCATTATCGCTCAAGCTATTGACATTAGACAAATAAACGTAGTCAAAAATAAATAACAGTCCGTAACCGAATAACAAGGGGGTACCCAATGGAGAGGCCAAATAAATATCAGTCCTTCTCCTCTTATTCGGGTCGATACAGTATGACCAGTTGGTAATAGGTCCCCGTCTCATAACGTTGCATTCGTTAAACGGAAAGATTTAGAATTTGGCATACGTTTATTAGCTAAATTCATTGCAGCTGTTGTTCAGCTGTTGGAAATTCAGTCACCAACTTGCAATAGGTACTACACACATTTGAGAATACTGGCAAAGGATCCAAGGCATTGAGTTTAGTCAATGTTCTAAATTTTTTAAAGTTACTTAACCCATTCCCGCTGTCAGAGTGCAATATGAGTTAATAATGGCAAACTGTGTGCGCTGTAACGCAATGCGCTGCGTTTAGCAATTACTGCAGATTATGTGTTGTATATACAAAATTGCTGTAGTGCGTGATAGCCGTTTGGGTTCCGGCACCACGTACGATAGCTGAGTGCTGATGGTAAACGCCTTTTCCTCCCGAGAGTCCGGGGTTTGAATTCAAGCTTGAAATTATGCGTATGATGAAATAGAAAATATTCATGCACAAAAGTATTAATAAGACTATTTTAGTCACAAATCTAACGTTAATTTGTATATTTCTTTAGTGATTTTTTGGTTCTGTCTTTGAATAATTTTTACTCCGACTGCATTTTCTCCAGTAAAAGTGGCTAAATCTGCGGCACATTAGTTTTGTTTACTGTGTATATTTCAAAACCAAAAAATCCTTGACTTACGTTCATTGTTTCGGCGACAATTTGCAACCAGGATATATATTTTGAGCAAATTTCGTTTAAATACATTTTACAATAAAGTCAAAAATTCCAAAAGTATAAAATGTTTGTTGAGTTCGCTTGTAAAATCAGCAAAGCTTCAAAAGCGAAAAAAGTATTTGTTCCGCGCAAAAATTATTAAATTCATCCCTTTGTCACTGGCGTAGCTTAGTTTCACGAAAACTTTGACGCGAATCCTAAATTTTTGAGTTGGATCGCGGCGGACACTTGATTTTTCACAAATTTGAAACATTTTAAAGTTTTGCTTTTTTATAGTTTAACCCTTTCTCACTTGAATATTTACTATTACCTGCAAAACTAATTTCAAGCCAGCATTCGAATCGCATGATCACTCAAATGCGGCGTTCACCATCACCACTCAGCTAATAGCTTGACGCTCGAGGTGGCTTTCACGTCTTATGGAAATTTTGCACTGCGCATATATATAAGAATTGATACATACTGCCCATTGTTTATTGGAATTCATGTCTACATATTAGTCTGAGTTGTTCGCAGTGCAATCTACTGCAACAGAAACGGTAAAATCTTCACCGGATGAGTCGAATGTGTAAAATTTTTCAAACTGGCACAAGAGTTGCATGGTAGGGCATCATTTTTACTCGATTCTGACGAGTTTTCGAATAATGGTTCCTGTGTTACTTTAGACCATAATCACGATAAATTAATAGTTGCCTCTGGTATATTTACGACCAAACACCTTTGTTCGTTTAAGCAAATAAATATAAGCTGTGTAGTAGTAATAGTAGTAGTAGGAAATGCGTTGACTGTTCACAGTGAACACAAAACTATCACACAACAACGTCTTCAAGTTGTTTTCCAAGAGTTTAGCAGGCACTCTAGAACATTTGTGCCTGGACGCGGAACGTTTAACCCTTTCTCACATGAATATTTTCAATTTCATATGAGATGTATTTCAAGGTAAGATTCGAACCACAGTCTCACAGGTGGGAGGCGTTTACGATGACCACTCAGCTGTTGGAGCTTGACGCTCGAGCCCGAGCAGGCTCTCACGTCTTGTAGAGATTTTGCAGCACTGCACATATATGTTATAAATGTTAAACACTGCGCGCAGTGTGTGTATTGCTCATACATTATTGTATTTAGTTGCTCATAGTATACTCTATGAGCGAATGGGTTAAAATTTACAAAATTCAAATTTCTCAAAGAGTAAAATACGATTTGTATTCAGCATCTTAAATTAAAATAACTAATATTACATAGAAACGTTATTCTTCGAACTGCTATATTTGAAACCATACCAGTGTCCCTACTATACCATCAAAAGCGTTTGTATCTTTGTCTACTGCACGCTCTAGAGGAAGCCTTAACTTTTGCGGCCAATGTAAAGGAACAGGGGCGAAACAATATTATAAGCATATTCCTAAGCCTAAGCGTAAGAATGAGTATATTTCTAAGCCTAAGCCTAAGCCTAAGCCAAGCAAATTAATTAGTCTAAAGTTTAAGCTTACGCTATTGCAGTCTCACTGAAAAACGTTCCGCGTCTGATCTTTACATGGGCCACTTTTGGTTAGCTTTTATAAAATCGTGTTGTACCCACACTTGCCTCATTATCTTCACCAAGGCATAAGCTGGCTGTTGTTCAAAATTGAATTTTATTATCTGTCTCTCGTTCCTAAGCAGCCAACGGAGGAAAATTGGTTCAAAGACGATTTTGGTATTCTCAGTAGGCAGAGCCGGGTGCTCGCATAGATTTTACTACTTTTAAAGTCATTGATGACAATAGAGTTTAAATGAATATAAGCACAATGTATGTCGTTTTATTCGAGGGGTGGCCCATGCTACTTTAAGGGGCGTCCAGGTTTCTGGTGGGTCTATAAAAGTAGGTTTAGATTCTAGATTACATTTTTTGCTTAGGCTTAGGCTTAGGAATACGCTTTTGCAACGCTTAAGCTTAGGCTTAGAGTTAAGAATGCGCGTTTGCAACGCTTAGGCTTAGGCTTACGAATACGCTTTTGCACCGCGTAGACTTAGGCTTAGGAATATGCTTTTACAACGCTTAGGCTTAGGAATACGCTTTTGCAACGCTTACGCTTAGGCTTAGGCTTAGGAATACGCTTTTGCAATGCTTAGGCTTAAGCTTAGGCCTAGGAATACGCTTAATCTGCTGTTACGCCCCCTAAAGAAAGAGTTGCCAGAGGGGGTATAGCATTGTGTAGGTTGATTCAGTACGTACATGTTTTGTATGCAGCATTAGGTTGGAGCAAGATGTTGTAAACCATGGTGTAAACACGGATACGGATAGTAAAAATCACGGAAACTGAAACGGATGGTGTTCAGAAAAAAGGAAACGGAAAATTGACTAAGTGGATGCACCGAAATATTTAAAATTTTGGACGAATTTTGTAATTTTTACTTCAAATCGCACAATTGCAGCATATCTGTAATGGAAAATTTCGATATTTATGTAATCTGTCCCTTAATTATGAGCATAAGATATATACGGAAACGGACACCAATTTTTTCGGAAACGGATATCCGGTTACAGCCTGGCATAGACAGGTAGTAAAATTACGAAAACGGAAAGTGATCAGGATAACTTGCACGAAAAACGGATATAGAAGTACAAATGTTTCAAAGATATTATTTATTTTTATTTCAGGATTTTTCATTTTAAAAAATTTAGCGGACACCTTCAATTTTTTCAAGATTCCAGGGAATTTTCTTAACTCCAAATCCCAATAAGTTGATTAATCAATGCTGAGACAACCAGATATTTCTGGTTATTTCTGAGTTAATAACAGTAAATATTAACGCACTTTCACTTGATTTATTTCCTGGTTACTTGATTAATTAACTCAAAATGAGCTCAAACATTTCAGAATTCTGAGTTCTTAAACACCTATTTTAGAGTTTAGACTTCTGAATGAATTCAACTCATTCTGAGTGAAAATCAACTCACTGGAATTTACATTGTTTTTATTTCATGTCGTACAATTGTCGCATATCTGTATTTTAAAACTTTTTCGAATTAATATTTGAGCTTAAATATTTCGAAAATTTCTGGTATATATTTCAATAACGGGAACGGACACGTATTTAAACCAAAAAGAGAAACGGAAACAAACATCCGGTTGCAAGGTTCGTGCTTATTCCATGAGGGCTCCGTACGGTTACGGTCCAACGTTCATCGGGTGATGCAGTCCGCCTCATGAGAAGCAGTTGAAGAAAGCTTCGAGAACAAAGCGAGCGAAAAATCAAACGAAATTAAAGTTTGAAGCACAATATTGTTGTTTTGAATTTTTGTAAGGGACGTTTTGGTATAAAAGATGTCTCATTTTTGCGATATGGGGACGCTGAACACGACACTGCTGGTTGCACCCTGGTTTTAAGTATTTTTATGCTAATTTTGAACTTTAGCAGCTGTTATTTGTAAGAATTAAAACCTAATTTGAGAATTCTGAAAAAACTGTTTCGGGATAGTCAAATCCTTCTGGCTGCAGCGACAGAACCACAAATTTGCGACGTGCTGTGGGCTGTCTGGCAAATGTTCTGAAACGCAATTTTTCAACAAAAATGTTTCTGAAGGAAAAAATTGTAACTTAGGAATCTTATCATTTTAGCGCCAAAACATTTTCTGAGGCTGAAAAATTGTAAGGTAGGGTTCTTATTATTTTATCACAAAGAAATTTCTGACGGGTGGGATGGCGTACGTCTCTCTAGCCCCCCACTAAAGTATCTAGTGTTTGCCTGGCTTGTAATCTAAAATCTGCGAATGCTCACTTTGAATTTTCGTTCAATTATTCGTCTTGGTCTAAAAAGGCTTAAAATTCGCGTTTGCTTTGAATCAAAACTTTTACGCCTGAAAGTGTTTCGAGCTGAATAAAACATTTTTTGGCCACAGCATCAGGGGGGACCGCATGCAACTGTTTTGCATAAGTAAAAAATTGTTGAAACATTTGCAGGGGGAAGCTAAAAAATTTACCCGTGAAGGCTGAACCCTCTCATTGCCCTGCCGGTCGGGGTATGGGATCCGATTTTAAAACAAAGACAAGTATCAATTTTTATCGAACACAACTTGAAGCAGCAACTGCTAATGTCAATATTTGGCAGCGAAATTTGATTCCGCGACAACATTTGTGCGTTTCGTGTGTTTGGTGCTTTTCGGCACACATTTGGCCCCTTAATTTTAGTTCCTAAAGTGCTTTCGTGGGGTAGGCTGTTTTTTGAACGATTTTCAAAATAAAATGCAAGGAATATACGACGACTCAGGGGCGTATAGTCCGGGCACAGGCTTGAAACAACATACTTCAATTGTCTCGAACATAATTATTTCCTGTTTGTTAAAGTTTGTGAGACATGCTTGTTCTGGTGGATATGCAATGTATGCAATGCACATTGTGTTGTATGCTTACCGGTTACACACGGTCGACACTTTTATAGTCGACGAGAAAAGCAGTTGCAGAAGCGAGCTACGTGGCGCAGTCGCAGATCGTTCGATGAAGGATCTGAAGGCTGAGAGTTCAAGCCACACCAGTATGTCTGCTTTTCCAGCTGCTTTAGCTAAAAGGTCTGAATCCCCGAATCCTGCCCAGACTGACACTAATAAAACTGCCATACATACAGTATATATATTGCAGGCAATTAATTGCGAAACTAATTGCAATGCAATAGAATACACAATGAACTGTGTTAAACAGTAATTATATATGTGCATAACGAAATCTCGCCAAAAATGTACATATTCGAGTACATTATAAATTCCGATGAGTTGATTAATCAACTCAGATGAAGAATTGGTTATTTCTGGCTATTTCTGCGTTAGTAACAGTAAACATTAACTCACTCTGAGCTGATTTAATTCTTTATTAATTACTCAGAATAAATTCAATCAATTCACAATTTTGACTTCTGAAAGACCTAATTCAGAGTTCAGATCGCTGAGTGGATTCAACTCATTCGGAGTTAAAACCAACTCACTGAAATTTACGGTGTAAATATTTAGTTTTACTCAAAATCGAGCGAAATACAAAAGTTAATGAATTGTTAGATTATTTTGAATCGAAGCTTTTCAATTTAAGCTTCGAATGGTCGTGTGACATCTTCGCATGCCCTTCTTAAAACTGTGACCCCCTAAGTCGTAAAGCTATGTTACATGCTTGACGTTACAGCTACTGGTAGCCTTCGGTAAACTAACAATTCTTGTCTCAATTTTATCCATTCATTTTGTAATATTACCATTAATGTTCAGTGACAATCCTTACGCGAAAGCAACATAAATTTCACTTATTATCACTGGCTCATCCAGAAATGTCTGACAAAAACCCGCGTGATATTTTGAAAAAATCTCACGAATAAAAACGAGCAAGAAACCAAACGCAATTTTAGTAATAAATATTAATCCAAAATTCTCAATTTAATTCTTATATGGAGACCGCGGACCAAGCGGGTTCATTTGATGACGTCAGCGCTGTACCTTAATTCAGTTCAGTTACTCGTAGTAACACTGTGTTTACATCAAGAATCAAGGATAGTCACACGGGGGGTCCTGTGGAAATTTGTTACAGTTACATTTTTAGAACAAATACGATTTGATTACATGGTATAAAATATAAAAACTGAAATCTAAAAATCCGCCCCCCCCCCCCGAAGAAAAATTCTGGGACGGCCAATGCCAACACAATATCATTTCGCCATACGTTTCTTTCAAAAAAACCCAACTCTACGTGGGTGTCCCATCCTCGCCTTTATTCGGTCTTCTTGGACGGCGACTACTAAGCGACACTGAAATTGATATATTTTTGAGTGAATTTTGGCCAAAAACATATGGTCCTATCATATTTGAGATGTAGCGAAATATTCGGTCCGTGTGTAACCTAATAGATGTTTTTCTAATAGTTTGCCAGCTAAATTAGTTTGAAAATTGAGAACCCGAGTAAAAGTTTGTTTGAAACCAGACACGTTTAGCCCGGCAACCTACAATTTTTCGTAGTGGATAGCAAGAAGATTTTTCAAAGTGGACAGAGTAACATAGATTTCCTTCGTCGATGTAGTAAACTTTTTCGGCTCGGGGGTGGCCAAAATATTTATAGTGAAAAGGCGTCGTACGGCGCCTCTCACCCCCTTGGTTACGGCCCTGATCGAACCACAGTTACGGACAAGAACTTCCCGATCAGCATCGCGTGCTTTTTGCAATAGACGCAATAACAGCCAGTTTTCCAGTACCAGCAACGATAAAATAATTTGTAATTTGTTGGTTCCTTCGAATTCCTGAGGGTTTGAGAGGTTTAAATTGGAAAGTTTTAATCTTAAACTTGAACTCAAAATAATACGATTTGATTCGGAATACAGGATGTTCGAGCTTAGAATTGTATTTTAGTAGAATATTAATGCTAAATTAACGGTCTAACGAACGCTGAACTCGTTTTCTGTTAATAGCGTTTTGATACTCAAACGATTGAATTTAACAGTGATTTTACCCGAGTATTTGTATTTACAAGTAACCGATTTTGCAAGATGCTGTTTAAAACACGAAAAGCGTTAAAATTGAAGTTTATTTTGACACGATTCCTAAATCTATCAGTATTTTTTGGTAGGCTTAGATTTAGGCTTAGACTTAGGCTTAGGCTTTGGCTTAGGCTTAGGAATATGCTCATACTACTGTAGTCCGGCCCTGTTCTATACATGGGCCAAAATAATAAAACTGGTTCGGTGATTCACTTTGAAACGAACAAAAACGTTGCACGTCTAAACTATTAATGTTGAATAAAATTAAGATACAATATATCTACAGCTTAACAAATACCAAAAATTTCTTTGTTCTTTTTCAGAATTTGGAACATTTAATAGCTTGAATTAGTCGCATTTCAACTCAAATTTGATAATTAAATGTCAACTCAATTGAAACATTTGAATTTTTTACCAAAATTCTTGGAATTAAAAAACACTTTTAACGGGATTTCAGATAAACCTGTGTTGTAGGGGTTTAAAAATATTTCTTATACATGAGGTTATGCCTTCCCGAACTGAAATCCTCCCACGCCGTTGTATGTAACCTGTTTCATTGAAAATTTTCTCAAACATTTGCCAATTAAGGCTAAACATTTTTCGCTTTCTGGTTCGAAACCTAAAACTTGCTGTATTTGCCAAAACCTTAAACGAGTTGAAGTACACCCAGATACCAGTATACCAGGGACGTATCCAGGATTTTAGTTCTGGTAGAGATAACTTCATGGGTACGAAAATTTTTGACCCCTAAGATCCACGATATTTTGACGTTTGTTAAAAGTATTTTTTCTTGTCTAATCAGAAATTTCAGGTCAAGATATATTTTCTATATTTCTGTCAGATATTGCTGTTTTCTATGCGGAACCGCTGCGTTAAGCCCTATTCACATATGTAAGTTTTGGCAGCAAAAACGCGCACACAACTTGAATGTGTAAGTTTGGTCACAAAACAGCTTTGAAGTTCTGGTAGCTGCAAATTAATTGACTATAATTCATGCTAGAAACTATGTTGATGAACGCTTTTTGAATGAATTCAGACTTTTTGAATTAAATTCAAGACGTTTGAATTAATTCAAATATCGAACTTGTTTAATATTTCGCAGGTTATAAGGAAGCTGACTGGATTAGTTTTGGATCTGCTGGAGTGTTAAACTGAAATTGCGGGATTGGAACGGGTTTCATGTCAAGAAATTTCGAATAAAACCTTCTTTGTGCGTGAACGTTTCTTAAAGCTAAGTCTTAAAGCCTATGAATAAAACTAAGGATTAAGCCCTACTGACACGTGCAAGCTCTTGCAGCGAGAACTTGCTGCTGCAACTTATATGAATATCTTGCCACTGCAAGATATTACAATGAAAGATCATTTTTATTGTAAAAATATTGACATGAATTTATATTAAACTTTGCAGACGACTGCAATAAATATCAAATATAGGCTATAAGTTATCGGTTCAGCCAATGATGATGAATAAATTCGACTTGCAAGACTATTAATACCTACGAACTAATTCTTGGTGTCTATTCATCATGAATAAATTGCAGTTGCAAGTTTCAGCTGCGGCAAACATTCATGCGCAAAGAAGGCTTTGTTCAAAATTTCTCCACATGACACCGCTTTTAAAACCTACAATTTCTGCATGTTTAGTACTCAGTAAAATGCAAAATCACTCCAGTCAGCCTCGCTGTAATCTGCGAAATATTAAACACGTTTGATATTTGAATTAATTCAAGCTTCTTTAATAAATTCAAAATGTCTATTGATTAGTTCACAACAGCTCAATAACATGTTCTCCAATTCGCCAATCAAAATGCAGGTGCAAGAAATTCAAGCGACTTGCAACTGCGCCCACACGTGCGAGTTAAATTAAGTATCACAAATTCTAGTGAGTAATTTGCATCTGCAAGAACTTCAAAGCAGTTTTGAGAAAAAAATTGCTCATCCAAGTTGCACGTGCAAGTTTTTGCAGCAAAGACTTACACGTGTGAATAGGGATTAAACCTAACCGCACGATTGACGTTTTTATATCAATGGTTCCGATTAGAAAGCCATCCTACAAGCTTTCATGATTTCTTGCCATAGCGGCACCAGCTGGGTCTTTTCGGTACGGCATTGCTGAAACAGAAATAAATTGAGTTTTCCCTTAAATGTTGTAGATTCTAGTGCGATAAGTCTTTAAACCAATTAAGGTTTATATTTAGCCGCATGTGTGTGTGCCAGTAGCCAGAGACAAGCGGAGGGGGCTCTGTTGCTTGGCAAAATCCTCCCAGAACAGTTTTAGCCCCGTAAGTAATTTGTGTCAAATTTTTGCATCAGAAAATTTTTAGGCAACTAATGCCAAGTTGAGCTGGGTCTGGCCATATACCTTTTAGTGCAAAACTAATATCCATTTGAGTTTGTAGAAATTACGACACACCTTTTATATATGTATATATCTGTATATAATATATTTCTGTATATATCTGTGTATATCTGAAAAATAGCTCAAAAATTTCATAGGCCTGTGTAAGGCCAGTATTTAGCAGCCTGTCAAATAGGATTCGAGTATATTCGCTGGTTAGCTTTTTGAAAAGCTAAAATTCAAGCAAAATACGCTAATTAGAGCGCATTTTGCTAGTTATTATGACAGAAACAATTGAACCATTATCAACAAAATAATGATGCCAAAGACGCTCAACCAGAGATCTTGGTTAAAACGAAAGCCTAAGTAGGTACGCCTACGCCTAAAAAATTAACCTCTAGCGATTGGCTTGGGAACGTTTATAAGAACTGCTGTTGCTACACTATAAATTTCAGTGAGTTGATTTTATCTCAGAATGAGTTGAATCACTCAGTCTGAGTTAGGACTATCAGAACTCAAAATTTTGAGTTGATTCAATTCATTCTGAGTTAAACAACTGACCCAGAGTCAACTCAACTCAGAATGAGAATCAACTCAACTCAGAGTGACTTAATGTTTACTGATATTAATTCAGAAATAACCAACTCGCTAGGTGAATTGATTCTGAATGCTAAATATTTTCACTAGATGATCAAACTATATTTTCGAAATATCATAATTACGGTGCAGTTTCCAATTCTGGTTCGTCAGACGAGAGACCAAATATATGGTGATTAGGATCGGTTTACAGTAACCATGAGAACATTTAACAACCTGTTTCATGGTATTTGACGTTCAAAACTGATATTATAACTCAATAGCCAGCCTAGTAGACCAGGGTGGATAAAATAATTTTGTAAAGGGGCATGGTCTGATTTCTATACTATACCCACACAATCGAGGTAAAACATTTCTTGCGGGGTCGAAAGTGTTTTAGGGGGTGCAGGTGCCGTGAGCCCCTGTAGACACCGGGCTTAAAACCTGTACAGTTGTATATTAAATTGACTAAAAGTTTGAAATTTAGTATAGATGAATATATCACATATATCAATGTTAGCTATTTCTTGCACGCACTTCAGCAATAAATTAATTGTTTAAAGAGCCGTTGAGATGAACTTAAATCTTGAAAAGACATCAAATTCAACGATTGTTCAGGTTTTATTCATTTTGTTGGGTTAAACGAACGTATAATGACAATACAATCGGAATGTTATGATAAAATTAAAGTCAACTCATTTAATTGAAAATAGGTATTTAGCAACCAATGCTAGCTTACAGTTATTAACATACAAGGTTTGACCCACGTTCATGGTCATAGTAACATCGTTAGACTGACGACGGACTCATAGACGGTCAGGATTTGGTTTAGGCTCAGGATTAGGCTTGAGTTTAGACTTATGTTTGCAATCATGCTTAGACTAGAATCTCGGTTTGTTAGACTCGGGTTTAGTGGAAATGCGCTTTATAGTTATCTGTTGCTCAGTTTCTGATATCTATTTTGGCCAATGTTACTTTGAGGGGCGTAACAGTAGATTAAGTGTATTCCTAAGCCTAAGCCTAAGCCTAGGCAAAACAAATGTAGTCTAGAATCTAAACCTACTCTTGTACCGACCCACCAGAAACCTGAAAGCCCCTTAAAGTAGCATGGGCCTCTTATTTTTATATCTCATCGCAAGCTGTTGGCAGTTGTAGATGCTGCAAACGTTCGCTTTAACAACACAGTTTTCTGTGACAACCGAAACTTTTATTCCATCAACTTTAGCCCCAAGTTTCAAGTTTACGTACGCTCATGAGCACAAATTTGTGTCAGACGTATGCAAAGAATGTCATTTATGAAAGGTTTTCACAGAACTGCGCATCAACCCACGCCAAGTACTTTTTTGCCATGGACCACTCGCTAACAACAACAAGCATTCTACAAAATTGTAGCTTGTCAAAAAATGTATGCAATGCGCGAACAGGCTGCTGTGTTTAAGAACCGCAAATGGTAAGAAAAATGAGCTTAAACCAGGCCAAATTCTGGTAGCAAAGTCTGCCACCAGCGAGTGTGCGTGTTAGCAGTTTCGCGTTTACGCCAGCGAAACAAAAAAAACTACCCCGAACGAAAGTTTAAATTGACTAAAAATTACACATCACATTCGGTTTGTGAGCAGGGGCTTCGAAGAAAATGGTTGTTGTCATATTGTGATATAGGTTTTTGAGAAACTGGCTAGTGCGCGCCAATTTTGGCTTGTTTCGCGCGCATTTGTATATATAGCTACAGTTGACTGGCTTATCGCGATTTTAGTCTGCGGCCCAAAAACACCACGCTGAATAGGTCGGGTTGTTCAGTTTTATGGCTGGCATACAAAACTAGGAAAAGATGGCACACACAGTTTGGTTTAAAACTCCAAACGGTCTAAAATTGACGTGTACGAAATTTTTTCCTAAGATATAATATGCAAAAAAGCGCGCTAAAATGGTTTAAGCCAGTTACGTAGCTATAACCAGAATGGCGCGAAATTATCTGAATGGGAACGTGCTGAGATCACGGCTACTACAGAGGGTCGTGGCGCGATAGCTCCACGAGGACTTTGTTGAAAAAAATGGCGCGGTTCCTACCATACTAAATGTTAACATTTGTGCCACTGAAAATTGCGTTTCGCTTCTCGCTCGCTTCGATCGCGAATTTCACAGTTTATATTTCAAGTTCCCCCGTGAGAAATGTTTGGATCAGCGACTGGCTCATACGTGGATGACGCCCGTTCTTAGTATCGTCTTGCGTTCCCTGGGTTATATTTGAATGCAAGTTTAAGAAATGGTTGTCCAAATTTGGGGTATACGTCAACATTTAGTTGTAAATCACTTTGGAATAAACGGAATAGATATTAAGATATAGTGTGTGCTTTTAAGATCCTACTCAGATACGGATATATGCAGAACTAAACTTATATATAGCTGTATTTGAGATGTTCAGGTGCTGTGTACAAGGGATTGTGTGGATTCAGTGGACTTAAGGTGTAGTTAGCCTGCAGAGGCCACATCCTGAGTTTTCACTCGCTATGCTTGCTCGCAGAAAACTTTCAGGCATGGTTATCGGCTCCCGAAACAAAATCCTGGTTAAGCCCCTGTATTCTAGTTAGGTTTCAGAAACTGCTACAAAGTGTTCCGAATGATCACAATTGAGACGTTTAGAAAAAATACTGTAGCGATCCGAATAAGAAGCAAGGAGACTGTTATTTATTTCACTTCACCAGAGGATATTATCCTGGCTATTCAGATATGGAACCACCCACATTTATCTTATGCCAGCCATTTTCTATAAGTTCATTTGTTTAGGAATATACTTTTGAAACTTAAGTTTGATGATATGAATATAGGTGAACATAATTGGCTCCGGACCCATTTACGAAACTTAAAAAATTGACTAAAATTTAAAAGCCAATTTTTATCCTAAAAGTGTACGTACGGTGCTACTGCAAAAAATGGTGAGTCAAATTGACTCTCTCCAAAATAGGCTTTTTCGGACTTCACAAACTGAGTCAAATTCGACTCCACGATAGTCAAAATCAAACTCATCCGAGTCACTTCGTGAGTCCAATTTGACTCTGGCAGAGTCGAATTTTGACTCAATTTGAGTAGTCCCGAAAAACCTATTTCAGAGAGAGTCAATTGGACTCACCATTTTTTGCAGCACAAGCACAGTTGAGAACCAAGGTGTGAATTAAACTGCCGTTAACGAATACCTCGTACGTATTCCACTCAGTCTAAAACCTGCTACGGTATTGAACGCCTTACCATCCTCTTGAGAGTAACTTTAACCAATAAATGGTCAATACTGTCTTTCAAACGATTTTCACAAGAAACTCATATATTACCCCATATGGGTCCCAGTGAAAGTAATTAAGTTTTAAAATTGAGAAAAAATTTTCATTCTTTCCATCGACGCTTTTGTGATGCTACACTTATAAGCAAAGACAATTCAAAAATTTGCTGACGGGGGTCACTCAATATAAAAATGAATAAATGTTCGCGTGCGAGAAGCTAAACGCAATTTTAGTACTAAATCTTAAGTTTAGTTTGTGTGTTCGTCTCGTGGGTGTGCGATCTGCGTTGCTGAGGGGGAACACAACTGGAGTAGGCGTTGCGTTTAGAATCGCTCGTGTTTACAGCTTTGTCAGAAATGACTAACATTGACTAATAATGATAAATGTATCATTCGGTTGTGTTGGTAAAAGGTGACGCCTATACATTTATACTGGATTCAATTGTAAATAATTATTTTAAAGAAATGTTTTAAATTTGGTTTCGATTTAAATTCCGGTTCGGGTAAACAATTTTTTAAAAAAATTAAAATTTTTTAAAATTTACAAACATGAGCCGCGCAAGGGCGTCGTAACTCATTGGCAAATTCATGATTTTTCGGTGGTAACGGATATTTTTTGTGCTATGAAACTTAATAGTTTTAAAGCATGTTTCTAGCAAATTATTCGCTATTTGAAAGTAGACCAACAGCGGCAAAGCCGCAAAAATTTTGAACTTAGGTTGTCACCTCGCTATACCATTCACCGATTAGGCTAAAAATATATCATGACTACCAGATGAACCATTTGCATCGCAAGCTTTGCGGGGCCGGTAGGAGATTAACATTAAAGCCCACAATCCACCATTGCTGACCGCTGATAGGTTTAATATTTTGTGTTTACCTAAAACTGTTGCTTATTCTTGAATATTAACTGACAAAAATTATGCCTAATTTCTGCTTAAATTAATACCTTAAGCTTGATTTAATAAAATTCAAACAATCAAAATAGCAACGGGCATCAGCTGGACAAATTCGAGAAACATATTTGACATTCAAATCTTGCTTAAATTTGCGTTATAAAACAAAAACGTGGTATTGCAATTTTTAAAGTGTATAACACAAAACAACAACAAACTAATCGATATAAATTAAATAACAACAAACGAAAACCCAAAAAATACAATTTTAAAAAACGCAATGCATTAAAAATAGTCTAAAGCTTAAACTTACTCTATTGCAGTAACGCAGAAATACGTTTCACTCCTGATCTTTACACGAGCTAGAACATTGAACAAATGTTGAACTGATATATAATTAAAACTAAAGAATCATTTCAAAATGTATAAAACACTCCCAATGCTACTTTAAGGGGCGTACTTAACAGTAGATTAAGCGGATTCCTAAGCCTAAGCCTAAGCGTAACCGTTGCAAAAATGAGTTCATAAGCCTAAGCCTAAGGAAAAACTGTAATCTAGAACCTAAACCTACTCTTTTATAGAACCACCAGAAACCTGGACGCCCCTTAAGGTAATATGGACCAAACACCAGATATGCATGAAAGCCGTACAATTAACACATCCGAGTTCAACATTATGTAGGATGCAAGCAAACACTGTTAAGCTGCATTATCCCCCTGTCCCTCCTGCGGGATTCACGTTATAACCGGGGCAGGTGGGACACGATTTGTCCCATGTTGATTCGACGTCAACGTTAAAATTCGAGCACTCATATCGGGTGAACAGACAAAACTCGAATGCCATATGACATTAGCTTACAAACCACCGCTGTCAGAAGATCAATGTGTACAAGAGTCGGTATGTCACGTGATACTGGGGGACATTTGTGCGAATATCATATATTCCAAAATTACAACGAAGATCATATGATATTCAACAGGACAATTTTGGTATGTTAACTCAAGTATGCAGACATTTGAAAATATATCATGATATTCGCTGACAATACGCCGAATATCATATGATATTGAAGGACAAAAGGTGACCTATACATGATGATAGCAGACAAATACGACTTTTTGAATATGATATGTGGTCTGTTAGCAGACAAAATGTAACCCACTAGGCTAATAGGGACAAAACGTGTCTCAAGCTGCCCCGGTCACAACGTGAACCCCGCCTTCTGTCATTGCTACATGCACCTGCAGGATTCAGCGTTTGCTAATCGTCGACAGGTGGCAAAAATATCTTACGTGGTGCAAACAGAGATTGCTAGCTGAGACAATTAGAAATTAATAGTAAAAGAAAACAAAGTAAATTACGTAATTTCCGTGGCACTCGAGGAACCACAATCATGGTGGCTAACAGTGAGAAAATAAATAATTGATATATTGTGCAGTGTATACAGCAAACTGTGGGAAAATAAACACTTTCATGTCTAGTAAATGTCTTGTGATTTTCATATTTTTCAAACGAGAAACGAGCGTTATACCAATGTTTTCAATGCGAGTCAATTATGGATAAGTTACCAAATTAACATTCCAAATCTAAAACGGTAACTTGAAAGATATTTGTAATTTTATAAAATTTCAGAATGATAAACTGAATGTTATTTAATATATTGAGTGCAATTTATGCATTAATAATTGCAATACTATAAGGACCAGCTAATCGTGTGGTCTAAAGCGATCGCTGATTGTGTGAAACAATTCGCCAAACGATTTCAGCTGTACTTTGCACAACCAATTAATTGTGATAAATCAAGGTAAGCAGCGAAGCGTTTATTCCTTGTTTTGTCAGTATCTTCGCGTGATTGGGCCCACGTAATAATCAGGGACGGAACGTTTTTATGTGGGACTGCAATAGAGTAAGTTTAAGCTTTAGACTAGTTTTTTGCTTGGCTTAGGCTTTGGAATATGCTCATTCTTACGCTTAGGCTTAGGCTTAGGAATATGCTTATAATATCGTTCGCCCTTGTTCTTTACATTGGCCCGTGATTGTAATATGTTCAAATTTTCAATAATTTCAACCAAGAGTGGATGATCACTCTTTATAACAAGAGTGTGCAACTGGGTACATTCTGCGTATTAAAGAATGTACCCGGCACGCGTTGCGTTTTTGGCCTACCCCCCTTGTTTAGGGGGTCTGTATTAAGTTTTATATCGTAGTAATGATAGGAGCAAATTTTACCCCCCCGTGTTTAAGGGGGTAGGTGTACTGAAGCATACTGTGTATCTCTTGCTTAAACCCCCCTGATTGAGGGGGGTCGAACAAAAATGCAACGCGTGCTGGTACATTCTTTAATACACAGAATGTACCCAGTTGCACACTAATGTTATAAAGAGTGATCATCCACTCTTGTTTCAACTGATTAAAATCTTGTTTACACTTGTTATGTAAAGTTTATACCAAACTTTACAATTCGGAGCGTAGATTAAAAAACTTTATTTGTTGTTCAGTTAACAGTAAACTGCAAATTTTGCTGAGTTGATTAAACAACTCAGAGAGGGAATTAGTCATTTCTGGCAATTTCTGACTTTAAAAACGGAAAACATCAACTTGCTCTGAGTTGATATGATTCCGAATGAGTTGATTAATTAACTCAAATGAGTTCAAACAATTCAAAATTCTGAGTTCTAAAAAACATAATTCAGAGCTCAGGATTGTGAGTGGATTCAACTCATTCTGAGCAATTAATTGAAATTTACAGTGTAGACGATACTCATAGACACGGGTGCCAATGTTACTTTCACTGTAAATTTTAGTGAGTTGATTTTAACTCAGAATGAGTCGAATCACTCAATCTGAGTTAGGACTATCAGAACTCAGAATTTTGAGTTGGTTTAATTCATTCTGAGTTAATTAATCAACTTACCGAGAGTCAACTCAAATCAGAGTATGAATCAACTTAACTCAGAATGAGTTAATGTTTACTGATATTAATTCAGAAATAACTAACTAGCGGGCGGAATTGATTAATCAACTCATTGGAATTTACAGTGTTAGAACCGCAATTGTAGATTAAACGTGTTCAAGCCTAACCGTTGAAAAACGTATAAAGCTAAGAATAAAGCCTTTGCCTCAGCTTATGTCCATCTTCAAGCAACAAGTATTATTTAAAATCTAAACCTGCTCTTTTGAAGACCCACCTGAGAACGGGACGGCTCCAAAAGTATCATGGTCCGAAAAGGTTATACAACTCATTTGTTTTCACAAGGGTGCGAAACGTTCCTGCACGGCGCCGCACTTTTACCCGACCCCTCAGTTTGAGGGGTCAACGTCACGTTCAACGCAAGTTATCCTCCAATAATTACGATATTTCCATTAAACCACAAACGGAAAATTTGTTTGTGACAACTGCAAAATGTAATTTTTGATCTTTATAAATTTGCAACCCTTAAAACATGAGAAGAAAGGTCAAAAACGCAACGCGTGCTGGGTACATTGTTTTCTGCGGAAAATGTATTTATCCACAGCTGGGCCCATGTTGCTTCAAGGGTCGTCCAGGTTTTTGGTGGGTCTATAAAATAGTAGGTTTAGATTTTAGATTACATTTTGTGCTTAGGCTTAGGCTTTGGCTTAGGAACACATTTTATGCAACGCTTAGGCTTAGGCTTAGGAATACGCTTAATCTACTGTTACGCCCCTTTAAGTAACATTGGCCCACAGGTGCATACTCTTTTCTAGTAAGAATATTGTCCACTTTTGGTTTGAACCAAAAGTGGACGATTATTGCTTAATAAATGTATCTTAGTGGACGCAAGACGAATACTTACATTTGGTTTTGTAAACGTAAGATCTGTGTAGTGTTTTGTATAAAATTTAAATTTAAATTTCTCAAAAACTAATTTCACATCACTTAAGATTATTGGTATTATTGTGAAAATTAGCGAATTCCACACCTGAAAAATGCCACTACTTTTGTTTTATTTCTGTTCACAAGTTATCGTGCTAGAGTACATAGCGCGTCATGGACAGTTTGGTTTAGATATTAACCCTTTGTCACATGAATATTTTCAATTTCAACTGAGACGTAAATTTTAAGGTAAGATTCGAACTTCAGTCTCACGGGCGGGGATGCTTTACGATGACCACTAAGCTATAGGAGATTGACGGTCGAACTCGATGGGGCTCTCACGTTTTGTGAAGATTTTACACTGTGCATATATGTTACAATTGTTAAACACTGCCCACTGTGTCTATGTTGCTCGTATATTATTGTATTTAGTTGCTCATAGTATACTCTCTGGCTATAATTCGGGTATTTTTTCATTGGAGTAAGTTTACTATCGTCAAAGTGTCCATAATAGAATTTACTAGGGTGTAATCGGTTTATCCGGTTTCGTTTCGGTGTTCGTTTTCGTAATAGAAATATCGGAATTTCCGTTATTTTAAATTTTTATGCATATTATTTTTCGCACCGCTTAGGCCTTACTGCAGTGACCCGAATAAGAGTGGGACTGATATTTATGTGGCCTTTCTAGAAGGTACATTCCTGTTATTCGGTTACGGACTGTAATTTATTTTTAACCCACACTACAAAAAATTGGGAGTCAAAATGACTCTCTCGGAAGCAGACATTTCCGGACTACACAAACTGAGTCAAATTCAACTCCACCAGAGTCAAATTCGATTCACTATGTTGCACGTTTGTCTTTGGCGGAGTCGAATTTGACACAGTTTGTGTAGTCAGGAAAAGCCTATTTCCGAGAGAGTCAATTTGACTCACCATTTTTGCAGTGCACGCTTCGACACCCATCGTTACTGATATATCCGGTACTGCAATTATCCGTTATTACACACAGTTGAGAATACGGCTTAATACTCCGGTTGTTTGTATGTGTCTTTAGGATACGTACAAACTCGTCAACTCGCATTAGTAGTAATTTTGGTGGGAAAAGTTTTCTGGTTCAACGTAAGTGGAAATTTGTTGAAACCATCGTTCAACTGCTATTATTATGCGAAATAATACACAATGCGCAGTATTTTTCATTTATTACCAGTTTGCGTGGTGCAATATCAGTGCATACACTGCAAAACATGGTGAGTCAAATTGACTCACTCCGAAACAGCCTTTTCCTGACTATACAAACTGAGTCAAAATTAGACTCCGCCAGAGTCAAATTGAGCCGAATTTGACTCATGCGGAGTCGAATTTATGACTCAGTTTGTGTAGTCGTGAAAAACCTATTCCGGAGAGAGTCAATTTGATTCATCATTTTTGCAGTGTACGCATTACGCTATTATAATCAGACACTGAAGACAATATCAACAGCCTCCCATTCGGAACATTTGAATTAAATCTGAACACCAATTCGATTAATTTAATTTCGAGTTGTTGACTCAAATCATTTTTCAAGACACGACATATACATTTCAGTAGATATTAAAGTTTTTCTGAGAAAAATACAAAAAATGCGTTAAATGCTATTTTGCTATATATATACGTCGGCCCTTGTACAATTCTTCCGACAATTTTTGAAATTTTCAGATTTTGGCATAACTCAAGTATAAAATTTAAGCTTTAGCCCCAGCGAACAGCGCTTGGGCCTTCAGAACAGCATAAATGATACAGAGCACTCGGTGAATCACCAAACATAAATATTACCTTCAAACCCGTACCCACGGGGCGTAGGAGGTTTCAGCGCCTCCTATAAAATTATTGGCCCAATAGAAAATTTTCAACCTTGCTTGTAAGTCGCGGAAAACCCTTGTATACCCCTCCTGAAAAATTTTAGCCACCCTTGCATGGTGAGCTGGTTCCGGGCATGATAACCTGTATTATTAAACATACTAAGAATATCATTCGCAGAATCTAACAATCGATCCTGTTCTTGGATCCCACGTCAACCTGAAACTTTGTAAATTTCTTAGATTTCAATCAAGAAAATAATGCTGGCTTCTTGCTCGCGTCACTGTTTCGCCAACGTTTCGACTGCCGGTTGCGTTGCCATAATTTTCACACAAACATTTCTTCAAACGAACCGAGTGTAAAAATTCCATTTTGTGTTTCAACTGACTAAATACTTTTAGTGCAAAAAATGCGTTTGGTTTCTCGTTCGCTTGGTTCGTAAGAACCGTTTTTCAAGTTGTACAGATGTGGCCTGTAAACGAAGCAATTTACACCGAATCATCAGTAATGTAATTTTAAAACAATGTCACTAGCATCTGCTCCGCTTGCAAGGTTTGGTCACTGTATATCGTGTAATCACTCACATTTCCTGCCCCGTAAATGTACTCCCAATCAACTTGTAGGTCTGCCACAGGCGTCGACTGGGCCCCTTCCGAAATGCCCGATTGAAATTCTGGCGGATCCTCGGTCGGTCGTTTCGCCAACATTTCAGTAACTTCTGCTAGCAGGGTATAGTGATGAGTGGGTTGCATACCTTTGCATTAATCATTTAAAGCTTTGATCCCACTTTCAAAATATGTTTCGTTTTACTGGTTTATTCTTTTTTGTGCCAAAAATATCACATATACATGAGACATATCATGGTATGGTAACCGTTACTGTTTCTTACCACTGATAAAAAGTGTGATAGTCTTTGAGCACAAACGTACAAGAAACCGAATTTGTATTAAATTTTTGGCCAATGTTATGTTAAGGGGCGTAACAGTACATTAAGCGTAGTTCTAAGCCTAAGCCTAAGCCTAAGCGTTGCAAGAATGTGTTCCTCAGCCAAAGCCTAAGCCTAAGCCTAAGCCTAAGCACAAAATGTAAGCTAGAATCCAAACCTACTCTTTTATAGACCCACCTGAAACCTGGAAGCCCCTTAAAGTAACACGGGCCAAATTTTTTATGCCATCTGGGGCCGCAAAATTAACAATATGGGTGGGTGAACTAGTCAAGAGCAGCCATAAATAGCCGCGTTAGGGCCTCCTTGGATCATATGGGAGATTAGTGGGTCGGCACAAACGGGTGGGGGCTCACGAGGTTTCGCCAAGGTCTTGGTTCCGTTATTTTCCGGAGACAAATAGGTGTTCAGGGTACGACATATATATGTATTGTACAAGACATTCTGATCAGCTTCAGTGTGTTATCAAATAAACGTTGTATATATACACGTATGTATCAGACAAATATTTGAATGGGTTCGAATGTTGTTTTGAGATCGTTGGAGGTCGAAAAATGTTTTCTGATTTCACTGCAAACGACCATTTGTAGGCCATCAAAATATTTTCAATCTCAACACGTGAACCCTTTCAATATTTTTGTCTATAAATAAACCAAAAAACCCAGCGCAAGTCAACAGGGGAAAAGTTTTACATTGTTTTACATTAATTTTCTTTTCTGTTATTTAGGTGCTCAATACCTCAAACGATCTCAAACTCAACTGCAGAGCCGAAATCAACTCCAACCCGCGAATCAGAAGCTCGCTGTTGCGGTTAATTTGCGTATTTTCGGCGTGAATTTTTCCGTCGATCAAAACGTTCAACTCAACGTTCGACTGAAGTTCGATTCACCTGCAAATTAAAAGACTTTGTCAAGTTTGACAATAATTGTTTGTACCCGTTTGAACCGAAAATTGCTAAAAACACTCCATTGTTAGCTAACTGCGAGATTTGCGCGCCAATTTTATACTAAATCTACTAGCTAAGTAACTTTTGACCAATCAAATCATGGGATTCATAATACCGTTCATCAACCGTGACGTCACTGAACTTCGTGCGTATACGACAGAGCGACTCCAAGACGAGCGTCTTCAAAAACGACTCGTTCTTGTAATCGTATCCATCGCACTTCTATTGGACAACATGCTCTACATGGTTATAGTCCCAATAGTACCGGATTATTTGGAAAAAATCGGCGCTTACGCCACCGAATACGTGTGTACATTTAACGGAACCACATTCGAGTTTGATTCAACTCACCATCCGGAATGGAAAGTCAAATATAAAGCGTTTTTAAAAAATGAAAATTACTGCAAAAATAAACATCCCGAAGAAGATGAGGCACTCGGGTATATGTTCGCGTCAAAGGCCGCCCTACAACTGCTTGTTAATCCATTCTCAGGCACTCTTATCGACCGCATTGGATATGAAATCCCTATGATGATCGGTTTAATTGTAATGTTCGTATCGACGGTAGTTTTTGCCGTCGGAAACTCGTACGGGATTTTGTTTTTCGCTCGGAGCATCCAAGGATTAGGATCTGCGTTTGCTGATACGTCCGGATTGGCAATGATCGCTGATCGCTTCACTGAAGAACAAGAACGTGCGAAAGCGTTAGGGTTGGCGATCGCGTTTATTAGCTTCGGTTCGCTGGTTGCCCCGCCATTTGGAGGCGCGCTGTACGATTGGCTGGGCGGCAAACCGGTCCCATTTTTGATTCTCGCGTGTGTCTGTCTTCTCGACGCAATAATGGTGTTCGTTGTAATTCATCCAAAAGTTCGACGAACCGAATCCGGCGAACGACTCAAAGGTACTCCGATTTGGCGTCTCTTTATGGATCCATACATTGCGATTTGTTCGGGCGCCTTGATTATGGCGAACGTTTCGCTTGCGTTCTTGGAACCAACCATTGGCAAATGGATGAAAGACACAATGGACGTTGAAACGTTCGGTCAAGGGATCATTTGGTTTCCGCCGTTTTTTCCACATTTAGCCGGCGTCTATTCGACAATTTATATTATGCGACGATATCCACAATATCCTTGGGCGATTGCGATGGTCGGACTGTGTCTCGAAGGCATCGCATGCTTAATGTTACCGCATTTTGATCACTATTTCCTACTCACCATTCCATTGTCGATTTTGTGTTTCGGGATCGCACTGATGGATACGGCGATTTTGCCTTTGCTTGGATTTTTAGTTGATACTCGGCATGTATCAGTGTACGGAAGTATATATGCAATTGCTGATATTAGCTATTCGCTTGCGTACGCGATTGGTCCAGTAATTGCAGGTAACGTCGTTGCAGATTATGGATTTGATCGGCTGAATCAAGGTATTTTTGTAAGCAATCTATTTTATGCGCCCATACTGTATTTAATGCGGCGGGTATATCATTATACTCCAATTACTGATGGAGGTGCTTCGAAAGAATTGGACGAAGTTGGCGGAACACGCGGGTACGGAGCGATGGGCGACAGTGAAACTACGAACGGCGAACTCGGAGCAGGGGCCGGCGGCGGAGAAATTACTGGGGGCGCCGTCGGAAATCAAGTCGAATATAAAGATACGTTGTACAATCGAAAAGTGAAAAATAAACCTAAATATCGCGGATATAAAGATACGGATGCGATTTTGGGCGACGACGAAGATGAATATGATGATGGGTGGCTTTTTTGGTGTTTGTGGGGGGGTGTTGTGTTGGGTGGTGTGTTTTTGGTTTTTTTTGGGTTTTTGGTTTGTTTTTTTTTTTTTTTTTGAGAGGAAAAGTTATAACCGCAATATGACATACAGGGAAAAGCCAAGGGTACGGTATACAACACCGAAGGTAAAACAAAGCGAGCAAAAATAATAAGATAATAACCAGATACAACGAACGACAATATCCTATAAACGTTAGTATTCGTATTGTGAAATAGCAACTATTACAGTAGGTAAACGGTATTCAAACAAGCGAACTGTGACATCTGCGAACACGAATATTACTAGTTTAATATTTTCGGTGTTAATTGTAATTGCAACTTAAATGTTAACAGTAATGGGCGCTGTATAAAATTGTGTGATATTTAACAAAAATCAAATATCAATCGCTGTAATCCAATCACCAAACTCGGGTAATGATGCGGTAGTCGGCCGTCCCACTGTACCAAAGAGCAACACAGTGAAGCATTGTCAATCACTCTCAAGCTGAGACTTTCCTATTTGGTATGTGGAACAACGAGACAGACGGGACAGCGGGAAGAACTGGAACCGCAGAGGAAAGGCAATCCTGGCGTAGGATGGGGGTTTAAGGTTAATATCAAAACACTAATTGGAATCACAATTCGATCCGTTTTGGGACTTTAAAGCGAGGTGTCAGGCGCTCAAAACGCTTGAGTATTATTATTTGAGCGGTGATTGCACATGTTGATATTGTTACTTTGCAATAGCCGGCCGGAAGCCATGGCTGGGTTTCTGAGTTTCTGTACGATTTGTTTTCACGTTTTTCGAAACCAGCCATTTGGCTTTGTGCGGCTTTTGATAATGTTGAAAACAATGTGCATACGCTCAAATAATATCTTCATTGTTTGAGCGCCTGAGGCGCGCTCGTTAGTCCAAAACATATCATTTGTGATTCATTTGGTGTTTTGACGTATTTTTAAACCCATCTACGCTGAGGGGATTTGTTTTTCCTTGTTGTTTGGCTGTCGTTGTCTGTTTGTTCCAGTCCGGAATTAGGAAGTCTCAGCTTGAGAGTGATTGAGATGCTTCCTGTGTTGCTTTTTGGGACACGTGGGACGGTGCGCGTCATTCCCGGTTTGGTGATTTGGTGCGGCGATTGAATTTGATTTTTGTTAAATATAACGCAATTTTAAACACATTACGTTAACATTAGTTGCAATTACCTGGCACTATTATTAATACTGTTGAATATTTGTTTCGCCGATGTCACGTTGTTTGTTTTTTGAGACCGAGTTGCCACTGATAATGTTGCTATTTCACAATACGAATACGGGATCGGAGGATAATGTCGAACGTTGTAACTGGTTATATTTTGCTCGCCGTGTTACACGGTGTTGGTATACCGTCCTTGGTATGTAACATATTGGGTCTTGTACCTTTCTGTTTTCATTTAGGCTTTTTTAGGCAAACGTGTACATCATTTACTTTTTTATGCATGGTAAGCTTCCCTAGCCGAAACGTCAATTATGCTCATAATAACGTAATGTACGGGAACGTGTACATGAATTCATTCTCGTTTTGCTTTGTCTGATATATCGAAAGCTTCAATTGGCTGAAATTATTGTCGATCCCCTTGCTGGGCGGCGGAGAAATATCTCCCTTTGATCTGAGAAGGGGCGCCAGCTTGCATATATATTCATTATATTCAAATAGATGCATATTTTTTTGTTTTTTTGTTTTTTTTCTTTTGATTGTGCTATTTTTTTTTTGATTGTTGGAGGCCCGCCGCTTTGGTTTTTTCCTTCGGTTTTTGTTTTTCGTTTGGTGATTCGCTCTTGGATTGGAGTTTTCGCCGTTGTTGGGCGCTGTTGCTTTCATTGGCCGATCGAATCCATAATCTGCAACAAAAGACGTTACATGTAATTACTGGACCAATCGCCGTACGCAAGCGAATAGCTAATATGAGCAATTGCATATATACTTCCGTACACTGATACATGCCGAGTATCAACTAAAAATCCAAGCAAAGGCAAAATGGCCGTATCGAGCAGTGCGATCCCGAAACACAAAATCGACAATGGAATAGAAATAGAAATAGAGATCCGAAATGCGGTAACATAAGCATGCGATGCCCGAGACACAGTCCGACCATCGCAATCGCCCAAGGATATTGTGGATATCGTCCGCATAAGATAAATTGTCGAATAGAGCGCCGGCTAATCTGGAAGAAGCGGCGGAAACCGAATGATCCCTTCGACCCGAACGTTTCAACGTCCATTGTGCCTTTCATCCATTTGCCGATGGTTGGTTTCGAGAACGCAAGTGAAACGTTCGGCATAATGCAGAGGCGCCCGAAACAACGCAATTATGGAATCCGTAAAGAGACGCCGAATCAGAAAATTACCTTTCAGTGGTTTGCACGGATTCGGTCGTCGATCTTTTGGATGAATTACAACGAACACCATTTTATATGCGAGTCGAGAAGAGCGGACGCACGCGAGAATGGAAAAATCGGAACGGCTTGCCGCCCAGCCGATCGTACAGCGCGCCTCCAAATGGCAGGGGCGACCAGGGGCGGACAGAAGCTAATAAAACGCGATCGCCAACCCTAACACTTCGCACGTTATTTCTTGTTCTTCAGTGAAGCGATAAGCGATCATTGCCGATCCGGACGTATCGGCGAACGCAGGCCTAATCCTGGATGCTCCGAGCGAAAAACAAAATCCCGGGTAAGTTTTTCCGACGGCAAAAACTACCGTCGATCGGAACATACAATAAACCGATCATCATAGGGATTTCATATCCAATGCGGTCGATAAGAGGCCGAGAATGGATTAACAAGCAGTTGTAGGGCGGCCTTTGACGCGAAAGTGCCGAGGCCCACTCGGGATGTTTATTTTTGCAGTAATTTTTCATTTTTTAAAAACGCTTTATATTAACTTGACCATTCCGGATGGTGAGTTGAATCAAACTCGAATGTGGTTCCGTTAAATGTTACGGACGTATTCTCGGTGGCGTAAGCGCCGATTTTTCCAAATAATCCCGGTTCTATCCGGACTATGAGCATGTTGTCCAATGGAAGTGCGATGGATACGATTACAGAGAACGAGTCGTTTTTGAAGACGCTCGTCTAGAAGTCGCTATCGTATGCGCACGAAGTTCAGTGACGCTCACGGTTGATGAACGGTATATGCAGATCCCCATCAGTGGACTGGTCAAAGGTACTTAGCTAGTAGATTTAGTATAAGATTGGCGCGCAAATCTCGCAGTTAGCTAACAATGGAGTGTTTTTTTTTAGCAATTTTCGGTTCGAACGGGTACAAACAATTATTGTCAAACTTGACAAAGTCTTTTAAATTTGCAGGTGAATCGAACTTCAGTCGAACGTTGAGTTGAACGTTTTGATCGACGGAAAAATTCACGCCGAAAATACGCAAATTAACCGCAACAGCGAGCTTCTGATTCGCGGGTTGGACTTGATTTGCTCTGCCAGTTGAGTTTGAGATCGTTTGAGGTATTGAGCACCTAAATAACAGAAAAGAAAATTAATGTAAAAGAATGTAAAAAAATTTTCCCCCTGTTGACTTGCGCTGGGTTTTTTGGTTTCTTTATAGAAAATATATTGAAAGGGTTCACGTGTTGAGATTGAAAAGATTTTGATGGCCTACAAATGGTCGTTTGCAGTGAAATCAGAAAACATTTTTCGACCTCCAACGATCTCAAAACAATCATTCGAACTTACCATTCAAATATTTGTCTGATACATACGTGTATATATATTCAACGTATATTTGATAACGCACTGAAACTAGATACAGAATGTCTTGTACAATACATATATATGTCGTACCCTGAACACCTATTTGTCTTCGGAAAGTGACGGAACCAAGGCCTTGGCGAAACTCTCAGTGAGGCCCCTCCGTTTTGTGCGCGCGCTACATCCCATGGATCAAAAGGAGGCCCTAACGCGGCTATTTATGGCTGCTGCTTTGACTAGTTCACCCACCCATGTTGTTAATTTTTGCCCCCAATGGCATCAAAAAATTTGTCCTAAGGGTAATACTTCCAGGTTTCAGTTTAGGTTGGTATATGAAAGAGTAGGTTTGAATAAATTCTAGCTTACCATTTTGTGCTTAGGCTTAGGCTATAGGCTTAGACTTTGGCTGAGGGACACATTCTTGTAACGCTTAGGCTTAGGCTTAGGCTTAGAACTACGCTTAATGTACTGTTACGCCCCTTAAGATTAACATTGGCCAAAAATTTAATACAATTCGGTTTCTTGTACGTTTGTGCTCAAAGACTATCACACTTTTTATCAGTGGTAAGAAACAGTAACAGTTACCAGTACCATAATATGTATCATGTATATGTGATATATTTTTTGGCACAAAAAAGAATAAAACCAGTAAAACGAAACATATTTTGAAAGTGGGATCAAAGCTTTATAATGATTAATGCAAAAAGTATGCCAGACCCACTCATTCACAATACCCTGCTAGCAGAAGTTACTGAAATGTTGGCAAAAGAACCATTCTAGGATACGCCTGAATTTCCCAATCGGGCATTTCGCAAGGGGCCCATCAAGCACCCTGTGGCAGATGTACACGTTGATTGGGGTACACAGTATAGTTTAAGTGGGTACACGAAATATGAGTAACTTGCGCGATACATGACCAATATTTTGCAAGCGGAGCAGATTTTTGTGAACATTGATAAAATTACATTATTGATGATTCGGTGTAAATTGCTTCGTTTACAGCCACATCTGTACAACTTGAAACACGTTCTTACAAACCACAAACGAGAAACCAGATATTTTGCAGCTAAAGTCATTTAGTAATTTGACACGCAGAAATGGAATTTTTACACTCGTTCGTTTGAAGAAATGTTTGTGTGAAAATTATGTCAACGCAACCCGGCAGTCGAAGTTGAGCAAAACATAGTTTCGAGCAAGAAGCCAGCATTATTTACTTGATTAAAATCTAAGAAATTTACAAAGTTTCACGTTAACGTGGAATCCAAGAACAGGATACATTGTTAGATTCTCCCAATAATATTCTTCATATGTTTAATAATCCAGTTTCTCATGCCCGAACCAGCTCACCATGCAAGAGTGGCTCAAAATTTTTTCACCCGGGGTATCAGGGGTTTTCCGCTACTTTACAAGCAAGATTCAAAATTTTCTATTGACTACCTAATTTTATTGTGAAGTGCTGAAACCTCCTACGCCCCGTGGGTACGGGTTTGATGCTAATATTTATGTTTGGTGTAACAATCTATCACCGAGTGCTCTGTATCATTCTAACTGTTCTGAAGGCCCAATCGCTGTTCGCTAGGGCTAATGCTTAAATTTTATACCTAATTTATGCCAAAATCTCACTATATTTCAAAAATTGCCCCACGATATTTTACAAGCGCAATATATATATTTAAAAATAGCATGTAACACATTTATTGTATTTTGCTCAGAAAAAACTTTAGTACTACTGATGTATATGTTTTTCTTTGAAAAAAAAATGATTTAATCAACACGAAATTAAATTAATAAATATTGTAAGTGTTCAATTTAACAAATGTTCCAATGTTAGCCCATCATAATTTACTCTAATGTACTGATTATAATAGCATAATGGTACACTGCAAAAATCGATGAATCAATTATACTCTCCGTGAATAGGTTTTCATGACTACACAGACTCAGTCATAAATTCGACTCCACATAGTAAATTCGGTCAAATTCGACCTAGCGGGGTATAATTTCAACTAAGTTTGTATAGTCAGGAAAAGGCTGTTTCGGAGTCGAGTTTGAGCTAGCAGAATAGTTTCGTGTATAGCTGATCTTTCGCACCAAGCGCAAACTGGTAATAAATGAAAAATACTTCCATTCGTGTATTATTTCGCATAATAATAATTATTCTAATCGTTTCAACAAATTTCCCACTATATTTGAACTTTGAACTTTTGCACCAAATTCACCTAATACAGTATATTTTTTGTACACTATAGTTTTCGTGTAACAACCGGTGTAACAATATATAATAAACAGAATAATTATAGTCTCGTGTAACAATCTATTCACTCATGAGTAAGTCAAATTGACTCTCTCGGAAATAGGCTTTTCCCTCACTCACCGAGTCTCAAATTCAAATTTCACCAACAAAGCGTCACCTAGGTGAAGTGTAACAATCTAACTCATTTGTGTAGTTTCCCAGAAACCTATTTTCCGAGAGTCATTTAACTCCTACAGTAGTTAGAATAAATTTACAGTCCGTAACCCAATATATTTATTAGAAAGCCACATAATATCATAATTTATACGGGGTCTCACTCACTAAGCCTAACAAATTCCCAATCATAATTTATAAAAATTTCCCAAAATATTTATTCAAAACTTCCCCCAAAATTTCAGAATAAACCCAATATATTTTTGTAAATTCTATCAAAATATTTTTTGAGATAGTAAACTTCCCAAAATTCCCACTATACCTATCACCTAGACTACCTATAGACTACCTAGAATAATACATGCTAATGCAGACGCGTATATTTACTCTAATGTAACCATTGTAACATATATTTACTCTAATGTTCAGTCAGACGCTAATGTTCTGCCAAAATTCACCTATAGCTAATGTTCCAAATTTTTTTTTACCTAAATTTCTGCCAAAATTCTAATACTTACCTAAAATTTACTCTCAGTTGAAATTGAAAATATTTAATATGACAAAGGGTTAATATCTAAACATTTTGTTCATAACACAGCTATGGTATTCTAGCACGATAATTTGTGAACAAAATAAAACAAAAAGTAATGGCATTTTTAATCCTTCACAATCATCAATAATCTTAATAATATAAAATTAGTTTTTGAGAATTTAAATTTAAATTTTATACAAAACACTACACAGATCTTACGTTTATTTTTCAACCCATCTAATTATTCGTCTCGCTCGCCTAATTATTTATTAAGCCAATAATCCACTATTTTTTCGAAAAAAGTGTAACAATCTATTTTTCGTGTAACCAATGTTACTCTAATGTAACACCGATCTCCTAAGCCTAATGTTCTGCCAAATTCATCTAATGTTAATCTAAAATCTAAACCTTACTTATGAGGTTCACCAAAATTCAACGATTTTTGAAGCAACATAGCTATCAATAAATATCGCAGACAAATATTTACCCAAAAATTCACCATTCTATGTTCCCAGGTTCAAATTTATAAAGATCAAAATTATATTTTTGCACAAATATTTTTGAAATATAGTATATTTATTGGAGAATAACGTAACCCCTCAAACTGAGTACGTACAAGCACCTGTTCCACCCTTTGTGAGACAAATAGTCTAATTTACTCTTTCGAACCATAATGTTTCGACCCAATTGCCTAATGTAACATAATGATATTTATTCTAATGTTACTCTAAGCTAACCCAAATTTATTCTTAGCTAATACATTTTTCAACATTCACTATATTTTTGTACACTATCAAATTCCCAATGGTAACAGATTCACCATATTCTAATTTATATTTACTCGTGTAACAAGCTAATTTACTCTAATTTCATTTACTCTCAGTAAGCTAATTTCATAATTTCAGATGAATTTAACCATATTTTCTGATATTTACTCACTAAATTCATAATTTACTCATTCTAATTTCAGAGTCAAATTCACTAAATTTACTCTCTAATGTTCACCATATTTATAATGTTCACCTACACTATATTTACTCTAATGTTCAGATAATTTAATAGATTCACCAAATTGTAACACTAAATTCTATATTTTTAGAATTTCAGAATTTTAGAAAAATATTTTATGCTAATTAATAGACTCATTCAGAATCATATCAAATTCTAATAAAATTGATATTTTATTTTAAAGTCAGATTCCCTCTCTGATTAGATAAAATTCACAAAATTTGCAGTTTCTAATTGAACAACAAATAAACTTTTTGATATTTACGCTCCCAAATTGTAAAGTTTAGTATAGACTTACGTAACAAATATTTATATTTTCATCATTTGAAACAAGTGAATGATACACTATTTATAACAAGTAAGCAACTGGGTACACTATATATTTTAATAATGTTACCCAATAATTTATATTAGACTACCTAGATGGGTACACTATAGATTCACACTATATTTTGTACACCAATTGCCAAAATTCTAATTTACTCATTTACTCTCTAATTTACTCAATCTGGAGTGCCAAAATTCCCAGACAACCATTCAACACAGTATATTTTATATTTAATACACAGAATATATTTTGTACACTATATTTAATAATTTACTCTCTAATTTAAAATTATTTGAAAATTTACAGAATCACCAAAATTCTAATGTTCACCAAAGATTCTAATTTATAAGCCCATCTTTATTCTAAGCCTAAGCTCTAATGACATTCAGTCTCCAAAGCCAAGCAAAAAACATAGCGTCTAAAACTAGACCACCCCCTGTATTGGGTCTCACATAAAAACGTTCCCGTCTAATTTATTTACGTCCCCCCCCCCCCCCCCCCCCCCCCCCCCCCCCCCATTCACCTAATTTACTCACCAAGATTCATTTTTGCTCAAATTTCCCACTATAGTTTGGGTACTTTTCGCACAATCCTAGCGAGATAGTTAACCCCGCGTAGCTACGGTATCCTAATAGTCTCAGTGTATAATGTCATAAATTCACTCAATTATTGATAACATTCATTTATATTCTGAAATTTATGAATTTACAAATATCTTTCGTACCCAATTGTTTAGGGATTCAAATATTTAATTTCATAACTATTAGTAGATTGACTCGCGTCAAACCGTAAGACGCTCATTTTCTCGAGTTTGAAATATGAAAATCACAGTACTGAAAGTTGTTTTATTTTTCCCACAGTTTGCTGTATACACTCCACAATATATAAATTATTTTCACTGTTAGCCGCCATGATTGTGGTTCCCCCCCCCCTCAAATCCCCGCTCCCACTATATTTTTTGTTTCTTTTCTATTAATTTCTAATTTGTTCCTTCGCTCGCTCTTTTTTTTTTGCACCACGGTAATATTTCGTGTGTCGACGATTTTAGCAAAGACGCTAAATTTAAATATATATGTAGGTGACAGAGGCAGGTTTCACATTTATTTTAGGGTACAGTGTAACAATCTATTTTTTCTGCCCAATATAGTCTAATACATTCTAATGTTCTGCTAATAGACCCAGTATATTTTTTCGAAAGATTCATATTTTTATATTTTTTCTAATGTATAGTCTCACTATATATTTACTATCATATGATATTTTATATATTTTATATCATATGATATTTTTTTTCGTGTATTTATTTTACTCTAATGTTTCTTGCCAATTCTATTTTTTTTCGTTGGTTAACAATCTATTTTTTTTTTTTTGTGAGACTCATATATTTTTTCGTGTAGACAATCTATCAATTCTAATGTTCTGCCAATATATTTTTGTGTAGCGCGTAACAATCTATCAAAATAGTTTGCTAATTTAATGTTACCCAATATATTTTCACCAATATACACACTATATTTTATGTAACATCAAATATATATATATATATATATATATATATATATATATATATATATATATATATATATATTTTATATTTTATATATTTTATATTTGATGTAATTTTATATTTTATATTTTATATTTTATATTTGATATATTTTTTTTTTTTTTTTTTTTTTTTTTCGTTTATATTTTTGTAACAATCTAATACATTCTAGATTCATTTCCTAACTAAGCTAATAAATTCCATTATATTTTTTCTAGGCTTCACCTAATACAGTATAATTTACTCGTGTAACAATCTCCTAATGTAACATCGCCCAATCTAATACATTTGAAATATATTTTATAATTATATATATTTTTTGTACAATGTTTTAGCTAGCTAAACTAAATTCAGATCCCACTATCATCCAATAGAATAATGTAACAATATATATTTAATACATGCTTTGATATATTTTTTGATATTTTAGTTTGATATTTAATTTATATCAATTAGTTTGTTGTAGTTTTGTGTTATTACACTTTAAAAATTGCAATACCACGTTTTTTTGTTTTATAACGCAAATTTAAGCAATTAAAAATTCAATGTTTCTCGATTTGTTGCCCAGCTAACAAGTATTTATTAGATAGAGCTAATTTATTCGTTAACAAAATTCACCCAATCTAATTTATTCGAAAATATTTTAGTTTCAGAATAATTTATAAACCCATCGCCCAGATTCACATAGTAGATAGTCTAATGTAACAACCGCCCAGACTACCAATAGATAGTTTAGTATAGTCTATCATGATATATTTTAGCCTAATAAGTAAATGGTATAGTAACAACCGCCAAAATTTTTGCACTACACTATTTGGTATATTTACAAATAGCGAATAATTTCCAAAATATTAGAAACATTCATAATTTCCATCGCGCAGAAAAATTTGTCGGTTTCCCACCGAAAAATCCATCAAATTTCCCGATAATTTACGACGCCCTTGCGCGGCTCATGTTTGTAAATTTTAAAAAATTTTAATTTTTTTAAAAAATTGTTTACCGAACCGGAATTTTTAAAATCGAAACCAAATTTAAAACATTCTTAAAAATGATATTTTACCATTGAATACATATAAATGTATAGGCATTAGCCTTTTACCAACGCAACCGAATGATACATTTATCCATTATTAGTCAATGTTAGTAGTTTCTGACAAACTGTAAACACCGAGCGATTCAGACGCAACGTCTCGTTGTGTTCCCCCTCACTATTTTTCCCCCCCCCCCCCCCCACCGAGACGAACGCACAAACTAAACGGGGTACTAAATTCACTCGTTTACTCTCGCACGCGAACCATTATTCATTTTTTCTGAGATAACCCCGTCGCCGATTTTTGATATACTTATTTATAATACATTCAATAAAAAAATATATTTTTTCTAATTTACTCTAATTTTCGCAAACCCATCATAATATATATTTTTTGTGAAAATCGTTTGAAAAAGTTAACCATTATTGGTTAAATTTACTCTCAGATGAGTAAGCGTTCAATACCGTAGCAGGTTGTAGACTGAGTGCAATCTAATTTACTCGTTCGCAGTTTAATTCACACTATAGTCTCCAAATATATATACTGCCAAAAAATGGTGAGTCAAATATATTTTTTTTTTTTTTTTTTTTTTTCGTAAACTGTATCAAAATTCAATCTCCCAGATTCAAATTCAAAATTCACCTAACGACTCAGAATAATTTAATTTAACTATCATAAAATCCAAATTTAACTATATTTGTGAAGTGCAAAAACTATTTGAAAAATTGATTTAACTCACCATTTTTCGTCACCAATTATTTGAAAATCCAATTTAATTTTTAGTATATTTTTTAGTGTAAATGGGTACACCCAAAATATTTTTTGTACACTATCATCAATCTAATGTTCAAAATTCCCACTAAACGAATGAACTTCTGCCAAAATCCATCACCAATTTTTGATATTTTTCGTTTATATTTTTGTGAACTTTCAGAATAATATACCTAGAATAATTTTTGAAATGAATAATTTATATTTTTTCTTTTTTTTTGATACACTATATTTTTTTTTCTGCCAATATATTTTTTTTTCGTTTGTACACTTTGTAGCAGTTTCTGAAACCTAAGCTGATACAGTTAACCAGGATTTTGTTCGGAGCCGATACCTGAAACTTTCTGCGAGCAAGCATAGCGAGTGGAGACTCAGATGTAGGGTCTCACTCACTAGGCCTAATTTCCACTAAAATCCACACAATACCTTGTACACTATACCTAATTTTTTTTTTGATATTTTTTTTTATAATTTTTCTGCCCAGTATATTTTTTTTTTGAGAAGCACACTATATATTTAATATATTTTTTATTAGAATAATTTACTCTAATGTTAACTTCTGCCAAATTCAACAACCATTCTAATGTTCTAATTTCCCAATATATTTTTTTTTTTTTTTCGTGCGACGAGTTAGGTAGTCGTGTAACAATCTCGCTGATCCCACGTTCTCACTAAAACTGAAAGTATAAACTTTTACTAAAATTCGCGATCGACAAAGCAAACATAATTTAATAGCTAATGTTAACGTTTAGTATAGTAAGTATATATTTTTTCGTTTTTTTTTTTTTTTTTGTGAACTTTTTCGCGCCCCGCGACCCTCTGTAGTAGCCTAATTTATTTTCGCGTTCGTTTTCGTGTAACAACCGCGCCATTCTAATTTATAGCTACATTAACTGGCTTAAACCATTCACTATTTTTCGTGTATATATTTATAAAAACCGTACACCCACTAAATTTTAGACCATTAGAGTTCAAAACTGTGTGTGCCATCTTTTCCTAGTTTTGTATGCCAGCCATAAAACTGAACAACCCGACCTATTCAGCGTCGTGTTTTCGGGCCGCAGATTAAAATCGCGATAAGCCAGTCAACTGTAGCTATATATACAAATACACACAAAACAAGCCAAAATTCGGCGCGCACTCACCAGTTCTCAAAAACCTATATCACAATATGACAACAACCATTTTCTTCGAACCCCCTGCTCACAAACCCGAATGTGATGTGTAATTTTTCGTCGATTTAAACTTTCGTTCGGGGTGGTTTTTGTTCGGCTAGGCGTGAGACGCGAAACTGCTCAGCGCGCCGCACACTCGCTGGTGGCAGACTTTTACTACAAATTTGTCAGCCTGGCTTAAGCTCATTTTTCTTCTCCATTTGCAGTTCTTAAACACAGCGGCTGTTCGCTTTGACAACTACAATTTTGTCAAATATTTGTATTTGTTAGCAATCATCATGGCAAAAAATTACTTGGCGTGGGTTGATGCGCCGCTACTCTGAAAACCTTTCATAAATAACATTCTTTGCATACGTCTGACACAAATTTGTGCTCATAACGTACGTAAACTTGAAACTTGTGGCTAAAGTTGATGGAATAAAAGTTTCGGTTGTCACAGAAAACTGTGTTGTTACTCTCTTTTGCACAATCTAATGTTCTGCCAAATATTTTTCTGCCAATTATAATTTTTATAAAGTGACCCATGTTCTAATTTCCCACTATATTTATATTCTATTATTTTATAATTTCGTATTAATTTATAGTTTTTACCTATGCTTAGCTTTAATTTTAGAGATTATATTTTTTAATCTAATGTTTCTGCCAAATTCTAATGTAACCAGATTCACCAATATATTTACTCTCTAATGTTCCTGCCAATATATTTACTCTAATGTTCACCTAAACCCAGGGAGTCTAATGTTCTGCCAAAATTTTTCTAATTGTACGACTAAATTCACCAAAATATATTTTACTCTAATTGTTTCCTGCTAGATGTAACGTTCCAGAAATATATTTTACTCTCTGTAACATCCCATCGACCATTATATTTTTCTAATGCTAATGTTCTGCCAAAATATATATATTTACTTCTTTCTTATGCTAATGTAACAGTCAGAGCTAGCATCATAATACATGCTAATTTTCAGAATTAGATTTATTTTTTATATCATTAATTTTTATTTTTACTCTCTGTGGCTTATTTCCCACTATATTTTAGACTACCTAATGAATAAAATTCTAATGTTCGTTTACTCTAATGTTCTGCTTTGGCTTCACCAATATATTTACTCTAATGTAGGACAATCTAATGTTCTGCCAAATATATTTACTCTAATGTAACATAATATATTTTTTTTTTTCATTTTGTATACTAGAATTTCGTTTATTCAGTTTAATATACAACTGTACAGTTTTAACCCCCATATTTACAGTAGCACAGTAGCCCCCTAATTTCTCTAATGTTACCCTGTATGCTCAATCTAATGTTCTGCCAAGATATTTACTCTAATGTTCTGCCAAGATATTTTCTGCTAGCTAGCTAATTTATTAATATAGTTTAATACATGCTAATACATGCTAATGTGTACCGACTCTAATGTTCTGCCAAATATATAGTAAACCAATACCTAGATGTTCAGTCCAGTATATTTTACTCTCAGGGATCAGACTATATTTTACTCTAGATGTATATTTTTTTTTCGGGAAAATATGTATTTAATCATCTAGGCTAATGAAGTATATTTTTAGAATAAATTCACCTAGCAAACCCAATATATTTACTCTAATGTTCTGCCAAAATATATTTACTCTAATGTAATTTACTCTCACTCTAATGTAAGTTAACTACCTAGTGAATTGATTAATAGACTCAGATGAATTGAATCAACTACCAAAATTCTAATAGTCCTAAGCTGGGTACAGATTCATTCATTCTGATAAAATAACTCACTGAAATTATAGTGTAGCAACAGCAGTTCTTATAAACATTTCCCAAGTGGCTAGACTTAATTTTTTAGCATTAGCATTACTCTCTTTATTTTCGTTTTGAGCCAAGATCTTCTGGTTGAGCATTTTGGCATCGTTATTTTGTTGATAATGGTTCAATTGTCCGTAACTAGCAAAATGCGCTCTAATTCACATTATTTTTGCTTGAATTTTAGCTTTTCGAAGTTAACCAGCGAATAATTTACTGCGATCGTATTTGACAGCTCAATACTGGCCTTACGCACAGGCCTATAAAAATTTTTAGTTTTTCAGATATACACAGATATATACAGAAAATATATTATATACAGATATATACATATATAAAATATATATCGTAATTTCTACAACTCGAATGGATATTAGTATTGCACTAAAGGTATATGGCCAGACCCGTCAACTTGGCATTAGTTGCCTAAAAATTTTCTGATGCAAAACTAACACAAATTACGGCA
>JASANG010000546.1:0-266657 GCA_030248215.1 Enoplolaimus lenunculus | reverse complement strand
ATGCAGTAACTAAGAAGGACTGCTTTCCTTTGCCAAACATTAATGACCTTTTGGAGTGTGTTGGCCAGGCTAAATACTTCAGTGTAATGGACTTAATTTCAGGTTACTGGCAAGTACCCATGGCTCCTGATTCCGTAGAAAAGACAGCTTTTATTACCCCTGCGGGTCTCTACCAATTTACAAAAATGCCATTTGGTCTCTGTAACGCCCCTGCTACATTTCAGCGAACACTAGAAGCAACATTACGTGGGCTTGTAGAACGCATATGCCTGATTTATATAGATGACATATGCGTGTTTTCTGACACATTTGAGGAACACTTAAGGCGATTGAGATTAGTTTTTGAACGTCTAAGACAAGTTGGTTTAAAAATTAAGCCATCTAAATGCGAGTTTTTGCGTAATGAGGTCCCATACTTAGGACATATTATCTCAGCAGCTGGCTTACAGCCAGACCCAAAGAAAGTTGCTGCTGTTGAACACTATCCAATTCCAACTGATATTACTTCGGTGCGTAGTTTCTTGGGGTTTTGTAGTTATTACCGTCGATTTATTAAGGACTTTGCAGCAATTGCACGACCATTAAGCCAATTAACTAGTACTCTTAAACAGTTTAAGTGGAACGAAGAGGCTGAGAAAGCCTTTCTGCACCTCAAGCAGAAACTTATGACTCCGCCAATTTTACAAATAGCAGATCCAAATAAACCATACTACTTGGAAACTGACGCCAGTGGAAAAGCCATTGGTGCGGTGTTGTCCCAAAAAGGAGACGATGATAAGATGCACCCTATTGCCTTTGGCAGCCGCTTATTGCAGAAAGCTGAGCGTAACTACACTACCACAGAATTAGAGGCGTTAGCAGTAGTTTATTTCATGAAATACTTTAGGAACTACATATATGGTCAACATGTAACCATTTTTACTGATCATTCAGCACTTAGGTGGTTGTTAACCAATAAAAACGCCTCGGGACGTCTGCAACGCTGGGCTTTGGCCCTCACAGAATACGACTTTACCGTGGAACACCGAGCTGGAAAAAATATGGCTCATGTTGACGCCTTGTCCCGTGTAGAACATGAATCTAGCCATTCACCTGTCGAAGACCCTGATGACATTAAGTTCGCCTATATCATTAATGCCTCAGACACAGAAGACACTCAAGGGAACTCAAGTTCTTGCGAGTTTGCACCGCGACAGGAACAGGATCCGGAGTTAAAGATGCTCAAAGCATATATAGAATCTGGCAAGAAACCAGATGATGATAAACTGGCTACACGTTTTGCTCTGATAGAACCACGTTTCATAGTACGAGACCATGTACTGTACCATCATTACCCGGTACCGAAGCATCGGACTGGTGTGATATGGGAACAGTTAGTAGTACCCTTTAGTATGCGAGAAGAAATTATGTCGGCTCACCACGATGACGTGGTGGGTGGACAGCATTTGGGAGCTGCTAAGACATATCAGAAACTATTGCCTAAGTATTATTGGGACGGAATGTACAGTGATGTGGTGTCCTGGTGTAAGTCCTGTATTGAGTGTAGTAGGCGTAAGACTGGGGGGTTTAAACACAAAGCACCTTTACAGCCAATCCCTACCGTACTACCTAATTATGCTTATCATGTCGATGTTTTAGGACCTTTGCCGCAGACATATAATGGTAATAAATATGTTGTAATTTTTATTGATCGTTTTACTAAGTACCCAGAGGCAATTTGTACCCCAGATCAAAAAGCAACGACTATTGCGAAACTATTTATGACCGAGGTTGTATGTAGACATTCGGCACCTTCTGAATTAGTTAGTGATAATGCCCCAAATTTTCGAAGTGAACTTGTAGATCAAATTTGTAAATTAACTGGAACTAGAAAAGTATTTAGTACCCCTTATCGTCCACAAACTAATGGAGTAGTTGAGCGTATAAATAGGACTTTTATGAACATGGTTTCGCAGTATGTCGATGTAGCGCAGAGGACCTGGGATGAGTTTGTGCCGTTTGCCTGTTTTGCATATCGTGTCAGTGTAAATGAGTCAACTAAGTTTAGTCCATTTGAATTAGTTTATGGAAGGCAGCCTAGGTTGCCCATAGATACGGAACTTCCAATTAGCAATGTAAAGTATTTAGACGAGGATGATTATTTTCGTGATATTCAACTTTATTTGAAAAATGCATGGACACTGGCGGAGCAAAACATTAAGCAGGCACAAACCCAGATGAAATTCTATCATGACCGAAAGGCTGTAGAGCCAAATTTCTATGTGGGTCAAAAAGTTTGGTTGCACATACCTTTTCAACATAAGGGCAAGACTCGAAAGTTGGGATATGAATGGCACGGGTTGTATGAGATTATCGAACTTAAATATCCCGATGTAGTTATTAAATCCATTTCAAATCCACGGGAAGGGTCTAAACGAGTTCATGTTGAACGCCTAAAGCCGTTCTCCGGCCCTTATGTCCCAAAGTTGCGCGGAACCCAGGAAACAACTGAATCTGTAATCGAAAATTTGGAGCATAATTTGGATGGCGACATAACACCCCGTACATTGTCAGCCGAGGAAGCCGAGGTTGCTGTCGAGGCTGTTGCTAATCCTGAGGTAACCCAAAGCTTAGAGTTAGTCGCGCAATCGAGCAACAACAATCAGAGTTCACCGAGGTACCAGTTACGGTCTCAAAGTGTTAAATAGGCTACCCGTTGCGCTGAGAATACGACCGGCAAGAATATATTTCTTTGTTGTGCTTGACATGCTATATTTATATGTGTTATTATTTGTTTAATTTCAGAACCCAAAGTTAAAGTAGTAAGTTACTTGAAATTAACTAATTTATTATCAGACAAACAGAACACCTAGGAACTAAGCGCAGAGTCGTTGTTGATCTAGTTTAAGAAAAAATACACGCGCTTCGCCTTACACACGCTAAGCTTTGGACCAACAGCAATGTGTGACATCGGTGCCATTTGCGTATTTCCCATCTGGGACCCTAACCAGTTGTAATTTTCTTATGCCGTTCTTACACCGGTGAATAAACACGTGCCCGTAAACATATTGTTTATTTATTGCCAAATTGATTAAGTGTGCCATGGCTGAGGCCAACATAGATGCAGTGGAGCAGTATAACACTCGGTTTGAGATACCACAAACGGTATCACAGGTGGTTGGTGCATGTCTGGCTGTTATTGCTGCTATGCCTGAGTCGAGTACTCAGGTTCAGAGTGTTTTGTCGCAACACTGCATTTCTGTTTACTTGCCCCTACATTCACTACAGTTTTCATTACGTGGGCTCAATTTGACGTCTTGGAGTGACCCCTGGGAACCATTACTATGGTTGACATTATCGCAGCAGTTGCTGTACAGCGTGCGACCGCCACAGCTTCCGATTAGCCTTCTTACACGGTGTCCGATTTGCAAGGAGCTGATTAGTGGGTTTGAGCATTTCACTTCTAAATATCACCTGCAGAGCGCGCAGTTACAAAAATTTCGTTTCGCGCCTGTGGGCCTGTTAATTTCTGAGCACCAGAAGTGGATTGGGAGTCACCGGATAGGTTCTAGAAAGGAACTGAAAAAGGCCCGTTTTTCGAGCTGGGTGGTGATTAATTTCTCCAGGGTGACCAATGGTGACGCACGGTTTGCCCGTACTGCAGGCTGGGCAAACAGTGAAGGGGAACTTCCGACAATTACGGGTAATTCTGACTGTGGGTACCTCCCGATTCTAACATTTGAGGTTGTAACTAACTCGCGGGTACCATTACCGATATTTATGGCTGGCCCGAACGCTTCTTCGGAGTGTGGTAGTCACCCAATCCATACGGCACCACCTCATTCAACATCGTATTTCAATGTACCTTTGCCTTGTGATGGTCGGTTGGGTTTTCACTACTTTGAATTTCAGTTTTGGGTGGAATACATCTCGCGGGATAGTGTCACCCGGTATCTTCCCTTTGCTGTGGTTATTCAGTGGGATTACTACGACGATGCGCTTGCACATCTTATAATTCAGACGCTAGACAGTATTCGCACCAAAACTCGACCCGATCCGGGCCAGAGAGGCCGGTTGTCTATGCTGCCTGAAAGCAGTGAAGGGGTACCGAACGAAAAAGGGGAACAGGGGACCATGAACCGTACTTGTAAGCCTGTGAAAATAACTGATCCGCTTTTGGCCCCATATTTCGAAGTTTGGGCACACTTTACATCCAATTTATCGGAACCCTGCTTACGCACTGTTGCACATGACCTACCTGCTTACCCACAGTTGCCTAGAGACGTTAGTAGCGATAGCGTACTTCCGTTGTTGGACCCTACGCAACCGGTGACCGTGAATAATTTTCCACTAAGAGCCCTGGCCGAGTTGCTTGGACAGTTGCAGTACGAGGAGGATGACCCTCCCCGCGTCCGGCTTAAGTCGCTACAGTATACAACACTGGCTGAGCTAGAACAGATAGACCTTCGCTCACCTGGCGACCTTGCGGACTTCCATAAGTCACCTGCGGATTCTTTGTTCCTGACAGCACTGGTGGATTCTAGGCAGCTGAGTAATGTTCGCTTAAGTGGATCACTAGTTCGGCTGATGAATCCTAATTGGCGTTTCAAGTATTTGGCAGCATTGGTGGGTTCCGGGCCACATGATGAGACAAACACCATTGTTGTCCTGAAACTTAATGTGGGTACAAGACGTGTGTTCTCTGATGGCCGTGGGGGAGTTAGACAGTACGAAGATCTGTACGTTGCTCCGCTAACCGGACCCGCTGTCGAATATTTGACCGCTCTGTTGACAAATGTAATTTATCAGTCACCTCCTGACTCAGCGGAGCCAGACGAAGCGACTGCTCCTGGGGACAACGGTCAGTCTCTCCAGAGTGGAGACGCCGCGGTTTCATTGTCTGATGAGCAGCGCATTCGTCTTGCCGAGCTGAGTCGCCGAAAGTTGTTTCTAGAACTGTTCCGAAATTCTTGGCATTCCTTATATGAGTTACTGTTTTGTGGAGTCACAGGTGCTGTCAGTCAACATACGAACACTTGGCCTAAAATAGCTATCACCGATGCGGGTCACCTAAATTGGCTGAATGCCGAACAGCAGTTGGTTGCCAACTCTGTTGTTTCGGGTACTAAACTTGTTTTATGCAAAGCTCCACCGGGTAGAGGCAAAACAAGTAGTCTCGCCTGCACACTGTCGACCCTGAGCAATTCCGATTCCAACAAACGCATTCTATGTGTGACCAGTACTAACGCAGCGGCAAACATTTTGGCCTTGAAAATTGTTCAAAATTTGAAAACGCTTAGTGAAGCGAGTACTGGTGTGCCGCCAGACAGGGTTCTGCGGTATGTCCGGCGTGGCTACGACGTTACACTGCTTGACCCGGACCTGATACCGTATTCTGCCACTAAACCTGACCCAAACAGAACTGGACATACCGGCATGCGCGAGGTGAGCTCAGGCACTGCCCTGCTTATGCATAAGATCATAATCTGTACAATGGATTTGGCAATAATGGACATGGTGAACACCCTTGATGTTTATCATCACCAAAAAGGTCAACCAAATTTCGGTCAGAGTAAATTTGACCTCGTCGTGATCGACGAAGCGGCTTCAGTTGACCTGCCGCGCATGTCCGTTATTCTGCCTTTGGCAGCAGCGGGACAGATCATTTTAATGGGGGACATCCATCAGTTACCAGCATACATAACTAATCCGGTAATGCAGCGGCTGGGTGCCGAAGAATCTGGCATGGAGTTTCTACTGAACTTGACAAATCTTAGCCCACACTGCGCCATAATACAGCTACAGAATAACTATCGGTCGGTGGAGCCGCTACTGCGGCCGCCCAACGGATTATATACAATGAAACACCGTTAGTTTGCTCTGCTCGCGATTCACTGTCTAGCTCGGCTTGGCCCCAGTTAACGTCGCAGCAGCAGAATCTACCGATAGTATTCTGGCACATAGAGGGAGATCAAAATTATCATGGGGTTAGTCTGTTCAATTTTCATGAAATAACAGCTATTTCGCGGTTGCTGGAAATGCTGACGATTCAGCATGGTATTCCACCTGAACAGATTGGTATTGATGCCGCATACGCTGCACAGACAGAAATTTTAAAAATGGTTGTGGGAGATCTCTACCCTTCGATAAAAATAGGCTGCGCCAACGTTTGGCAAGGTGACGAGCGTGATTACATGATTATTTCGCTAGTACGCTCATTCCCTAAGCGGGACGCGCTCGGTCAACCACATCCGATGGGATTTCTTTCCGAGCACCGTCGTGTTAACGTGACGACAACACGCGCCCGAAAAATGAACATCTTTGTCTGCAACACACTACATTTTTTAGACCATCCGCTCATTCGCGAGTCCATGCGCGAATGCTGTCAGACACAGGCATGGATAGAGCCAATGGCCATCGGGGTAAAGCATTTCGTTCACATGCGTGTTTGTTTGGGTTGCCCTTTAGCTGGAACGGATGTCACCGTGCCAATGCAGCATTGTGTCATGTAGCCTAAGTGTGATAATAATGCACCGCTTACGTACAAACTGTACAGATTATCGTAAATTAATAATTATTAGTAGTTACCTATTGGGTTTGGCTGCAATCGGGTACATCACAACAGCGCAACAACTACAGCGCGGATTGTTGCTAGATTTGGAATCGTTTCGTTATCTTTGTACCGTGTAAGTATAACTAATCGTTTAACAATAAAACAATGATAATCGTTCCATTTATCGGGAGAAATCACGTCTTTTCGAACTTCTATCCCGCAAAATTTACTATTAAGGGTGTCACGTTTGCCAATGTTGAACAATATTACACCTATCAAAAAGCAATATTTTACGGGTACCCTAAATTAGCTCATAAAATATTACAAATCGATAACCCTGGTCGGGTTAAACAACTTTTAAAACGAGAAGAGTGGAAAATGAAACGGTACCACGTGGGTAGGCAGATGTTGCGGTACTGGGAACATGAAAAGTTAAAGATAATAAGCGAGGCCCTAGATGCAAAATTTATACAAAATGATAAACTCAGGCTCGCTCTTTTACGTACAGAACATTGCCTCTTAGTGGAAGCTAATCGGTATGATTTGTTCTGGGGGGCGGGAGTGTCCGAGAATTCACCGTTATTGCTGAAACCGGATCAATATCCCGGTCTGAATGTGTTGGGTGTAACACTGATGCGCATTAGAGACCGGTTGAAAAATTTACACAATATTGAAGTTCAATCTTCAAATACGAGTAATACAAATACTAACACCCCATTTAAAATTACGTATTACTATTCATGACTGCTATGTGGCTATCAGTCCCTTACAGGACCCTAACCAAATCTCTATTTAATCGGCCCTTGCCCCTTTACTTAAAGGGGCCTACGCTGAGTTTGAGTTACTGTTATAGATAATAATATAACCTAATGTCACATAATTATCAACCTCAAAGTTTGCAACTGCAAACGTATAACTTACTAATGCGATATTACCTCTTATTTCAAATGTCAATTCGAACAAGGCATGATTGGTTTGGGCTAACTGTTCTAGGACGTGAAAATGCAGATATGTGTATTGCGAGGCGGCAGGCGTATGCGGATTACAAGGCTGAGATAGCGTTCATTTGGCGATCAGTGCTCAAACTAGATGCCGAGTCTGAATCCGGCAACTGGTTTTCGTGGCAGATTCCCCGCGTTTAATTAGTGGTATTTGGCTTTTAGTTTTGATAAATGGCATTTGTTTAGACGGTTTGGTCTTTACAAACCGTTAAAAACCTAATCCATTTAAAAAATAGTAGCAACTAGGAACCACCTAAAATTAAAAAATGAGTTCGTAAAAATTGTGTTAAATGCTCTAAATTTTAATGAAATGCAAACCGTAGAAATTTGGTCTTATAAACGAGCCAACCACGTAAAAGTTTTGTAGGCTGTAGTTTGAATGTTAGGATCTAAATTACAGCGCAAACCATGAGTTTCGTCAAGCCCCTAGCTGATATGTAATCATTAACATCGTTGTTGTTTCAGGTACTTCTGGCGGTCGCAATTCGTTAATTGGGGCATTTCGAATTACTTGGGTTACTTTTTCGTTTTTTTTGTAAGAGGGTTTTTATATGTATGATAATTGTGTAATTACTAAGAAATGAAATACAATATCTAGTATAGCAGCAACTTAGGGTACCTTATGTGATAGGTTATAGAACAATTCGGAGTAATACAAATATAGTAGATATCGTTAAAAAAAAATTTTAAATCCTTCGGTACAAATTTTACATGGCAGAGAAATTATTTTGCAATTACATTACTGTTGTGTGGGTTTATTGGTGCTCATGTTGAAGCGTTCCAGTACTGGACTCTACCCGTTTTATATAAATTTCTCAGTCCCGCAGGACCATATTATACAAGTGTGCAGTACGTATTGTAAGTTTATATGTGTTGCTTCAGGTCATATTCTGTCATTTCACAACGGTGTTTGTTAACAATTAACTGCGTAATGACGACGCGCGACTATTACGGATTTTTGTTTATCTCCCATAGTCGTGGCTATCACTTTGTAACGACAGGTAAGGGCAGCAGGACCAATAGCAAATTGACCTAGCTATAGCTATTATATTACTATTTTGGTGAACAGACTAAATTAAAATAATCATCGTGGTGGAATTTATTTTGTTTGTTCAGCCAAGAATCAGTTCTGTATTGCTTTTGGTATTAATTCAATACGTCTTTAGTTTAAACGTACCACAGAGTGCGCCTTTCTGAACAGTAATTGTTAGTAACATCGTAGTAAGTGGATATTTTTTGAGAAAATATTTTTAAATTAGCTACACTTTTGATATCACACAAAAGAATACACGGGGTCAATGATTCGGCCATGTATTAACGTGTATCAAAACAACTTACAGACATAGAACTGAAACAGTTGCTTAATGGTTCATATAGCAAGGCCGTGGTACCACAGTATAAATAACGTAGTATTAATAATAACAACCAAAAGGTGTACATAGTATCAACCCGTGACTCCGCCCACGTTATAGGTATCACCCTTAATTCCCGGGTAAATTCCTAATGCATTGACTATTCAACTAGTTATTCTTTTTGCATTTTAGTGTTTCAGGACGGTCAAGTGATAAATTCGCCAAGGCACAACTGAATTAACCAGTAGTGGGTTTGTTCTTGTGGTTCGGGTTTGGACGTGCTAGTGGCTCGTGACACCGGGAATGACTGGCTATGAACGTATTGCATCAGCAATCCGCGTGCGACGGGCTGTGGGTCATCGGTTTGCAAATCGATTGCAAGATTAAGGCTGTGTTAAACGAGTGGTAGCAATTTAAATGGCGGTTACCAAAATGAATTCAACGAGGTGAGTAAACGCGCACAGTTGATCTGTTATACAAGCCTGTTGGGTCGTGGGGTAATTATAGATCTGTGCGGCTGCGGGAGCTGCCTTTGTTAGGTAAGAGGAGTGTTAGCGGGCAGTAACCAGGGGTCCAACAAGAATAAAATTTGTGGCATCTGAACTCAATATTATACCGGAATCGGGATTTAAATTTTAATTAATATCGATTAAGTTGGGTAAAATCGGGCAAATTGGCATTTTCTCCTGCTGGTATTTTTGTTGTAGAATCGAGTGATATTAATATTTAAAAAAAATTGTGGTTAAAGGGACTCCGGAAAACGAAAATTTCGGTAGCCGAATGACCCTTCCTAGGAGTTTGTGGAACGTTGTCTAGTACATTGCGGGGAACAGACAGCTGTAAGGGAGGGTTCTAATAGGTGTGAGCGCCTTTAAAACTGGCCGTGGCCTGTTTCGCATGAGTGGTCGGAACAATTTGAAAGTTGCATTCCATTGATTGGCCTTTAATTATAAAAATCAGTTCCCTGTTGTGTCTACAATGCGAAGCTATGCTTGTATTTGAAAGCATTTTACCACCAAGTTCTTCGTATATTTCGGTGCACAGCACGCTGAATGTTTTTGCACTGGCTTCAAAAATATAATCGATATTATAATAATCGGACGCTAGAAATCTTTCGAAGGAGTGTTTTTTGCAAAAATGTGAGCTTACCGAGAGTTGTAAATAGGGACTAAGTTCATCGAGTATTGCAGTCCTGTAATATTTCAGTGATCCTGATTGGACCTCAATGTTGTGTGGTCTGGAAAGTTTTTACAAATGCAAGACTCGTTTATTCGATTGCAATCGAGGCTATTGATGTTGCATTCCCAGAAGTTTTGAAACTTTTCTACGTGATATTTACTGTATTTTGTGACTAGTTGTTATTTTGAATGTCTAACGCATTTTTCCTACAGTCATTTAGAAGCCCAGATATTTTTGAAATCTTCTGGTAAAAGATCATTGGGTACCCTGAAATTAATGAATTTAATAATAATTTTATAGACCTTTAAATAAATATTCGAGTTATAAAAATTTGAACGCGTTTTATTTTTGAAAAATAAGTTTTTTTTTGTAGTCTGCGAATTTTAATAATTTGAAGGGTTGCTGTAGTATTGAGACGCATTTATTGATTTATTGCTGTACCAGATGGTAAATCAGGAATCAATGACATTTCTAAAATATCAGCGGAAAGAGTATTTAAGAGGTGTGCCTCAAGGGGTAGGGGATGATTTTGCACATGGTCGACCTGTGTAACTTTACTGTGTTCCATTCTTGCTTTTGATTGTTTTTTTTCTTAAATCCTACCTTGGGACCCTGGCCAGTTTTATTTCTAATCGTATGTTTGCTCCGCATAAAATGTTTGGCGAATATTAAAAGTAATCAGGCGAAAATAGTGATTTTGAGAAGTGGTACAATTAAGTTACGGTACCAAATACAACAAAGATACAATTAGTTACACTTTTTTTTTTTTTTTTTTTTTTTTTTTTTTTTTTTTTTTTTTTTTTTTTTTTTTTTTTTTTTTTTTTTTTTTTTTTTTTATTTATAAAACCCTTTTTTCTCAAAATTTTGAGCGGACACACCCTTTTTTTTTTTTTTTTTTTTTCTTTTGTGGGTTTTTTTTTTTTCGGATAATAATTATTTTTAAAACGCCGCTTTTTTTTGGTGGGGGGCGTTTTTTCCCCTCTAAAAGAACGCCATAGAACTACAAGGATAGTTAATTTTTTTCATTTTATTTCGTCTTAGTGCTTTGCTCATTTGTCGATATTTTTAACAAACTTATATATCGTTTGTTTTCTTTTGGACCCCATAAATGCTAGTGTTGTTTAAAGACGGCGTTTCGAGAGAAATAAATAATTACTCAGCTTTTGCAACAAACCTGCGCTAAGCACTACTTTTAAATTGCAAAATGATGAATTTGTTGGAATAGTTTTAAGCGGAAGAATAACATTTTTTACGTTGCGTTTTAGTTTTTATTTTAAAAATGGACTTTTAGATATAGGTAGATCTAGATGCAAACTGGCAAACGATTTGATGTTCCTAAACTTTTGCATAACTTTAACAGAGTGTGAATTGATCACGCGAGTCCAACGACGTTCTTTTTTACAGCTGTCAGCGTCAATACCTGAGATAAATAGAATTAATTTAAGATTCATATTCCAAAAAAGAAATGGTTGGTGCACTCTCAGAACAAGAGTCAAACGTTGTACTACAGATCATACGACTTAAAAATTCCGGTTTATTACCTGAATAGGAGGTACTGACCGTACACGCTATTTTCTAAAGAATGGTTAAAAGTTTACTCAAATTTATCTGGAATTGGCTTATTAGCGCATTAACCAGTAGTATAAGGAAATTCCCAACCATAAGCTAAATGCATGGTTAGCTGAGGCAATATGGAACACGGGTTGTTCCTATTACAATAGTTGGTTGCATTTTGTTTTAAAGCTGATCCACTATCAAATTCAAGAAATTGAGTAGGTATATATATTTATTTATTTATTTATTTATATATACTGTAGTGACCCGAATAAGAGGGGGTAAGAGGGGGTCCCCATTTTGAATCTCAATCAATAAGAGTCTGTATTCCTAATAAGTGTCCATAAGCGGATAGTCTCTAAATAAACCCTAGAGTCAATAAATGTCAATTGTCCCTAATTGCAGTGCATAAATAGCTCCAGGCCCAAATAAAGTTGAGTTCAAAACTTTAAAGCGTACTTAAGTTTTGAAAGTACATTCCTAAGTATACCCTTGCATTATCGCTCAAGCTTTGCATACAAGACAAATAAAGGTCTAGATTAACGGATAATTTTGCAGTACCGGATATATCAGTAATGAAGGGTGGCGGAGCGTGGGCTAAAAATAAATAACCGTCCGTAACCGAATAACAATGAGTGAACACTCTGGAGAGGCCGAATAAATATCAGACCCCCTTTCATTTGGGTTACTATACAGTATATCATGTTTGGAAAAAGTCAGTAAAGTACGAATAACATAGCTACACGTTACCCGCGGGCACCAGCAGGTAAACGTGGGACGGGTAAGAAAATTTTGAGGCGGGCATAGCCGTGGGTAAAAAGTTTTTCAAAGTGACGGTAAAACTTCGTTAATGTTCACCAACCGAACAATTTTCATAAGAAACTTGAGACCGGATAACGTAGAAAACTGTTTTCCCGTGACTGAGAAATAACTATCGAGTAAAGTAACATCATGTACTGTAAAATTCCACAAATGTATTGAACGTAGAAGACAAAACAAAGGGGGGTAACACGTAAAGAAATTTAATTTTGTGAGGGAATACCTGTGGGTAAAGAAACAAAATATACCGCGTAAAATTCTGTGCGGGTAAAACATCATGGCTACTTACACCTATTTGAAATCCGAATTATTTGTTCTATATGGTATACATTTTTAGAAAAAGTTTCCGTCGGAAACAGAAACGGAAGCTAATTCAGCAGTCGAAATCAATTACAGCTGCGATATCTGTCTTTTTACTATTTTATTAGCGCGCACGAATAACTAGAATTCACCTGCATAATACATTATGATATTTGGTAGAATTCTGAAATATACATCATGTGATATCTCCATAAATATCCGCGGTATTTTTTGACATATTGTTAACTTGTAAATGATTTTTACTTGATACCGGTGACCTGTAACCCAATGTCATGTGACATTTATATTTCATCTATATACCCGCTATTTAGATAGCAAAATTGTGTCTTGACGTCGAATCAGTATAGATAAATGTGTTCCGGCTGCCCCAGTTATACTGCTAACCCCGCATAAGCCTACTCAGCTTGAAGACTAAGGACAAAATTTATATATAATTAAGCCTAGGCCTTAGCAAAAGTTATGCCTGAGACAGCATAAAATTTGACTAAAGTTTAAGCCCACTTCATTGCAGTCCAGCTAAAACCGGTACTCCGCTCAAAGAGAGCCAGCCGCATAGTCCGTAAACCTTCATTATTAGTTCCCGATGTTGTCGTCCACTCATCCACAATGTTATCTGGTTTGAATCTATGACTGAACAATAAAATCCAGCAATAAAATGACAAAAACGCTAAATCTCATTCGTCAGTTATTCGCAGTAGTTATTGTTGAACCAGCTGTTTACATCTCATGAATTCAATTGATCTCGTTGTATTGAATCAAATTTTACCAAATCGCCGGATCCACAGGGATCCGAACTTCCGCTATCTAAGTTCTCCTAGGCGGAAATCAAACCAAGACTTTTGTACCAAAATTTAGTAATATAATTGCGTTTAGAATTCTTGCTCGCTTCTTTTATCTATTTTATATGCCACGGCGTAACGGAAATGAAGCGAGACGAGATATTGTTTTCCGTCGGTTTCTTTTACATCGTTCACAATTTCGTGGGTAGACGCTGTGAAATTTTTATCGATGTTTGACTATTGCCTTCAACGGATCCACGTTTAGACTAGCACCAACGATAACCGTACCAAAATCGTAAAACTATCGTGATTGCTTTTAATTTTTTAGCAAATTAAATTTTGAAACAAAATTTAACTTACAGCTACTATACGGTAGTGTATGGAAACATGGGCGACATCTCCTATTTCCTTGCTCACTGCAAAAGTTTATACTTTTAGTATTTTGAAGCGGATATTAAATTTTTGGCTTGGTTTTTTGGTATCCCCTTTGCACTTTCACGTCTTCCTGATCATATATAAATACGAGAATGTAACTGGATGTTCGTTTGCGTTTCTGGTAAAATCAGTGTCTGTTTCCATTTTCGTTACAGAAATACCGAAAATTCCGTTAGTTTTATGATCAAAATTAGTTATAAATAATGTATACATGTCTACAGATATGCTGCAATTGTTCGAAATAAAATAAAAGTTACGAAATTCGTTCAAAATATAACCAATTTCGGTGTATCGCCTAATTTTTATTATAAAATTTTTGAAATGTTGTGGAAGTTCAAATTTTGATATATCTATAATATTTAAAACTCGAACGCCCGACACATACATATTTTGGCAGAGTTTCCGAACATAGTAACCTTTGTTTTAACAATATACAAATCGTTCTACAAAAATTCGAATTTAAAACGTACTGATACTGTAATCCTGTAAAAGCGTAAAAGCGTGTATTATTTAACAAATGTTTTTTGACATAGCATGCACATTATGAAAGCGTTTGAAACCCCAGTAAATTTGGAAAGATGCACCTGTGTGCAATTACTGCTACCAGTATTATTTTTTATGTGGATTTGTATATATTCTTGCAATTGTGCATAACAGTGAAGGTACGGTAGATCGATCCCCTAGAAACTACAACATTTTCTTTTTTGACGTATTTGAGGATGCTAATTTCAAATCTGTTATTTTTATTCTTGCACGCCCACTGGTTTATAAAAATATGCGCCATCAAATTTTCGGTGGTTTTTACATGTACACCCGAATAAGAGGGTGTGTGGGGGTAATAAGAGGGGGTCCCCATTTTGAGTCCCAATCAATAGGAGTCGGTATCCCTAATAAGGGTCCGTAAGCGGATAAAGTTCCTAAATCCTAATTGGAGTCCAAGAAGGTCAGTTATCATTAATTGTAGAGCAAAAATGACTCCAGGAACAAGTAAATTGAATCCGAAACTTTAAAGCGTACTTAAATTTTGAAAGTACATTCCTAAGTATAACATTGCATTATCGCTCAAGCTATTAACACAAGACAAAAATATACGTTTAATTCAACTGACAGTAGCGGCAACTTTTGGAAACTAATTTACTGGTGACACGCGAGATAAGTTATTGGTGAATAGTCCGGACAGATATACCTTCGGGTTTTGTTTTATTTTTTTCGAGCGGTTGTAAGTGTAACCTAAAGTAGGTTAAGTGTTAGATTAGAGAATTGAGGTATAAGCGCGTCAAAGCTAACTGCTATTTTGGTGAATTAGTCAAGAGTTGATTAAACGAGTGCTTATGTTACCGGTCGCATTGAAATGCGTTCCTTGCATTGTCAACCATCTTTAGTGTATATACTGTAATAACAGTGGGCTCGAGAAAATACAAGCTGTCCGACCGACGCAGCGAATGGCACAAAGCTGTCCTGCCTATCCTGATCGAGCAAATAAAAAATATGCTCGAACTTGTCCTGTTGTCCCGGTCGATCTAGTTAACACGTACGCTCAAAACGATCACGGCTGACTCAAGAAAGATATAGGTATTGAAGGGTTTACTGTTGCAGTCGGGGCCTATTAATTACTAGCACGCAGTTCGCGAAAAGTACTCCCCGATGCCTCCACCATGTCGGGAGTTCAACGAGCCGAGCAGCTCGTTTCTGACTGAAACAAAAATATGTTTCTCTGCCGTTTTAAGCATGTGAAAATGTGAATTGCAAAAAGTTTTCGCGCTGTGAGCGAGAATAAGCTTTCAATTTTAGTTGCGTGTTCGTAACAATATCAAGATTTGGAACGGTTAAATTGCAAATAATAAAAATGTGTAATTTTTAACAATTGTCCTGCGCTTTAGCATATCGTTTAATTTTACCGCGGCTAAGCCTCGATTATTTGGTTATTTTTTATTTCTGGTTATAAATAAATTGGCTAATTGTGCTGGATGCAATCGGTTACAAAATAGTTCAATTTACTTGACGATTACGATTTAAGTAATTCGCTAACTTCAGAGCCACTCCCTTAGTTATTTTTGACTTTTTAATGTCGTCTGCATTATTAATTTAACCAAACAACTTCTGTCGTCCAACCTTCCATAGTTTCCCTGGATTTGGGTTTGTCCTTGCATTGTGTCATTCATGGACAAATCGTTACCTGTTCATGCTCGAAATTCGTTGCAATTATCGGAACAAAGTCCATGCGTAATTATGAAGCATTCGAGATTCTAAATTAGGAAATAACCCTAAAGCTCAAAAACCAGCTTTGCGCCCACAGGTTCTCTCAAGAGTTGCTGTACCTAGTGATGCAAGTTTGAATAAGGGCGTAACGGAGTATTTTGGTACTTTATTCAAAGTTGTCCATGCTGTTGCTCGGCGTGAAAGCAGATGACGACTTTTTCTAGGAACGTTCAAGTTATTATAATAAAGAATAATAATTTATTACTATTATTAAAAAAATTTGAAGAGTTTTAAGTAAAGTAACAACTTATTTTGGTTACGGTCACACATTTGAAATCATTACGAGTTTGTATGTACTGTTTACAAGCGATGGCAGACCTTGAAGATGACTACATACCCAGTACAACCCTCCGTATAGTTATCAGCTTATTTGTAATTGCCTCAAACAGTATAGTCCTTTTGACGTTAACCAGACGTCAATCACTCCGCAACCAACATAACCTAATGCTGGTTAATCTTGGTGCAGCTGACTGCCTGTTAGGTATGGCGTGCCTAATTTATTCTTCGCTGAACATTAGTCATTCACTGCAACCTTCGCGAAAACAGTGTCTTGCAATGCTTGTACCTGTTCTGTGGGCAACGTATGTGTCAATATGTAGTGTAGTTCCGCTGGCATATTATCGTGTTAAGCTAATGAAAGCGTACAGTATGGATGATTGTGCAAATATTACAGAGTCATGGATGTTTAAAACTTCAATCGCTATGTTATGGTTGGGAAGTTTGTTAGGTAAAGTTGAATCAGGGCCGCGGCTTGAGTATCCGAGGTCTCCCATCATGTAACACCAGGCACTAATGCAAAGTCTCCCCAGGAGGGATCAGACCCGTAGCCAGCTCACCTTGCTAGGGGGGGGGGGGGGGCTAAAATTTTTCAGGAGGGGCATTCAACAGTTTTCAATGTGTTACAAGTAAGGTTGAAAACTTCATAGGAGGGCCAAACCCTACCGCCCCCCACCTTGGCTACGGGCCCGGGAGTGATTTTCTCCATGTTTTCAGAATTTCAAAAAGATTTTGTTAGAACGTCTATCAGTCACTCGACTACTCATATTTGTAAATATTTTTCAAAAGAAAACATGCTTTAGGCAAACGCCAGATGGGTATATTATAGAACAGAACTAAAAAAGTAGCATCATTTTGAGAATAAGTAACTGGAAAGACTTAAAAGTATAAGCAGTTTCAGGCTCACTTTTGTCCCTAATATCACTTGATGAAACTGATTCAGAGCGCATTCCAGCTTGCCTGTTGCCAATCGCCGTAAGCAAGCGTTATTTGATGTGGTATTTTATGTTCATCACAACTGTAGCAATCATTATAATTACCGAGTATGTGAGAGTTATCGTATTTGTTATTTACGGCGCAACACCGTTGTTTGAAAGCGACTCAAAACAATGGCATAAATTTGTACGATTTGACAAACGAATTACTCGAATGATAATTATCATGACTGGCAGTTTTACAGCGTGCTGGATACCGTGTGAGTTTTTTATTTACAGTTTTACTTTTAGGTATGTTAAATTATGTTTAACCAACCCATTGAGTGAGCATGACCATAGTGCAACCAGATATCCCGCTGTGAGAAAAAATTTGACATCCAGCATCGCCACTTTGGCAACGGTATTTATAAGCATCCGGTCGGCCATGGGGCCATGGTCATGACTTACCATGCATACGTCATACCTATTTCAGTATTAAAATCCCGATAACATGCAGTGTACATAAATAAGTTTCATGGATTTGCACGTATTTAGCATAATTGAACACTGCAACACAGATAATGGCTGGGTTTCTAAAATCTTGCTTAAGTAGTTCCTTAACCTACAGGTACTTTAAGTAATTGCTGACTTAAGTAAATACTTAAATTGTCGAACAAAACAGGTAAACGCCAAATGTGAGCCATTGTCATAACAAAACAGTAATAATTTTGACTTATATTAAGGAGGCACCACGAGTCTACAATTTCAGTTGGACCAAGGTTTGTATACTTGAACGATAAACTTGAAATCTACCTCCTTTGGTAAGCGGCTTAAGTATTTACTTAACTTAAGTACGCTTTTAAAAACGACAAAATGGCTAAGTAATTTATTTAGCACGTAATTATTAAGTACCAAGTGATACTTAAGTAGGGTTTTAGAAACCCAGCCATTATCTTTTAGATATTTCACTGCAAATACTGTGCAAGACGTAAACGGTAGGTCGTGAAGTTTTTTGCGAGCGAATGTAACGAGCGAGAAATTTCCTTTTGGAGGAATGTCTCCTCATCATCGTGGTTCTCGAGAAAACTGTTCTCTCTTATCTCCCGTGTCTGGGCATTTTAAATTGCCTCTGAATTTTTCGCATCATCTAGCACGTAGAGCTGGCTAAGGGTGAAACGTTTGCTGGCAGTAGCGGGTCCAATGAGGGCGATGTGGGATGTATTTACACCGACCCTGCCGTGCTAAAAATGCGCTTCGCAAACTTTAAAACGGTAACATTTCGGCAAGCAAAAAGTATCCTCTCATACTGGAAAATTCTGGATCCGCGACAGTAGCCGGGGGGCCGAAATATGATTATCTCTGGTTTCAGCACTATTTGGAATATTCTACTACCTTCATCCAACCGATCCGCCGACAAGTTTAACTGCACATCGTAATATGGATTTTGTAACACTACTACCGCTCGCACATTCCGGTATCAATCCTTTAGTTTACAGTTTATCTGAATCGGAATTTCGATCAAACGCACTCAGTGTTTTAGTCTCACCATTTTACCGGTTACGGTACGCAGTAAACAAACGCAGGCAGCGGGCTCGTAGCGTCAAAATAGAGTCAATAGCATTGTCAACACGAAATCCAACCAAAATGTCAATTCAACGTCCACAAATTGGCTACGAATTTCCATCAAAAAATCACCTAAGTACTCGCAGTTTTCATGAAAACTCGTGTCAAGCTCAAAGAAGGGCTTTGGTTTGCAGCAAAAACGTCGACGCAATAGCACATCCTGCATACGTTAATAAAGCATACGAGTCTGAACCGTTGTAATATTGTAGTGATCACAATAGTAAAATACAAAACAAGAAAAAATTTATTATTATTATTATTATTATTATTATGTCATTGTTTTAAAAGTATAAAACACAAAGACAGCGCTTGTACAGTATGCACAGCACGCAAATCAAGGCACCAACCTATAGCAACCCTAAGGTAACATAACTTATAATATCTGGAAATAGTAAGTCCAAATTTGACTGGGATACTGCCAGCATTGATAGCTTACGCTTAAAGCGGTGAAAGTTTAAATTTGCTTGATATTCCACAGTCTCAAGACTTCTCCAATTTGAGGGCGGTATATTGTTAATATGCAACGAAAGATTATAGTAATTCGGCGGAGCTACTTCAAAAGTTTCTGCAGCCGGGTGCTGGACATTAATATATGCTCTATCCCCAACTATTAACTTACTAATATTTGTGTGCGGCAAAAATATCAAACCACTCGCTGGTACTGTTACAGTTTATACCGGGCAGACGGGGCTAATGTTCGAACTCGAGTGATCTTGACAGTTGGTTCTGGGATTCTGAGAAGTATGCATGCATGTGTCGATTCTATTATTGTTTCAGTGGAAAATTGTTTTATTTCAAACTCACAGGTCTGATTATTCACCACGCGGTCATTTAAGCCCTGGAAGCAACTGTCAGCAATGCTGGTTCGTAATGCCTCTAGGGCAAAAAACGCAATCCAATCCGCTTAACCCGGAATGCGTATTTTTAATATTGATTAAATCAGGGTACACTTTCACAAAGTGAAGAAAGAGTCCATGGTCACGAGTATAAGCTGTATTAATGATTTTTCTTTTTAACGAGAAGTTTAATTTGCAATGCAGTTAACAATTTGGATCTCAGGCTAGACTGATCACATGCAATGACCAGAGCATATAGTACTCAACTGGTTCCCAAAATAAATTTGTTAATATCACGTGATTTTATGTAGAATTTCGGAATACCATATGATATTCCCATAAATGTCCCGTGGTATTATGTGACATACGGCTGTTCGTATACGATGATTTCTGGAGATGCGGAATTTGTAAGTCAATATCATGTGGCATTCTCATTTTGTCAACAAACCGCTATTCATATCACAAAATTTTATGCTCATGTCAAATCCACATGGGTCAAAACGTGTTCCGGGATGCCCCAGTTATATTCGTTTCTGCGGACGGTTAAATGTCATGATTATTTATTCTGGCTTTCAATATAATAGATTTCGATCAAGAGTGGACTATTTTAATGAATTCGCGGCGGAGATACGGAGTATGATACGTAGGAATTCACTGAAGTTGAAGTTCCAAATTTGGCTCATGCAAAGATCAGTGGCGGAACGTTTTGCTGTGAGACTGCCATAGAGTAAGCTTAACTTTTAATTAATTTTTTGCTTGGCTTTGGCTTAGGCTTAGGAATATGCTCGTTCTTACGCTTTTGGCTTAGGCTTAGGAATATGCTCGTTCTTACGCTTAGGTTTAAGCTTAGGCTAAGGCTTAGGCTTAAGGTTTAAGCTTAGGCTTAGGCATTGTAATATGCTTATAATACTGTTCCGCCCCTGTTCTTTACATTGGCCCCTTATTTGATAGGTTCATAGATGGCCGAGTTCAACAGTAGTATGTTTAGCCTGTAGGGTCTCTGATTCAAAAGTTAGCTATGCATTCAATCCGCAGCGTTTGCACTGAACTTTATGGGCCATAACTTTCGAACCGTTTTAAAATTGATACTGGTAAAGGTATGCTCAACTTGTCGAGAGCTATAGAATAGACCCATTTTCGTTAAATTCTTAGGGGTTCGAATTTGAATTTTTTACCACGTCTCCATTGCCGCCTTTACGGGCTAATTGTTTTAAAACTCGTGATAGTTGCTATACACATTTGAGAACGTCATCACAAGTCGCTAAGTCGCAGCATATTCACAGCTATACTCCGTACCAGCATAAAACATCTTGAACGTTTTCAAACCAATTAAAACTTGACGAGTGCGCTTGCTTGAGGCCTAACAGCTATAACTGGCGATAGGTGCTGCAACATTGTATAGTACGGCCCCTATACGCAGTAAACCTTCACACTGTCATCACGTGTTTGAACATTTTTAAATCGACTTAAATCTACAGCAAGTCGCTTGTTCGAAGACTTGACACTAATTGACGATAGGTGTTACATAGATCTGAAAATACTGTTTCTAGTGCCAGTAAAAGTTTATACAATCATCTTACAACATTATGACCTCTTTTTAAATCGGCTAAATCCTGCGCTGGCTGCTTGTCGAAATTTTGAAGCCGTTGTGCTACTTGAAAAGCTTCCGTTATGATGCGATGCGCCACCAGAAAGAATTGAGCTGCTTCGTGTTATGTTATTCGTTTCGGCATCGCTGTTACTTGTAGTTGTCATATGATCAGTGTCAGGGGACGGTACTTCAATAACAGTTTCAAGGGGGTGTAAAGACGTTCCTGCGATCCCACCTGTGCCTCCTCCAATATGATGGGGATTGAAATGAGTTGGTGGGTCAATTGATTTGTCGACTTGATGAAAAGTAGCAGATGTTACGCTAGCTCCATTTACCGTAACTGGATTTGGTCTTGGTCCTTGCAGTTGTTTGTGTTGTTGACGCGGTGGTCGTCCGGGGTCTTGAATTGATGTTGGAGGTGACCTAACGTTCGCGGGTAACGATGAAACGTAATAGACGAATTGATCGGGGGGATGTAAAATGAATGAAGTCGTTTCGTTCGCTGGAGTTTGGCGTGCATTTTGACGTGGCGTAGATCCAACCGAATTATGTCTGCGTACACGGCCATGCTTTATGCTCGTCGGTGACTTGTTGTGATGCGAAGCGGCAGCTCCTGTTGTTGCTGCCTGACTTGCTGACTGGCTTGAATATCGCCGCTTATTAGCTCTGCTGTGACCTTGATTGTAACCAGTTGCTTGCATCGTTGAAGTGGTCTTTGGTGATGGAGACCTCGGCCATGATGAAAACGTTTCCAATTGACTCGATATCGAAGGTGACGAACAACAACCATCTCCAGACGTTGCTGCATAAGTGAACAAAAAGCTGTCTGAGGTCGGTGAAGATGAAGGCTTTTGTTGAGTTGATATTGCCGTCGTTGAATCTAAACGTGATTCACTGAGTTCTGCGTCACAAAGACGTGATGGTTGTGGTGGCTGGTCGGTGATAACTACAGGATGATACATCTAGAAAAAAAACTGTAAAATTGCAAAAACTGATTTGTGAGTTAGGTTAGTCAAATGACAATATTTTCTATGAAAACTGAAGTGAGCCCCAAAGTTTTTACTCTACAAACACAGATACACCAGTCGTAGTGGGACTACATTTATTGAGCGAAGCTCGAACACACGTAAGCCATTAAGGTAATATGCAAATTAGTTATTAGCTAACTATTCATTTATCGCTTTTGGAGGTTTGTAAGCAATTTTCTCAGATTTCTCGCACCCAAAAACCCTTCAACCACCCTAATAATTATTGGAATAATTTAAAAAGTCCTAATTTTGTCTCGTCAATTAAGCAAATATGCAAATCACCTATTAGCTAACTATTCGATAATCACTTTTAAAGGTTTATAGACAATTTATTCAGATTCCTCGCACCTGAAAACCCATTATTGCTGAAATTAGATTGCTTGTAACCCTAATAATTAGTGAAACATTGTAAAAGTGCCTAATTTAGGCTAATCAATTATGCTTACATGCAAATTATCTATTAGCTAACTACTCAATTATCGGTTTTACCATCTGTTAGCTAACTATTCGATAATCGCTTTTAAAGTTTTGTAGACAATTTATTTAGATTCCTCGCACCTGAAAACCCATTATTGCTAAAATTACATTGCTTGTAACCTAATAATTAGTGAAACATTGTAAAAGCGCCTAATTTAGGCTTATCAGTTATGCTTACATGCAAATTATCTATTAACTAACTACTCAATTATCGGTTTTACACGTTTGAAAACAATTTATTCAGATGCCTCGCACAAAAACACCTTCAGTAAACCCTAATAATTATTGAAATAATTTAAAAAGTCCTAATTTTGTCTTGTCAATTAAGCTAATATGCAAATTAGCTATCAGCTAACTATTCAATTATCGGTTTTGGAGGTTTGTAAACAATTTATTCAGCTTCCTCGCACACGAAAACCTTCAGTAAACCCTAAAATAATGAAATAATTTAAAAGTCCTAGTTTTGTGTTGTCAATTAAGCTAATATGCAAATTAGCTATAGCTAACTATTCAATTATCGGTTTTGGATGTTTGTAAGCAATTTATTCAAATTCCTCGCACCTAAAAACCCTTTAGTGCTGAAATTATAAAAAGTCATAATTTAGGCTTATAAACTATGCTAATATGCAAATTATCTATTAGCTAACTGCTCAGTTATCGGTTTTGGGGGTTTGTAAACAGTCTACGCAGATTTCTCGCATCCAAAAACCCTTCAATGCAAAAATTAGATTGCTTCTAACTCTAATAATTAGTGAAGTATTGTGGAAAGTCCTAATTTAGGCTTAATTAATTATGCAAATTAGCCTGTACCTAATTAACGGCTTAAAATTTTACAACCCAAATGCGAGGTTAACACCCCAGGATAATTGGCTTTCAAACAAAAAAGTTTATCAAAATCGGTTCAGCCGTTCCTGAGATTCTTTTCGGACGGACAGACGGACGGACATCCACCTTTCGACCCCCAAGTACAAAACATAAAACGCTTCGCGAAACTCCGAGCTTCGCTCAAAACTACTGAGTCAAAACCGGATGTCAACAAATTTTGCCGCAGCTTGAGCTAGAACCGAAGCCTGTCGAGCTGGAGCAAACTTATAAAGCCAAGATTGAGTTGAATAACCTCATTTTAACAATAATCTGCGAACTGTTGCAAATAAACTTATGTCTTAATATATTTTTTGACAAATCTAAGCCATTAAATCTTCCAGAACTGCTCCAAACAACACACCTCGGTCGAACGTGGACTTTGATTTTTGCCGAAGTTTGAGCAGAGGTGTAGAGCCTTGGTTTTATCGTAGCATTTTACGCAACGAAAAACACAAAAACATGCACCATAAGACCATCTATATTGTTTGAAAATGCACGAATTCAATTACCTGTCTGTATTTTAAAGTAGGTACAATTCCGATTCAAATTGCGAATCGTAGGTATGTTTGGCTATTAACTGAATGCAAATTGACATAGAAACTATAGTGCTAGTCACTATAGAAACTTTCACAAAGTAAAATTTTTTCGGAACCATACATTGCTGAAAAGCCAACATACCTGTCCGTCCCAGATATAAGCCATACTTCCACGTGGCAACCGCGTTTGCTCAGCATAAACCGCGTCGTCTGTGTAATCAACTGGAATCATTTTGGAAGTTTCGTTTTCTGCAATTAAAATTATAACAGACAGCTAAAAACTGCAACGTTCATACACACATCCTGGCCTATGTTAATTATACTGGAGGACATAGAAACTGGGAAGTTAAACCTAGGTTAACGCGCCCAAAGGTGTAAGGATTTATAAAATTTTTTCCATATTTCAGCTTTTCATCACAATCTGGTCATTCCACGCGCAAACTTTAATTTTGGAAAACTTTGATTTTTAACGTCTCAAGGCCACCCTTGGCACCCTAAATTTATTTGTTAACAATTTAAACAGTATTTCTGTGGATTTGTTAACTGAACTTTGAATCAAGTGCCGCTTGATTTTAAAGCAAACTAAACAGTCGTCGTTGTAAATTGAGTCAGGATTGTTTCAATCGAATGAAATTTAGCCTTCTATCGATGTTAACCGAAGACACAGCCTGCGTTTTTCACACGGGTGAGTTTGAAAACCAATTGATTACACGCTCAAAATGCAACCATAATGGGTGCTTAGTTAATATGCGCTAAGCGAAACTTTTTTTACACATTTTTTCACAACAACGATCGAAACTTATAAATTACGCAGACAGTGTGGGGCGCCGCATCGCCCCCCCCGTTTCACCGCCCTTGTAGGAATTATAAGTAGGTAATGAAATACGAAATGTCAATCATATGTGGATAATGCAATGTGCCATAGTGGTAGTTTGATTATTTTTTGTTAAGAGAAGAGTCAAAACAAAAAAAAACTGTTTTGCGCTATCAGTTTTTTGCTAAATATTACACGGCTTTCACATGTTTTGTCACTTGTTAAGCTACCAACACTGTTTTGTAAGCTTGAATTCTTGAACCAGTTTGAAAACCTGATGTATATATAACTTTACAAAATAATACACAATTTTCAGTCACTAAAATTCTATACAAATGGTTTACCTTTAACCGCCTTCTTTTTACGACACAGATATTTACGATTAAGACAGAAAAAGGCTAACGCGATCGCTAAAATTGCGACGAGGCCGCCAACAACACCAGAAATCATTAAAGGTACAGAATTATCATCTGAAACAAATTTTACAACCAAATTTATTATTTTAGTCGGCTGTTTTATATTAAAGCTGGAAAGCCTGACCTGCTCGTTTAGCTTAACATCGCTCCTGCATAGAACATGTAAAGCTTGTGTTAGTAACTTTAAAAACTTTTTAATATTTTAATAATCTATGGTCGAATTTGTAGCAATTTTCACATGCTATACAAGCCTCGAGATGTTCTTGTTTCAAATCTGCAAGTACAATCACTAATTAACTCACAAAGATTATTAAGACGCATGACTGAAACCTATGAACCGAATTGTGTATTCGAGAATACCGCAGACATGTATCCACAGCCGTGCTTAGCGCTATCAGAACCGCCCGGTTGAGGTGAGGCAAAAAAGAGCCTGGCGTTGGAGAGAAAAATCAATTTTGAAAGCTCCACTTGACTCAACAGTAAAAATGTGAAGAAATTTTAACAGAAAATGCGCGCCTGGCTTTGTGCAAGCTAACATATTTTAATCAAAGGGCATGCGCGGATCCAGTGACGTATCTATTATGAACGGACGAACCGTCCGCTGGAGCCAAGCAAAACTATAACTTTACGATGGTATTTAATACAAAAACTGTGTCTGGTCTCGCGTCTCGATCTCTTCGCTGTTTGGTATCCTTCATTGTTCTACCGTTGTTTTTATCTGACCCTGATTGCACAAACGTTTGGCATTTGCGCATAAATCCCCAACAAACTTTATAATGCAATTGTTTAATTTTGCTGAGACAACCATGTTGCTACCTTCCCGCTCGCTACATTTTCTTCCACTGGTGCTCAATTAACGGACGATTCGGTCCGCTGTTTACTTTGTTAGCATAATTTAAATGGCTTTTAAGTATAACACGAAAGGTTGACCTCGGAGTTAACTCGGCGAATAGGATGAACGGGTGCTACGAACGTCGAATCCTCATACCGAAAACGTTTGATTTCCCGTTGCTAAAGGGCCAGCAGTTAGGTTTTCGGAGGGGACTCGGGCAACCGAAAGCACGACCCTCAATGTATCTTTCAGTGAGAGCTCTTTGTTAATTTGAATTGTTTAATTATGCACTAACGGCGACGATTAAACTAGTTGTTTGGATAATCATCACAAAATTCAAACGTTGCGCTGTTTTTGATGGTCCGTTTATAAACGCATACAATAAGTAAGTAATGAATACAAGAGATTCAACGTAGATGTGACTTTGAATTTTGTGTGTAATGAGGGTTTAACATTCGATCTCGTTGTAAAGGTAAGTCTAACAATTATTGCTGTTCTGATTGTGATATAATTTAGTTCTTGGTTTTACGCTTATTTTTTACGAAATCTGGGCAATTTTTTCCTTAAAATTACACCAAAAGTTAAAACTAAAAGTACCACACAAATAAATTGTTAAATTATGCAAAATTTCGCTATTGAAATTGCCGCAACTTCCTCCAGAAATTCTACCGGAGCCGGAACAAAACTTCCGGTTGTATCCTGTTTTGCACCCAAATCAATGAAATAAGCCTATTTGTACATAAGCTAACATAAATTTTTTCATCTTTTCTCGGAACAACAGAAATCAAATAAAAATTCGGCTCTTGAATAAATGTCGCCGCTTTTTAACCACGATGAACATATAAAATCTGAACTCAAAAGGATCTTGAAAAACCGGAGCCCCGAACGGCAGTCGAACCCGTGTTACATAACCATAAACCAATGTGTCAACCGACTGCGCCACAGCAGTACCTCTTACGCTGTGAGTTAATTTGTGTATAATAGGGCATGTATTGTATTGTATACCTGCTGAACAAATGCCCACGACGTTATACAACAAGCAAAGTAATAAATTCTTTACGTATCTTGTACAGGTATGTAAATAAGGTCTCGCGTTGGTACACGAAAGTCCAAAATTGGAATGGTGTTTTTCGATGCATCACTGAATAAATAACCGGGGTGTTTCGTTTAAAATAAAAAATCTCAAGCTCGAATTTTTTTACTGCGAATCTGCAGAAAATTTCCATTTAAAATAGCTAAGTAAAAACTAAGAAAAAATTTAACTGACCCAATATTGAAGGGAGAAACATTGTAGAAACTGAACTCTGAACATTTAACTTATTTCAAATAAGACGGCCTCCAGGCAGTCTCAAAAGTCATCCGGCTCGTTTGATATTTCATTAATATTTTAAACCGGCGATTGAAGGCTTCAGTTGCCCCTGCCATACCGAATTGTTCTAAAAATTTCGGACAGGTACAAAACGTGGTCCGCGTATTCTGGCGGCCCTTAAAACCGGTGAACGTTAGCTGCACAGTTTAAGGAAACGGATATTTTGACAAATACTACAGACGCCAAATTTTAATTTAACATCGCTGCAATTTAGTTACAGAATTACCTAGCCAGGCAACATGCAATAGTGACGTAATTCGAGTACCACAACTGAACGGAAATATTAATGCTTCGACAGGTACTAGGTCATTGTTCAAAAAACCACGGAGTATAATAAAGTGGCCCGTCAGAGACCTGACAAGTTTTTTCTTAAGGTAGGTCGTGATAGACTTGGTTTTGTTATTTTGTCAAAACGTTCTACACTGCAAAAAACGGCTACTCAAATTGATTCTCTCCGAAATAGGCTTTTCAGGCCTACGCAAGCTGAGACAAACTCGACTCCGCCAGAGTCAAACGTATGACTCAGGGAGTCGAATTTGACTCTGGTGGAGTCGAATTTTGACTCAATTTGTGTAGTCACGAAAAGCCTATTTCGGAGAGAGTGAATTTGACTCACCATTTTTTGCAGTGTACATTTGCAAAGGTATTAAAAACATATTAACAATAAACCCAATGACAACTAAGGGGCTCTAGTAGACTATACCCCATCAAGTATCTTTTATAAAATAGCTAACGAATGATATGAGATTGTATGTATATCTTGTGACAAGCCAAAACTCTTATGTGAAAAACTTCCAGCTTGATATTGAGTTTGAGTTTTATTTTGAAATCTCGCTTTATACAATAGAAAACTGTTTAAGGTTTTTATACTAGAGCTTTTACCTACACGTATATATGTTTTTGATACATTCTGACAAGCTAAAGGAAAAAACGTAACAAAACTATTTAAAAACTGCTATATAGAGTCCTTAATAATGTCAAATAGTAAGCTGGACCTGTATAATTTTAGTTAGCGAAACGATGACAGTATAAAAATCATTTATAGCAGTGCAGAGGCGCCGCCCAATGCTCGAAGCAGAAATAGCAGCTTTTTACTAAATCCCAAGCCTGCATAAAGTGAGTGTCAATCAAACAGATGTTAAAATTACCAAATTAATTTATGTAATTAATACTGTGGGTACGTTCTGGTATTATGAAAATCAAACAGTTTTTATTTAATGTTCAATTTCGAATGAATTTGTTATTTTTGGCGTATAAAAATATCAAGTTGATCATTAACACAGCAGTTAAAGATGCTGACACAATGCTAAGCCACTTATTTTACTATGTTAGTGTGATTCAAAAACATTTGTTTTCTCAGAGTGGACCATCAATTGAACCTTTATGTAAAGCTTAATGCGTTCAAATAACAATTCACCGCAACTAAAACGTATTAATGGTATTCCGTCTGGTGCGCCAAAGTACAACAACGAAAGACATATCAAAAACGCTAGACAACAGTTCAATAGCTGCGTTTGACCAAAAACGATTGCTTTCAATTAATTTCAAGCTTGTATGTTTAAGTTGGTTTTAAAATTGGCACATCGTCTCCTTAAAACAAATTTAAATTTACCATCGACTTAAAAATCTTTTTTATTACAATAACATATATATAACGGGGCCATTGTCGGCTTTTGAAAAATGGTCAGGTCACAGATCGTAACAGGTTTGTTAACCCTGATGAAAAAATTTACGTGATCCTAAAGGAACCGTCAGAAAGTAGTCTATTTTGATCGCTTCGGGTCATTACAAACTTAACGGTCCACAGATGTGTTTATCAAGAAAACGTGGTTCGGTTGTAACAGAGGCGGATCGTCGGGAGATGAGGGAATGTATGTCCCAACAAGTTCAGAACACAAAAAAGTATTCTCCCCACTAGAATCTCCTTGATTCACAGCTGAGCTATCACCAAACTAGCAAGATTGCACCTATGTTGATTTATACAACTGGGACATACTTCCAACGTAAGTCTGGAACAACCGAAATCTAATCTAACCACGTATTTAATGAAATAAAAGAACCAACATACATGTAATTTTGGGTTTGGTTGAAAGCAAATACGCCTCAAGTTACCCAAGGGAAATTTGCAGGTATATGTTATTCGTAAACGGGGAACATAAAATAAAAAAAGGTGCACAAATATATTCGAAGTGTTATGTTTGGCGACATTGTGAGGTAATAGGTTTTCGGTGATGTGAAATTTTCTGATTGAATGTTTTCCCCGAACATCTCATAAAATCTGGAAACTTCTGGTTGATTTAAAACGAAAACCTACACTAACGACAAAAACCGAACTAAATTTGTCCCATTCAGTTTAGATTTCAATGTCAGCTCTTATAGATTAAGCTCCAAGTTAGTACTACTGATATCTTCGTGGTTACAACGCAAAGGCAAAACACTGGTTTCTGCTTTACCAACAAAATGCCTGTCACATTAGATTAGGCTTATTAAGTGTAGGTTGTGGACTTTCACCTTATAGTTTAAACTTATTCTTCAAGTTTTAAAAGGACGTATAGTTAACATGGACCCAGAAAAACAAAAATAACTTAGTTTTAAACTGCACCGGTATTCGTTCAAACAGTTGAACAACAGCCAAAGTTAAACGCAGTTGAAATTTCATTCGTTAATTACACTCATTTATATTCGTGGCTTGAAATAAGTTTTGCTTTGCGTCAAACAGTCAGCAAATGTAGTCGTAAACACAACCTTTGTAGCTGGCTAATAAATTGGAAGCTGCAAACAAACCAAGATGCGTTTGCTAAAAAGAAATCGCGTTCTTAATTTTTCCGTCACGAACAATATTTAAATAACTATACAAATATAACACACTGTATTTTTTCTGGTTATCTTTTAAGGTCAAACATTTCACGTATTATCAGGAACAGATCAAAATAAACATTCATCGGGTTCATAGATAGAGATCCACATATGGAACAAAATACAGAAAATATTTTTTCGGTTCATTGGTGTATACAAGATTACAGACAAGAGGTGATGTATCATCCACTCCCAAGTTATGAAAGGAAAAAAAGCAATTTTTATACGTTTCAACCTTTTGTACCGTAGAGGTCAAACGTTTCCTTTTACATAAGGTTACGCCTTAAAGAACACAAATCTTCTGTAGTTCGCTGTTTCGGCACAGAAATAAACAACACCGCAACTTATAAAAATACTTGGAACAGTATTATAGTGTCCTGACAGATATTGCTGTCATGAAGATGTTAAAAATGCGAAACCATGGTTTGGATAGCAAGTTAAAACCGGGCAAGTGCTAAAATAAGACAACGTATATATGCTAAAAACAAAGCACATCTGAGCCGTGGGATATTTATAGTAAAAGCAATGCCCAGGCCAACTTATCTAACAGACGTAAACTATATTATATATCGAATAAGCCAAAGAATATAGAAACTTTGAAAACTATTTGTATTGTTATCAAAAACGAAAAGCAGAGTTTTGAAAACAAACAAGGTCTTTTGTTGTTAGCTTAAAGCTTAAGCTCAACTATTAAATAGGTGTGTTTCTAAAGAGAGTTCCAAAAAATAAAACAATTTCATAAATGTTTAATGCTTCAAGCTTTTTCAAAATATTACGAGCTTAAACTATTTTATTATGCTTAGGCATGAAAGCGCAGATCAAGGATTATGCTTATATCACGCTAAGACTAAGCATTTAGATGTATGACACAGTCTAGTGACAAGTTGTCCGGACGATGAATCGGACCTGTAGCCAACAGGGGACAGGGGCGGATGGCTCACCCCCTTGGAAAAATTTTGATCTCTCCTAGAAGATTTTTAATCTTGCTTGTAAGTCATTGAAAACCCTTGAATGGCCCTAAGGAAAAATCTTGCCCCCCCTACCGAGGTGAGCTAGCTACGGGCCTGCGACGAATTGTGGTAGAATCGTTCGATTCAAAGTACACAACAGCTTACCAATTTGGATTAGTCGAGTAGTGTTCGAATAACTGTTATGAATAGTTTCTGCGTTATCTGCGGTTGGAATTTGAGCAGTACAGCGGTAGCAGCCAAAATCGTGCTCATGAACATTAATTATTTCCAATATATCTTTGCAAACACCGATTGAATAGTCTTGTAATGTTTTCGACTGAAATTCAAGAATAAAATATATGGGCGTATGTAAGGGATGACAGGGGTTTTATATTTTTCCGAAATCCCTGGAAAATTATGAAAAAGCACTTTTACATGCAGTAGAATAAACTGCAAACGTTAAATTTTTATAGATCGTAATGCTCGCTTGCAAGTAAATTTTTTGATGTGATTATTTGCTCCTAAAATAAAATCCGACTACACCCCTGTCAAGATCAAGACTGATGCAGTGTAACGGAGATATGGTTGCCCATGCTCAGTCACCGCCTATTAGAATCTATGACTAGAACTTATGACAGGTTTAAAATACAAATTTACCTCTCCAGTGTAAAGATTTTGAAATTTCCAGTGCGTCGGTTTTCATGCTCTAAATCGATGGAAAACTACAACGATACACCGCTGCAACTGTTATAAACCAGCCTGCAAATTGTGACACAATTGCTACCGGTCTAGAAGATCCAGCAAATGCCGGCGAATGATATTCAAGTTTCATACTAAATTTTTTTCGATCATAATGGAAACCAGTTTAGAGCCATTCAGATTTTTCAAAAATTGTCATGCCCCAAACAGCTATTTGCGCCAGATAGCAACTGGAATGTCGCAAACGACAATTGCTGTTTGGGGCAGCTGAAGCAACTACTGGAATACAAAAACATTTGATTGGACGATGCACAGACACTAGCGGATCCAGAGGGAAGCGGGGGTGTGGGGAGTGCGTGCGCCCCATCAGAAACTTTTTGTGAGAAAATTGTAAGGTCCTTCCCTATTTTACATTTTCCCCTCAGAAAATGTGTAAAAAAGATATCATTTTCCTTATCAGAAAATTTTTTGGTCATAAAATGATAAAAGGTTTCTATTTTACCTTTTTTTGCGTTTCATAATATTTGCGACACCGCCCCCCGTCAGAAATTCCTGGATCCGCCGCCGTTGTACATACAGATCAAACAGCTGCTGGAATGCAAACTGTTAACGATCGGTTCAAATATGGTGAAGCTAAATAATTACGATGGAAGTCCAGTTTTTTTGGAATATTGTCAAATCCGAACAACCAATTAAAATTCTGCATTCCAGTAGTTACTTAGGCTGCCCCGAACAGCAGTTGTCGTTTGGGACGTCCCAGTTGCCAACTGGGACAAACAGCTGCTTGAGGCACGACATTATGCTACTATGCTTGGCGTTAGCCTTTTGGTTGCCTATATCAAAGATGGGATTCCTTATCGCATTTTATGGATCCTCTGCCCTGGGCTTAGCGGTTGAGCTCCTGTTTGGTGCCCATAAAGAGGCTTGCGATATTTAGCATTCATCAATAATTACAGGTCTAGTAAATTAATTTTAAATTTGGAGTGTAAACTAGAAATGAACAATATTTATGAATAAGTCAAATTGAAGGAAATTAGTACGAAGAAATAGTTCCATATGAAAGGCATTAAATAACATCTTTAAACTATGTTAGGTAGTGATGGGCATCGGATATTTTTTATATCCCAATACCCGTCAATTTTAACCGGATACTTATCCGGATATCCGTGATTAAATTTCTGTTTCGGATAACCGAAACGTTTGTTTTAGAAGATTGCTACTGACTAATAAATACTTGCGTTGACCACCTGAATGAGCATTGCCGGCGGAAGCGACCCCCCTCCGAACCCCCCAATTATTGGGCAATCCTTGGGGCTCCATTTTGGCAAACGAAACAGTTTTTCGCTGACCAAGAAGTTTTAGAGTTGTAAAACGTTTTATTGAGGGCCCCATGGACTTGTTTGGGGGTCAGACTATATTAACGCCTGCCCTCTATATACTACTTATGCTTAATCGTACAAACATCAGCCAATATTACTTTTAGCGGTGCCTCGCTGTCATTTTCTCACAAGACCGCAGTAGAGCAGGCTTAAATGTTAAGAATAATTTTTGCTTGGGCTTAGCTTAAGCTTGCCTTAGGCTTCCAGAATTCCGACTCAAACCGAGTTTCAATTCAGATTCCGATTGCACAATCAATCGGAATCGAAATTTCAACTTTTTAATTTAATAATATTTTGGTTGCATCGGAATCGGAATTTGCAACTTTTTAATTTAATAATATTTTGGTTGCATACAAGTTGTCTCGATCTTAACATCTAAACAAACAAAACTACCGTTTTATTTTGAAAATAAAAATTGATTGTAGTTTAGCTTATTTACAGAACCAAAGCTATGTCAATATGTTGATGCGACATTTTTGAAAATCGCTGGCAGCTAACAGATACCCTAAATTTATTTGTTAATACAAATTATACGTATTCTCAAAAAATTTGTAGTTTTGATTCCGATTCCGGTAGAATCCAGTTCCGTCTTGCACAACGCTGCACATGATTTGAGCAAGCCAAAATGTTCATTTTATCATTTACTACATAAAATATATTATGAGCTATTAATTGCAAACGTTAAACTGAAGACGTGAGAACCGCTTCAGGATCCAGCGTCAAGCTATTGGGTGTTGGAACACTCCTTCAATCCAAATATCCGAAAACCGGCGAATAACGGTTAATATTGTAAAGTTTTGGCATATTGCGTTCATTGTCAAACCTACAAACCATAAACAGGTGAGAGAAATGTTTCAGAAACATAAGCAACTATCCAGTTGGCTGACGAAAATTGCCCATACGAGAATATTTAGCTCGCCATGACATATACACGAGTCTTAGGGCGTAATAACGAACTCATTTCATAAGGGAATCAACTTAAATAAAATACATTTCGTGAACGGGTGTGGCAAATGAGAAAAATGTTAACTTCTGCAGCTTATTCTAAAGCATGCAGACGCTTCTATTTTTCTCGTCTTCCCCTAAATTTCGAAACAGTATATTTCCCTATTTCTCTTCTATACGACGCGTGTAACATGACTACTAGCTAAGGTAATACAATCATTTGTGCCTATTTCACTATTAATATATTGAGGGCATGTCGTTGTTGGATGTGCTGTTGATCTGAAATGCCTTTGCTGTGAGCTGTACAAAGTATGAACATAAAGGGTTTTGTTGACGACCTTTATACATGACCAAAGTCACTGAGTATGATATATACAGTTTAACGTTTAGATATACGTAGGTTTCTATGCTTTACGATATTATACCGGGTCTTTTGCTATAGAGGTTTGCCAGAAAAAGCACAGTTTACTCGAAAAAATTTATGCACCAACATACAAAGGTGTTGGGCGTCACTTTTAAGTACTGCGAAATCCCCATATGCCCCACATAAATATTTTTAGCATTTTAACATTTGAGGCTGACTACGAGCGTTTATATTTACCCCCTGTGCCGTATTTCAAACTGATAAACTTGAATTGAGTTTTGAACAGGCTTTGCATATTGATGATGCCTAATAGCTATGTTAAAACGCGTATTCTTCAGTGTTTGAATATTATTGAGATTTATACATAGTTTACGTTGAAAAGGACACTCTAACTGTTTTTAATCATTTTTATATGGCTAATTCGTGACCACGGTGCGAGCATTTTCAAGGTTATACAAGCTTTGCTATTAATAGGCGTATAGATCGTCCCTGTAGAGAGCAATTTTTGTGCAAATTGGCAGGCAACTCCTGTTCTGATCGGAGTGTGCGGACTGTTTGCATACAGTCGCATCCTGCTGCACACCATTGAACCTACTGGTGATTGCAAAAAGTATAATAGTTTAATCAAAACGTTAATATTACCATAATGCAGAAACAATTGCAACTCACCGAATATCGTGACGATGCTTTGAAGCTGAAGACATCGTTTAACTGTGTCCATCGGTCCGATACGTTACTACATTGTTTATGATGCCATTTTACCTAAATAAAACCAGTCAATAGCGTAATGATATCAAGGACCTATTTAAACAACAGTGTGCAACGGGGCACATTCGTGTAATCGTGTACATAGGTATGTACTCACCGCACGTTAAAGTAGGTGTAAGTTTATAGACTGATTTCATTAACCTTCAGTAGTGTGTATATTTGGTTTTGCCGATAGCAATTACCTCTCCCACCACCACCCGAAATGTGGTGTGATCTTGGCCGGATTAAGGTGGTGGGAGGCCCGGGGCCGATATGAACAGAAGGTCTGGGACCCCGTATGACTAGAAGGCCCGGGGACCATATGACTAGCAGGCCCTTGTATTAACCATAATTATTTTATACACCAGAGCTTAAAGTGATACATTTTATGGAAACAAATTGTTCCAAAATTTACGGCCCACGGGACACGTTTTCTCTTTTTAAACTTTTTCGACCACCCTATTTTCCAAAAATTTCTTTCAAAACACTCTTAAGGCGGCACATAATCCACGATTCAACCGAATCCGAATCCATTCTTAATTTGTCGAATCCGAATCCGAATCCATTCCTAATTTGTCGAATCTGAGTCCGAATCCTGCATGCTGCGAATTTGAGATATATAATTAGTTTCACAATATCAACGCAATGCCAGCAGCATAACGTTAAACGGTGGTATATATTTCGAGCTCGACCTCGGTTCAGAGAATTGTGACCTGCAATAAAATATATTGATTTATATAATAACGATTTACTTGAATTTTGTAGCTTAGAAATAAAAAACACTGCCAAACACTGTTGGATTCGGCTTTTTATCGGTTTTTTGTCAGAACCAAAACTTGATCCGAATCTGAACCGCAAATTTTTTACCGAATCCGAATCCGAACCTTTGTTACCACCCTGCTGTGAGTTGTCCCCCTACTTCAGCGGTCAGAGGTTTTATCCAGGAGCAGGTATGCGCGAGGATATGAGTCTCCTAGCTTGTTTGACATCATCAATTTAATATTTTAAATCTTATTTAAATTTCGATTCTAAAACTTTTGCTGAAATCTTGGGCATAAAGTTGCCTTCAATAGGCTAAAACTTTCACGTGATTAGTTTCAGCACACAACACGGCATGAAACCGTAGACACAGGTGCAAAAATAGCAGATATTAACTACGAACATACGCGCCAAATATATTTTAATGCCAATGCGATTTAAACGTACTGCTTTTTTACATATTCCGTTACATGGACTTTGGGGCACTTTATTTTGCAGTAAAAAATATGCTTCGAAGTTGCAAAATGTTGGAACATGTTTTTATTTTTACTGCTGGTCAACGGGTCATTATAAAAATGTTTGATAATTTATAATTTTTTATATTGGCCGGCGGGTGGCTAATGACCGGCCGGCCAGTAGAAAAAGTGGCGATTGCAAAACAGTACCCTTAGTTCCAAACCTTGTGCCAGTGTTGTCCAGCCGTGATTCGGCACGGCGAATTGCAGCCGGTTTGATGTTATCTGTCTGCCTAACAAAAAGCAATAGTCCACTGATGACTGATAAGGATTGTCGATGCAAGGGCTCTCTAGGTTGGAAAGCAAAGTTCCTGTCCTAAATACAGTTAATCTGACTACGAAACTTTCCATCGTACTACTATAAGTGTGGGATCGCAAATGATAGGTGGCATAGTCTTACCTGCCCCTTGTAGAAACCAGAAAACACGATTAATCTGAAGAACTTCTCAACATTTGGAAAAGCATTTTGTACACCCTTGTATATAGCCCTACAGAAGGCCGAAGAACGCAAACAGTACTCCCCAAAAATCCCGTAGTGCTACGATTGACGTTGGAATAAGATTACTCGGCTGCTCCACACAGGTCCTAGAGGGCTCCCCTATGGAATGTTTCACAGATTGTATAACTTCGTGGTACGCGAAAAAAATTTTGTTGGCTTGTTATCAATTGAAAGATATCGTCGCTTTTCGGTTGGTAAGAGGCCTCTTTTGGTGGGAAGCCCGGGACCCCCTTTAATCGGGAGCTGGGTGTGATATGGTATGAATACAACGGTATACTCTTGTTCTCTTGTCTAAAGACGAGTTATGATCGACTTGTTACGGTATCATAGCATAACTGCAGTTACAGTCGAAACATCAGGGAATATTATTGTTAAGACCTCTCAAAACCAAATGCTGCATACCACTAAATTGACGTCTGCCACATTTGCTGTAATGTAGCAACATTTATGGTAGGCAATCAGAGACACATAAAAAGGGAAGGATGAACGGGCAATATTCGTTCCGGAAAGTTTGAGATAAACAAAACGCTATTTTAAACAGACATTAGAATAACCTTCTGAATAAATGTAGATTAAAAATTTTTGTTACATGCAGCTGTATTCAGGGGCAAACCGAGTGGGGGTGGGGGGGCCGCATCCCTCCAATCGGAATCTGTTCGTGTGTCATAATTTACATTAGATACAAAATTACCCATAGCTACTCGCTCGCTTCGCTCGCAGCCTGTTAATTATTCAATTTTCAAAAAAAATTGCCTTTGACGCTGTTCATAAGAAAACTTCATCGCCTAATTTCCTAGCCTAATTAGCTCAAAGCTAAAGATAATAAAATTGTGCAAAGCTTCACAGTTACACAATTGGTTGACGGGGGTTCCGGTTTGGTGATTTAGACCAAGCAGTTCGTGAATACAGAAACATTTTGAGACTCCAGAGTGATTTAATACTGAAACAATGTATAGGTTCTCGCTCGCTAATTCTTCAAAACTCGCCCTAAATCCTGGTTACGAGATTTCCTCACTTAAACTCTAAGACAAAAGTAGGCCAACAAAGACGATACGCCGAAGTTCTGTACTAGAGTTAAAGGTTTTTGAGACGGCCTGGAGGCCGTCTCTATTAAAAGCAGTTGATGTTCGGGGTGTAAATTTTACCAAATTTGTAAAATGCAAAAATGATAATTACAACTTATTTAATGAAATTTTGGTTTTCTAGGGTAAATGACAGTTGTAAAAATTTAGCTTTCAAGAACAGGGAAAAGAACTAAATTTTTTCGAGGGTTGGTTCACATGTGACCCCCTAAAGCAACCCCTATTTACCCCCCCTGATTTTGAAAAACCTATTTTTGATCTTTAAATGTTTAAAATTTGCATAATTTTACACCTAGAATCAATGATACGTATATTGTGTATTACATAATATATACGTTTTGCGTAGGACTATTAAAATGTTTGTATTATAATAGTTGCATCATGACCCAGTGGTCGAGTGGTATAGGTGCTGGACTGCGTATCCCCAGTTTGTGGGTTCGATCTCACCAATTTCGGTGGGTGTTATCTTATTTTTTCGATTTTGTATTTCAGATCTATAGCTGTATTTTTAAATGTTAGTAACACCTATCACAAGTTGCTGATAGGCAGGGTGTAAACCGACAATAAAAATAACGGAAGCGTAAAACGGATATTGAAGTACAAAAGTTTCAACGATGTTATATTTTTCTGGCACCGCAATTGAGGTGTCCAAAGTTCACCGAACTTTGTAATATTTTAAAGAAAAAATAGTCTATGCACCGATATTTCTTAGATTTTGGATGAATTTCATAATTTTTACTTCATATCGAATAATTACAGCATATGTGTAGTGAAAAATTGCGAGATCCATCTGGGATTTACAACTAATTTTAGCATACAAATAACAAAATTTCCGGTACTTCTATACGAAAAATGAAAACTGACACCGATTTTACCGGAAAGGAAAACGGATATCCGACAACACCCTGATGATTGGTCATGTAGCTTTCTAATCAGTAATTGGTGAGCTTTGAAATTCAGCATCGTATTTTTAGATTTGATTTGTTCTACTTATGCGCAGAATTTGACATCCGAAACCATAGAACTTCATGATTTTGAAAACCCATCACTAACTGGTTTCATGGTGCTTTACACATTTTAGAATATGGGTCTATTGTTAAGATGTACTGAAAGTTTAAGATTTCAAAACAGGGGCGTCCGCAGAAAATTATAGTTTGGCGGGAACACCGAATCATTTTGCGGCGGCCCTACAATTGCATCTCAAGATGTTTACTTTTGGACCTAGTGAATTTGGGGGCACCAGCCAAATTTGGAGGAGGGCACGGCCCCCAATGTCCCCCCATGATGACACTCGTGTTTCAAACAGATCCACACGCATTTTATCAGGCAGAAGTAAAATTCCACAAATAGGCAGATATAACAAGCGCAATCGGATAATTTAGCATAAGCCGCAAAAATTAAGGTCTTTTCATTCGGCTCGCCAATTTCGTTATCGTAAAACAAGAATTTTCGCAGAGAGAAAATGTGTAATAGAACTTCCCTTCTAGGATATATAGTTAAATGAAATGACGGCAATTTAGTGATAAACTGCCATTACGGTTGAGTCATTTAGGTGCGTTCCAGTTCAACTTCAGCATTGAATCTTGATCTTAGGCTATTGCTTAACCCTTTCTCACATGAATATTTTCAATTTCATATGAGATGTATTTTCCAGGTAAGATTTGAACCACAGTCTCACGGATGGGAGGCGTTTACTATGACCACTGAGCTATAGGAGCTTGATGCTCGAGCCCGAGTAGGCTCTCACGTCTTTGAGCGAAAGGGTTAACAGTTTTACGGCCGCGAAATGTCTAATTGCTGCGGATATTAGCTCAATTGATTTCGAGTAATTAATAGAATTCTTTAAAGAATTCGCTCGAGTATTTGTTTACCCCGTCTCCCTTGCCGCTTTTAGGGGCTGCTTGTTATAGTGCGTAGCTTTTCGCTCGCGATATTTTCTTCAAATCATGTTTACCTAACGAAAAATTTGGTTTGGCCCAGCTACCCAGTCTGCTAACAATTTACGGGACCTAAAAGAAAACTCTGAAATTGGTCACGGAGCCGTCTAGGAAAGGTAACCAATGTCATATATCACGCAAAAAATTTAGATGGGTCACTGTTAAAGGGTTCTAATGTCACTTTTGATGGAAACCTTAGGCACGAACCTGGGAGGATGCGGCCCACCGAATCAAAATTTCTCGGTACGCCACTGGCTGTATTCACTTGAGCTGAAATTCTTTGTATATTTCGAGCAAATACGTGTTTACAAGTTACGATGGTGATTAAATATCTGCATATTCAGAGGTGCAGTCAGGATTTCATTTCCGGTGGGTATATTATAAAATAAACATCATTATCAAGAATTTATGAACAATAAGGAGCAAACAGTCCATTCTAATGCCTTGTGAAGTGTTTTTTCTCAACTGCAGAATGCTTGGGACGGAATGGATTTCCCTATCATTTCCCTTCTATACATAGCACCGTACGTTTAATTTAATCTGCGGGCACTGAAACGTACGTTTGTTGTAGCATTTAATGACCTTTGATTAGTCTAATGTTTCGTATTACGATTGCAATCTAAATATCATTTGCGGATGTATCAAAAACCTGTTGAATACCTGAACAGATTCGCAAAACGAACTTGGGATGAATATTGTACACAAAATTTCGATGGTATCACCAACAGCAGCTTCCAAGTTAACCGGCGTCTCAACTGTCAACATTGCTTAAACTAAAAGCAAAGTAAAATATAATTAGTATATATCATTTCCGTTGCTAGGGCTTCCGACTTCCCTAACATGAGAAATGATGTACCACTGTAAAGATATGTCACTAGCTTCAGCATTAAACATCGTCCACTTCGGCTTGTAAGTTTTTAAAGAAAGCGTTTGACATATATGTGTTACCGGCGATTGTTTCGATTATGTTAATGTCAAACAACATCGCAGCCAGAGTATGGGAGCGGTTTCGAATAATTTATTTCGATTAAAGTTAGAAAAATTTTCCTGATTTAAAGTTCAAACATTAAAAGCTTATATACATTTGGCGATTGCTTCAAACAAATGAAGCTGTTTATTGTCTAAACGGAATAACTATAATGTAGTGACCCGAATCAGAGGGGAAATAAGAGGGGGATCACCATTTTGCGTCCCAATCAATGGAGTCCGTATCAATAATCTGAGTCCTTAAGCGGATAGAGTCCAAAAACCAAAATTAGAGTCCATAAATGTCAATTATATTTAATTGTAGCGCATACAGTAAGCATAAGCCATTAATTTAGTACTTTACGGTGCGTATTTGACACAAAATTTTCACTGGGTTACTTTTGAGATATAATTTAAAAATACAGGCTAACTGAAGTTTTTTAAATTTTGTATGTTTTAAAGATCAAGATTTTTAATCATCATGGAATGATCGTGCAAATATTTTGACTCAGAATTGTATATAGAATTTCTTTTCATCAACTTCATCTACTTAGTGGTGAAACAATGTAAATTTTTTTTAAAACTTTTACACAATAGCATTTCGGATATCCAGCGGATATTCGGATACACATTTCATTTCGGATACATATCCGGATCCGGATATCCGGGGCCCATCTATACCTGTTACATGCAAACTAGTGTATATATATGAAATTTTAATTGCTACAGTTTTCCTCAAATATATATCGATAAAACATAATATATTTTCAATCAGAATTTATGGCTTAAGAAAGCATAAGAGAGCTTTCTAATAGTCTTGAGTTGTTAATTTTAATCAAAAGCAATTAATAAATTAACTATGAATTAGGTACTTACGCAAAACCAGTCATCCAATGCAAAAAATGACGCAATTGAACTCAGCGCGCCGCTGTTAGACGGTAATACATGAAAAATTTTAGATTTCTGAACTGTTGAAAATATTACACCTTTCGCTCGGCAGTAAGTACCTATAGACAACAAAAAGTGAACGTATATATCTAAGTCTTAAAAAATTAAAATTTAATTGAAATCATCAGGGGAGATTATGAGGAGCCAAATCGGCATTATATTTCAATATATTAAGACCAGAGCGAGTCCAGAAAATTTGGACCATTATTACTTTTAACGATGTATTAACAACCAAAACATACTCCTAAGTTTAACAGATTTCAACGACTCCTAAGTTTAACAGATTTCAGCGTAATAAACGCAAGTCTAAAAAAGCTTAACCGTAGCACAAGCAAAAATTTAGTCTAAAATTTAATCCTACTCTATTACGGTCAAGTTTAAACGCAGGCACTGGCGGATCCAGCGGTGGGCGGACGGACGTCCCCTACCTTATAATTTTCCCCTTCAGATTTTTTTGCAAAAAATGATAAGGTATTTCTTACATTACAATTTATCCCCTCAGAAATTTTTTGTAACAAAATGGGAAGGTCCTTACCTCGAAATTTTTTCCCTCAGAAAATTTTTTGGTAAAAAATTGCGTTTTAAACATTTACCAGCCGCCCATCAAAAATTTCTGGATCCGTCGCTAAAAGCTGAGGCACCACAGAAAGTAACGCGGGCTGATGTTTGCACGATCTAGCGAAGTATATATATATTTCAATTTGGTTCTTTCTTCTTGGAACGTAAAACGACTCATGTATAGATAGTTCAGGGGAAGGGGTGACATTCGATAGAATATCTGTTGCAGTGGTTTAAATCAGACGGTGCCAAACCAAATCAATTAAATTTCAAGTGGCCAACGCAAGTGTTTGTCAGACACTAGTAACAAAGCAATTAGCTTCTCATTAAACGCCAATATGTTCATCTCCAGTTGCATATAGGGGTGGATCATGATTTTATAAGCAACCCTCTGACCGAGTTGTTGCGGAGAATTCTAAAAAAGTATTAATAAAACACGAGGTTCAGTAATATAATTGTCTATTTACAATTTTATTTCTCAATGACTCGTCATGGCCCTTTGACGGTGCGGACACTGAGGATGCAACCTAATACTGGTCTCTTTATGATCCGATAATTTCTTCATACAAATTATATATTAAATATTTAGGTTTATGAAGTATTTTAGGTTACCAACATATATCGGCTGTAAAACAAAGTTGTCCCAAACCTAAAATAAAATGAGCATACATATTCATACATATGGAAGTTTAGAAAATTACGAAGAGAAGCGTCCAAAAGCTAAAAATTATCTTAGCAGAAGAAAACTTACAATTTTTGCATAAGAAGCGTTTTGTATTGTTTATTCAATTTCAAAATTAGTCGCAAACTACACTACTCTGCCGTTGGTGCCGCCACAGAATCTATAGCTCCAGAGCTTATGTAGATCCGGCATTTAACTTATTTCAATCTTCTATTAAAACTTTAGCTCACAAAATAAGTTGAAACAAAGCAAGGAAGCATATATAATGCAACAATTTTGCAAATGTACAGTATGGATTTGCTTACGAGGGGTGCAATACATATACACAATTACAAAGATAAGCAAATAAGGCCCTGAATTTAACACAGGGAGATCAAAAATAGGAATGGAAAATTCCGGGAGGTACTAACCTTGAAACTTGGGAGGCTGTTTATCTTAAACTGAAATATAAGTTCTATATTTTTTCACAAACATTCTGCATCAAATTTCCATTTAAAATAGCTAAGCCAAAAAATTTGCTACAAGATAAAATGTTCGAGGAAAAAGGATTGTAAAATCTTTGCCCTAGAAGTTTCTCATTTTAAAAGACGGACTTCATGCGGGGTTCACGTTATAAATGATGGAGCTGGGTCACGTTTTGTCACGTTGTATATATTGGTACCATTTTGTCTGCGATGTAACCCAATATGATATTCCAAAAATAGTGGTTTTCTGCTAACATCACGTATCGGTCACGTTTTGTCGTTCAATATCATATGATATTCCATGCACTGTCTGTCAATATCATATGATCATTTCAAAAATGTGTACTGAGTTAGTTTCATAACTAGGTTTAGAATATCATATGATACTAACAGACGTGTGCCGTTAGTATAATACGATATTACGAGACAATGTAAATAAATGCTTATATAATGGCGGGAATTTTAAATTTTGGCAGAAAAATTTAAAATTTGGCGTGGAAAATTCAAGTTTTGGCGGTAAAATTCAAATTTTAGCGGGATAATTCAATCTTCTGGGAAATTCAAATTTTGACGGGAAATTTAAATTTTGGCGCGAAAATTTAAAATTTGGCGGAAAAATTTAAATTTTGGCAGGAACACTAAAAATTTGGCGGGAATGTTCAAATTTTGGCGGGTTGTCTTATGATACGTCTTAAACTACATAATGGAATATCATATGATACTCCAAATCCGTCTTCTTGCCTATCATATCATATATGCTGTTAATTTGAAATATCGTTTGATATTCAACAATATGTCTGATTGTGTCACGTGACATTCGAACACTTGTACGTGGAGGTAACCTGTGTGTACGTGCTTTGTATAACAATATCACATGTATATTCAACTTTTGTCTGTCCGTATCATATGATGGTAACAAAAATGTAAGTTGATGTCGAATCAACATGTGACAAAACGTGATCCGACTGCCCCAGTTATAATTTGAACCGTGCATCAGGCCGTCTCAAAAATTCTGCATCAAATTTTCTTCCAATTTGGCTAAAGCAAGAATCAAAAAATGTCCTACGAGTCCATATATTCAAGGAAAACACATTGTAAAACGTATACCTCGGAAGTTTTACTCATTTCAAAAGAAACGGCTTCCAAGGCCGTCTTAATAAATATGCCGCTTAAAATTTTAGTGCACTTGGTGTCCATGTTTTGAAACTACAGAATCAGTATTTATGTTTTCAAAGAATTTTGGAGCGATTTCAATTTAAAACAGGTTTAAGGACACGAACCAAGGCTATAAAATTGCACTACTTTCGTAATTTAGGGATTGAAAACAGTGCTGAACGACTTCCGGTGCGGGTACTTAGACGGTTCGCCATTGCCGGACTGGTACGATGCAAACTGCAAGCGGTTTAATCCAGCTTTTGCGGTCGAGTTCATATCACCACTACCGCTTGGACTACGTTTAGTTCAACTAAAATTTTTAACAAAAGTATTGCAAATTTGCAATATTAATTGCATTTTAATATCACATTCCTCACCAACTTCTACACAGCATTTGCTAAAACAGTATCCAGAACGAAAGCTGCTTCCTTTACTTTTTGGTTAACCAAGTTTCCCACGGTAATAGGCCATGTATCTACACATAATTTCATTATGACCTTAGATTCTGGAAAGCCAATATAAGCCATGGTTGAAACAGCAGCAGAGGAACACAAGATAAATTATGCTATGCAGTTGTGTATTACACGATATCTATAACGCTTGAGGAGAGCACAGTAGGTAAACCCATGCCACAAACCAATATAAAAAATGCTAAAAACCAACTATCATATTGTCAAATGAATTGCTATGACTTTGTAAATCTTTGGCCAATAGTCTCAATGCCAAGTTTAGAGCATTTCGCTACGCTTCTGGGAGAGAGAGCTTCCTTTCTTGTAGCGGACCCCACTATAATTGACTGAACGAATTTCTAGACGCACTCCGTAAAAATTAGTCAAATGTTCCACAAATTTAGTTAAAAATTTATTGTTACTCGGATGGATGATTTGCCATCGCAAGTTTTTCACCGAGGAAGGCCAGCCAGTGAAAACTTCCCGAACTCCTCTCTGGATCCACCACTGGGTAGCGGTTATCTTAAAAGAAAACATGAATATACCTGCAATAATTTTACCAGAAAAATTTTATTTGATAGTAAAGAAAATGCTATTTGTTAAAATGAATTTATTTGAAATCAACAAGGCGATATTTAGAAAACGATTTCGTATTACTTTCAAGCGGTCACGGAAAGATTTCGCGAAAGTGGCAGGCTTGCCTGAGTCTTGAAATAAAACGAGCGGGAGCTGAAGTTCTAATTTATAGACGACGCTGTAGAATTACTGAAGAATTTATAGATGAACCGTAAGAACAAGAACACAAACTTATGCAACTTGTGAAAGAACGCCGTAAAATGATTTTTGACGTAAAATACATGTAAACTATTAAAAAAGGTCAATTCTTTTAGCGAGGCGTTCTTTAATTATTTGAAAAGCTTTCAATTTTTTGTTTGGAGCACAAAGTATACATTTTTTACTTGTTTGAGTAAATACATAGTTTTATCCTAACAGTTTTTTCAAGGACCATCAGCTGCGGTTCTTTCACAGATACCACGCGCAACCTCTGGCGATGGGCTGGACAGACATTTTAACATTGGGATGGCAATTATACCCTGTGCAGCTTCAAGATGCTGAAAATAAAGTTTATACCCCTTCTCTGCCTCCACAGAGGACATGGAGGTTGCAAACCCTCTTTTTTCACTGCAATTTTTAACACATAATCAACTAATTATTGCTCCACTTTACGTTTAACCTTTATAATGGAAGAAGTGAAAACCGATTTATACGCGGTTTACCTTACTAATTGTGCGCTTGGTACCTGTTTTGTCACTATGATCATAACTGTACACGCTAATTTTTTTGATACCCATACAGAAAATAAAACGTTCCACATAGCAAGTTTTTTGAAACATTAAGGACAGCACTGCACCACAACCTCGATGTATGCTGATGCATTACGACTGATCGAAGAACGGAATATTGAAAAATAGTAACTGAGATCAGGTATAGACTAAAACAACCATGTTTAGCATGCACGATAGACCAGCCAAGTAGCGGTTTTTATAGTGGAAGAAATCAAGTTGATGCTGTTGAAATATGAGTAAAAACTATGGCATTGATATTCTAAAGGTGTTCAACAGCTTATATTGCATGCTCTTGATGTTTAATTCATAAAATGTTCCAAAACGCTCGCGTTTCTTGTTTTTCTCTAACAGACAGCTAATATAGAACCAGAAAACCAGCTGAGTGGCGTGCAAGACGGACACCAACAGATGGTCGCCTAGATACACAACTTCCAAACGAGTGTACATCCTACAAAAGTCTGAATTCAGACCCTGAGCCCGTATACGGCGAGCAACAAATTAAACAACGGTCATCATTATTCGAACAGCCCTTTCAAGGGCTGCTATTAATTTTGAAACTTGCTTCCGAAAATTACTACAGAATTTGGGTCTTTACAGATATTCTTCCAACAATAATTTGGTCTTTACGGTTATTCTTCCAACAATGATTTACAGAAAAATGATCAGATTTCGTCGTAACCATGTAATTCTTTCATATACCGATATTTTAATTTAACAAAATTCATTATTTGTGACAGTGGTCATAAATGTCTGTTTCTGGACCAAAAATTTGTCAAAAATTTCAACAATTTAAATGATATATTTGACGTAATTTGCAGAAAGGAGTGAAATGGTGTTTTGTGATTGGACTAACGGTTGTTTATTTATTGTCTAATACCTAACTGGGCGCCTGTTCAAACCGCAGAAGACTGTCAAGGCTGTCATATTATCATGTATTGTTGGTGATCTAGCAGTGATCGAATGTCTTTTAAAACCTTAAAAAATCAAAATTTTTAAAAATTCAATATTGTGTGTGAAATAGTTTAAGGAGGTCGTATAAAGATCAAATATGCATAAATTTTCAAAATCCGACCGTTTTTGGGCAAACGCCAGTTAGCACTGGGGAAGCAGAAGGTACTAAAAAATTAGCCAACCAAAATCGCCACTTGACACTGCACTGTTTTTACTATCTTCCAAAACCATTTTTATAATGTCATATCTTTCTTTTTAGGTTTAAATCATGCCACTGTAGAGTGTCAAATATGGAATCTTTAAAAGTATGTTTTAAATCTTTTCACGTTAAAAGACCTTTCCAAAAACATGCCACCGATGTAAATTTAAGGGCCGTTCCATTTTGTGGTCCGACTGCAAAAAAGTACGCTTAGAGTTTACATTTTACTTTTTGCTTTTGGCTTAGAGTTAGCACTCTGGTTTCTACAGTTGCGACCTCAAAAGTAACATTGGCCAAAGATATCATAATGTCATCTATTAGTGCAGAGATGTCATGGGGAGAAATTTTCAACACCACCTAGATGCTAAATCCTCATGTAATCGTGCAATTTTATGCAGTGATAACTTGGAGCTGTTGTTTTCAGGTTCAATTTTTTGACAGAAAGAACTTGCAGCTGCAAGTTTCGATCGAAAACACTAGAAGGGCAAAATGAAATGTTAGAATATTGCAGATAATATCTTTGCCGCATCACTATATGTTATGTACTTTTTTAAACCCCTAGTGGGGCATCGGCTGAGTTGTAGTGAGCAGCGGCAAGCGTAAACATGTGTTAGTGAGAAAACCGTGAAGAATTTTATCAATATTTGAAGACAAATAGTGCCTCTAGAAAATACGTCAATTTATAACTGATCAACGCACCCCACGAGGATCCTCATCCCCAGTACATTCCTGTCTGTTACTGGTTCCTTTAAAAAACGTGTATTTTAACTAGTGGCAGATTTTAACATAGGGGTCTTCAATAGCATTTACGCATCAAAACTATACTAAATTGATTTTTAGAGTATTTACTATGATCGCTAGAGTTTAAAATTGAACCTGGGTTTTGCAAAATCCCGGTACTATACTCGCTTTAAGAACAAAAGCCGCCGAAACAAATTTTGCGAGGTAAACACAAACTAGCCTGCAACTCTTTTGGCTACGTTTGAGAAATTTATGCTAATTGCAGCTGGACTGCCTAATCGATGATCTTGGTATATATGAGCAAAGTATACTATCTGTATCACTTTGCTGTGTAATAGGCACGTGGCTGGCTACCTTAACATGCTAGAAGGCAAAACATAATGAAACGTACAAAGCAACTTTTAAGAAGGTTATACTTTGAGGTGACGACGAAGTCTTTTGAGTTACATCGCGTTCGTGCCGAAAAATTACAACGCCAGTTTATAGCAGGTAACATATTGGAAAAGGTAAGCTAATAAATTTGCTTAAAATAACTCTAAATCTGAAAATAGATGTCAAAACGTAAACAAAATGTAATTCCATTAGAGCAGCGGTTCCAACTCAAACAAACACAAATCCGCAAAACACAGTTCATAGAAATTTAAACAAGGTACTTTCACCTCAAATGTTAAAGATCAGAGGCCATTCCAATTGTTTCAAGGAATGCCCAAAAATTCAAAGAGTACGAAACCTTTGCGACAATGATTCCTGCTTCTGTGGACAGCGAATGATTTCGAAGCCACACAACCTCCACTTAATTTACAACAAGAAACAGGTAGGATTCCAGTACGACAAGACGCTGAAGTTATGCCTTACAAATTCTTTTGGTTGAACTAATATCACTTAGTTAAAGATTGTTATTTGAACCCTGTAGGTGGCTCTGCCCCTCCTAAACCTATTTCAAACAAAGAAAACACAAAATAAAACCTTAAATCAAAACCACACCTTAAGGAAGTCCCTGGCTCACCTAGTCTCTCTTAGAACTTAAGTTAGGCTTATGCGTTGCTACAAGGCGCAGAATTGTTAAAATCGATGCTATGGCGGCTGTGTCCGCAAAGTAAACTTACCTGAGCCCTGCGTGGCCATAGAAGATGGTTAAATATTGTATATTTGGTTGGCCGTATTTGCTGGAAAGGACATAGCTAGGCCATGTAAGCACCAATATGGTGCTCGGTTATTGGTTAATATTGTTGTTGTTGTTGTTGTTGTTGTTGTAATGTGTTGTGGCAAAGGAACGTACAGGGTGAGTGGCTCGGGACCTAGTGTCGGTCGGTATGCAAATTAGGTCGAGACGCATATGGGGTAGCCGGGACCGGAATCAGTCTTGATTTTTGTGAGCTAGTGGAGCGGTTGTGCAATTTACTGTACTTTTTGAGCGGAGTTCACATAGTTTACTTATATTTTTACGCAGAGCGCAGTGTCAACGGAGTAGCGGTAAGTAGGTTTGAATTGAATTCGGTTAAGTATTGTCACGGTGGCTTAGGATGTGAAGGAAACCACGGTGCACTGGTTGAAACGGAATAGCGCAAGGCGCTTGGATTACCCAGTATAAAATACTGGTGTCATGTGTTAAACAGGAGTTGTGTTTGTACCGGAGAACCTGGGGAAAAGTAGTTTAATAAATCTAACAGGGTTAGGTTTATTATTCTACAACGGATTGGGCCAAATCTAACGGGGTTAGATTGGTCGGAAAATTTGGTGTATCTCTAACGGGGTTAGAGTGCACGGTTTAACAGGGTGTAATTCTAACGGGGTTAGAGTTGCACGGATTCTGGAAAGGAGTAAAAGTGTGGGTGTCGGTAAAGCCAGTGGCTGGATTAAAACAGATTCAGACATAGGCTTTAAGGATTCCGGATCAGGCTACAAGTTAAATTGCATAATCTGTAATTTGCTTGTACTACTTAGTGTTGTACGGGATTTGGGTGGGTTAATAAACCATTACCGGCCGCGTTTACTAAATCAGAGCGATAAGCTTATATCGAGGAAAGAACTGCATAAAAGGATACAGGATACAGGGCTGAGTCGAAATCACGAACTTCTCACAAACCCTAAAAACCGATTCAAACACCATGCGCATACAATTTATATGATATTCACAACACTTTAAATCTGCTAGCAGAAACAACCCTAGAACGCGTCACTTCATAATACACAGACGAACATATGACACTAGTTCTATCACTAAAACGCCATAGCTTACAATCATTCAACAGCATCCTAGGTTTCATACAGCGGTTAACTTTCAGCAAAATATCTTCCGAAGCCGCAAGAGTGACTTCAAATATAATAACTGGTTAGAGTTCCTTATGGGAATGTACTAGCGTATTATCACGGAAGAACCAAACTCTGTTGTAAGCACAATAAATCTCAGCCCGCCAGGTTGCCAATGAATACACGATACACAGTTAGGGTCTTACAAAGGCACTGAAAACCTACAAACTATTCAATGCAAAGCAAAACTTCAACTCGAAAACTGCTGCTTTATCGATGGCTAAGCCACTAAATTAGTTTTACAAACTTTCAAACAAAATGTGGAAAAGCAACTAAAACAAGGAAAGCTTCCGCCAAACCCGCTCTTTCGGGTCGTACGTCGAATCAATCATCAGGTGTAGATTTTTTCTTACCACCCTAAAACAATTTCTAATAAGTCCAGACCTAGCCTTGCCCTTCAAGTTACTACGATAACCCAACATGATGTTACTATGACAGGAATAGGGGAAGCTGTCTACAATTAGGTACAAGCTTTTCCAAATGATTAAATTTCAGCTGGAAGTGAAATAACTGAATACATCTGTTTTAGGGAAAGAAAAATTATATGCCATTTAACACCCACCCCGTATTTCTCATAAACCCACAAATTCAAGTGCATTTAGAGTGCGAGAAGGAAAAAATAGATAAGTTTTATTCCATATAACCCAGGTGTTGACAGCCCTACAGTGGTCCTGCCCCAAGTTTAACAATAACTATAACGAAAATGGTTTAAAAACAAATTGAGGATATCCAAAACACGGAGTTGGAACTAAAAGCATAAATGCGAAGTGCTTTAAACAAACCAGTCCATGAGGGAAGGTGGGTTCTCATATCAACAAATTGAGCAACATTTTCAAGTGTTAGAAATTGCAATTCAAAATTTAAATGAACTAATTGTTCAAATAAAGAATTTAAAAAAGGAAACAAAGTAGGTTTGACAAAATTGTAATTTTTTCAGAGTTATGTGAATGAGGTGGATTCATTTATAAGTCGTGTCAGATCCAATTTTCAACCGGTTTGGTTGCATGCGAAGTGAATGGATGAACACGCCAAAAAAATAAAGGCCAATCTATCCAGAAATTATGTGCCATGCGTGTACAACTATGTGAATTCCAGTGAAAAAAGAAAACACTAAGAAGTTTTAATTAAGTTCATGCAAAGTGCGGTTCGGAATCGTACTGAAGTTTTACATTTAATGAAGAAAACACAGTAACATGAACCACAAGAGGTATGGTATTACTGGACGTTGAAGATCAAGCAAATGGCCAAGGAGAAGGTGTTTAAAACCATTCAAGAACTCCAACTGTTGTTATTAGGCAGTATTCTGCATACAGCATATCTTTACAGTTTAACGGCCACAGTACACAGTGTATAATGTCCTGACACTACAACGGAACACCGACGAAGGGACTATTGTTGTACATGTTTTTAGCAGAAACTATGCACAAAGAAATTCCAAATTGTTTCTCACAAACTACGCTGCTGCAAGATTTCTGCTTTTGGTCACTGGTCTCTAGGGATTCTATTTTGTTGCTACTCCCTTCGAATAGTCCGGACAAAACCTGCTTTCTAAGTACATGATGTGTGTTTTCACCAGATCCTGGTCATAGCTTTGTTTTTAACACGAGTCCCAAGTACAACTATGCGCGCATTATTTCGTTCATCATCCGTTAGTATATTCCGACCAATTATTGTAAGACCCATTGAACCTAGCTGAAGGACCCATAATTGGTTAGGAATTTAAATTACAATTATATTATTCTGTTATTAATGATCTAGCTCCTCAGTCACAGACATTGATGTCCAAAGCGAGGCTTAAAAAATATCTGATAAATAAAAGGAAGCATTTATTCAAGAGTGGAAGTTCAGACAACAAACCTAGCTTCGAAGATCTACAATATCTAAATTACGACGAATAATAGATTAGGAGTTTCAGTAACAGAAGTAAACCCAGCTATTACATCTCAGGAATAAAACGCCTTAGTTGGTTTGCATGTGAATTATGGAACTTTTATAGAAAGAATGCCGTAATGTCGGCGTTAAGACATGCATGCATTCCATGAATGTTTCTTACCCCTTTCCTTTTATGTTATCTAACAAAGATATTTGCAAAATCTAAGGATGTATATAACAGTCTAGTATATAACAGTCTAAGTTATGGATATTTTGATTACGTGCTTGGGGAAATCTTACGCTAATTATTGAAAAACTAAAAACGTTTTTGCTGAAAAGAATATCCAGGCAATTAACGAAAAGGTTGGCACAAAAGAGAACGTTTATATGAGAAATTACCTGTTGAACAGCTAAAGGTACCACAGTAAACCCTCGCTCAATTTGTCGCTTTAAAATAAAGAAATTTTAGCAAACAGTGTTATTAATTTCCAGAATCAACAGCCTTGGCCAGTTTGTTTTGCAAACGCTGAAGTTGAAGGATGACCCTACAACTTATCTTTTGAAAATATATTACAGGAAATTAACCTCCATGCGCAGGACTGTTTGGATACAGAAATAAGACGGAACCTCGGTCTATACAAGAAGTAAAAATATTATTCAGGCTTCCGATCAGGAAGTAGAGTAAGAGTTGGTCACGCAAAGCGTCGGCCACAATAAAAAAGGTTTCGGTTGAAAAACGAAAAAGGTAAAAAAATTTAAACTTATAGAGTGTCCCTTGGTTGGTAGGAGTGGAAAATTCACACGCCTGATCGTTTCAGAGTTTGGTAGAGAACTGAAACGCCTAGATATTCAATGATTTGAAAGCCGTCCCGCTTAAGCCGTTATGAACCGAGAGGGGTTCAGATGCGCGGTAGCTCTCTGTGAATCCAATGAAGAAAAATTCTTCGGCGTTAACTTTTGCTTTGTGGGAAAGGTAAAAATTCCCCCTGAGCCCTAGCTTTGGGCATAGCCAGAGTTTTAGAAAGGGGATGAGGGAATGTGCGTTCTATAAAAATTAAGATGATAGGTTTGTTGTGATGCAAACTGAACCCTTGTCTAAAAACCGCTGTATATGTAAATGTAAAACGATAGGGTTGACACCTGAAACCCCCACGGCTACGACCATATTTATTGTATATAATAAATTTGGACGTAAACAGGCTTCCCCATCTTGAACCCTTGCGATTTCAAGAGATCCTAAGCACAATTGGGGCTGCACTTGTATATATACTTTATTAGGCACTTTTGTAGTTTCACCCCACAGTGAAAAAGTTTGCCCTGCCGCAATAACTAGGCTTTAGGGGGGTATTGAAGCCCACTGAACCACCTGCGATATGAAAAGACACTAATCAGGATAGGGACTGATGCTCCCAATCTCCCCTACCAAGAACTCTTATCATACTTAAGCGCCAAAACAGTCCAAACCTATTTTAATTATTTTAGCTGAACCCTAATATGTTTTAGCCATGACGTATTTATATTAAAATAAAAGGTTTGGGCGTAGCCAGGATTTCGGAAAGGAGGTAGGCTAACGTTTTATAAAAATTTCGAAGCGGAGTTTCTTGTGGTGAAAACTGAATCTGTGTGTAAAAATTCCAGTATACAAAAGTCCCAAGCTGATCCCTGAAATCTCTCTGGCTACGCTCTCTCTATTGTATACAAAAAATTTATACGTAAGCATGAGTGCTTTGAGCGCTGGTTTGCGTACTATGCGCTCATTCTTGTTGTTGTCCCGGGACTTTCTTACGCTTCAAATTTTCCTACCAAACTGAGAAAACTTATACGTTTTAAATTTTCCCTTTTTCCTATTTTCAAACAAAGCCTATGTTTCAGATATTATCTAACAACCTAGGCAAAACCTAAGCGATTAAATTTTCCACTTTTGCCCTTTTCCTAATAAAAGCTAGCTTTCAGATTTTGCAACCAAACCACGTGAAAACACACGTTCAAATATTATAGTTTCCCGTTTTCCGAATTTCCCATACACATCTAACCATCTGTACCAATCAAAAGGAATTACACATCTTCGCTTGAATTTTCAGCTTTTCCCCGTTTTCCTAACGGAACCACAAATGTCAATTTTCCAGACAAACCAACCAAACTGTTCCTGCCCTGCCAGACCTAAAGAAAACCCTTACGTTTAACTGTTCCACTTTTCCCGGTTTTGAAACCTCTTGTACATCTCTAACGTTCCCTAGCAATCAAATGGAATTATATAGCCTACACCTGAATTTTCCACTTTTCTTTTTTTGCGAACCGAGCGCCACATACGAATTTTTTTCTTATTTTGGAACGATAAAGATTTCACATAAAAACGTTCATACCAAGCATTGTAGCTAGTAAAATATTTAATTTAGCTCTAAAATCCACGTTATTGCTATTCTAAAACCTGCTAAACGTACTTTTAATTTACTTGTCTCTTAGCAATTTCGAGGGAAATATATACATCACTTATCTCCTCGTTTCCATGCGCTTATGCGGTGGAGCAAACGTTAAAAAGTAAACAAATGCCCAGTGTCTGGTTTAGATCAGGATCACAACAATGTTTCAAAGCCATATGCTATAGAAGTCAACGTCAACGAACGAATGTGCTATAAAAGGTACAAAAATAACTTATACTAAAAAACATAGGTTCACTATCATAAATTTACATTTTATACAATTTGCTCTAGAATATTCAATTCTAAAACGTATTAAACACAACATTAAGCCAAATTATACACATAAACCGGGAGGGAATTGACGTATATGTTATAGTATAAACCGATAAACAACTGCCAGTTTTCAGTTTGTACAATATACGTACAAAGAGAAAACCAAGGACTCTGCGTAGATGAAAAACAACTTTCAACCCGTCACTCTCTTGCTGTCTCTCTCTGTCTCAAGCTCTCGATCTCTCTCGCTCGAATATGCCTCAGGTTTCTGCAAGTGATGCGTTTATACTGAAATAACCGGTTTGTGTTTTTGCTTTTATGGTTTCCAGACCAAACAATATAAGTGTTGAGTAAAAATATAAATATTTAATAAATTCACAGTGACGCAACTGATGTCAACCGTTGTGTGTGTGAATGACTAGAATTGGGCCAAACGGTTCACAAAAGATTGCAATGCGTTTTATTTGCTTCGAGCTATTATGAAAGATTTACTTCTGTAACACACAAACAAATAACATAAATATATACGAAATAGTCACATTCAATAACCAATTCCACAAATACTTCACTTAGTTTCTAATATGTTTTAATTTTCATGTAATTTAATTGGGGTATTCATCAATTCGCTTCGCGCTTTAAAATTTAAAAAATGAAAGTGCATTCAACAAAATTTTTTAAAGTTTTAGTAAATTTTTGTCGTTTTTGTTTATAAATCGAACGTTGGCAGCCTTGCGTGGGGAAAAACTGTGCAATTTAATGTGATTTAGGACTAAATATGAGCTTAAAACGAATTGGCCGGTGTTTCTACAATGAAAACAGACATTAATTTTTACCGGAACAAATTTTCGGTTTACACCTTCATGAGAAAGAAAGATCAAGTGGCACTTGTAGATTGCCTAACTGTTTATAGCAGACAACAAATTGTAAGGAATTGTGACTTTAGCGTAATCTTACTGTATACACAAAGTTTATGTATAGAACCCGTGCAATAGAAATTTGTTTTTTAAGTCGCGTATATCTCAAAAGTTATTTGGCTAATGCAACAAGGCTTAAAATATGATTCAGGCATTCGCGGCGTTTTAGACACTTTCGTATCAGCAATACTAATATGGATACAAACGTACATTGTTAAAGGTTGGTGACCGCGATGCTAAACTGTTTTAGCTACTCGCCAGTGGATGTTGCAATGGGCTCTGCCAGAATCAGTTAACGAGAGTTCATTAATATGATGCATCTAATGTGTATACAGTTTGTAAGATTGTTTTAAACTTTATTTTCATTTCAAAACAAAAAATTTTCTGCACATACCTAAAAGTGAAAATTTATAACTTTAAAGTATAAAGTTGAAACGAAACATTTTTTCGGTTATCACTAAATACAATTTGCTTCCAGTTCGTCCGGCAAAAAATTGCACGGTACTTAAACCTTCGGCTTCAACTCCCGTTGAGTGCTGCTTACCGAAGCAGGGACTCCTTTAACACATTAACTACATAGGCGACAAAAGTGTCTTCTACATAGAGCGTATTGTCGCCTAGTGAATGGAAAGTTATATGACTAGGCAACATATGTAAATAGTACTTAGCCAGCCAGTCACATAGCACATCATCAACATATATCGATCTACATCAGGCGAAACGGTATTGCCAGGTTTAGACGAATATTGTTCTTCTGCTGCCGCAGAACGACCCTCTCGTTCAATCAGGGGTGAGTGTTACGTTATACACCTTTCAATTGTAATTTGCCGTAGTCAGGGTTAGATTCCGGCCCGGTTTTTTAGGGCCCGGGCCCATTGTCCTCGGCCCGGTCCCACAAATTTAATATTTTTGGAGCACAAAATAAAACATCAAACAAACGGTACTGTGGTTGCAAATCAAGTACTTGCCATCAGGGTGCTACCGAAGGTGAAAAATACCAAAGCTGAAGCCGGAGTTTATTATACCAGGTCTCTCCCTTGGACGGCGATCCCAAATATTGTAATTTCAAATTGGGACCCTCTATAGCCCTAACCCGAAATAATCTTTCGAATTCCGGATGAAACTTATTTGCTAGCCTTTTACCCGATAACTTTACCCGGTTTTTCATTATCACTATATCCCCAACCGTAAAATCCCGTCTACCTGCCCGTCTGTCATAGTGCGACTTGTACTGTCCGTGTGCCCGTTGGATCTGCTTAGCTGTCACGTTCCAGGCCTGTGTTAACTGGTCCATTAAGCCATGCACTCTTGCTTCAACCGGATCCGATGCCTCAGTTATTGGCGCCATATATCTATTTTCCCCCGGTAAATCCGGATCCCTGCCATACATTAGGAAAAACGGCGTTTGCCCCGTGGACGAATGTATCGTCGTCCTATACGCGAATAACGCCGCCCCTAAGTAGTCGTCCCAGTTTTTAACTCGGAGTTCCACCACTGGTTTCAGAATTTTTATCAACGTCTGATTCCACCTTTCGATTAGCCCGTTTGCCTGATGGTGATATGGCGTACTATAGGCGACCCTCGTCCCCATCCTTGCCATCTCACATTTGTACAACTCCGACACAAAGGCCGGAACCTGATCCGATAGGATCACCCTTGGTACTCCATATGTCGGCACCAACTTATCAGTAATTAATTCCAGGATAGTTCGCGCTGTCTGATCCTTAGTTGCATAAGCTTCCGGCCACTTCGTAAAGTAATCCATAAAACATACGATATACTTATTACCTGCTTCCGTTGGTAATAGTGGCCCGATCACATCCACGCCCAACATATGAAATGGAGCGACCGCCTTTATCGGCTGTAGCGGACCCCTCCTGTTTGGACCTGGTTTAAACCTTGAACACGGAATACATCTATCAATGTATTCTTGTAAATCCTTTCCCATCGTTGGCCAATAAAACTTTTTAGTCAGCTTACCATAGACTTTGTCAAATGCTAAGTGACCCCCGTATTTCGTCGTATGAGCCTGTTCCATCAACGTTTGTCTGAACAGATCCGGAACAGCTAGCCGAAATTCCATGATTTCCGCCTTCGACGGTCTCGTTTTCTTTCTCGCCTGGTATAAAATATCCTTGTACACAATGAACCGTGGTTCATTCTGGATCATCCATTTCTTAATATCCGCCGGCACTTCCTCTTCCATTATCCCATGCTCGATGAATTTAATCATCCAGCCAAATTGTGGATCCTCCAACTGTGCCTCTCTCATTTGCCGTTTATCCCAGGGAGCTTCTATTTCGAAATACGTTTGCATTTCCTCCAGCTGAGCCGTTTGCTCAGTCGCGAGTTGCTCCCCTTCCTCTCCATTCTCTGAAGCTTCCTCCTCCAGATTCGGATCCACTGTTTCCTTTTGTACCGTTTCCACTTGTCCTATTACCGGTACTTCCTGTTGCTCCTGCTGTTGTATCCCTTTTAGCGCTTCGAGCAATTTTTGCTCCCTGCGCTCACTCAATTCCCGATTTTTCTTTTGCCTTGGATCCTCTTCCGCCCCGTCCAACAATGGAGGACGCGACATTGCATCAGCATTATTATGCTTCCTTCCCGGTTTGTATACCACCGTATACTTAAACTCCTGTAATTTCAACACAAACCTCATCAACCGTGGTGAAAACGAATCCAGCGGTTTCATTTTCCCCAGTATCTGCACCAATGGTGCATGATCCGTCACCACCGTTGTCGAACTCCCAATCAGGTAAGTGCGAAACTTTTTGAATGCTACTACTACAGCTAAGCATTCCTTTTCCGTTATCGCATACCTCTGCTCTGTTTCCGAAAACTTTTTACTTCCATAATGGATCGGGTGTTCCTTCCCATCCTCTCCTACCTGTGACAGCACAAACCCAGCTCCTTCTTGACTCGCGTCCGTTTGCAACAAGAAAGGTGTTGCATGATCCGGATACGCCAGTACTGTGTCTGCTGTCAATCTATTCTTCAATTGTTCAAACGCCATTTGACAATCTAGATCCCATTGATTCGTGATTGATTTACCTTTCTGGTTCCCCTGCACTAATTGTGTCAGCGGACAAGCAATCACTCCGTAATCCTTTACAAACTGCCTGTAATACCCCGTCAGGCCCAAAAACGACCTTAATTCCGTCACTGTTTTTGGTACCCTACACTTCCGTACCTGGTTCACTTTTTCCTCATCCGGTCGCACCCCTCCGTTGGACGCCACGTGTCCCAAGAAGCGTACCTCTTTCTGTGCAAACGTGCACTTCTTACCCTTTATCGTTAACCCGGCGTCCCGTAACTTTTCGAATACCTTTTTCAGGTCCAACATATGTTGATTAAAGGACCTCGAAAAAACTATTACATCATCGAGATAGCATAAGCATATCTCCATGAGCAACCCTGAGAATACCATTTGCATCATCCGTTGAAACGTTGCCGGAGCATTTGTCAACCCGAACGGAATGACCCGAAACTCAAAAAGCCCTTCGTGACAAATGAAAGCGGTTTTCTCTATATCTTCCTGTTCCATTTGGATCTGCCAATACCCTGATTGCAAATCCACCGTTGTAAAATACTTTGCTCCCCTCAACGCATCGATGGTTTCATCGATCCGTGGCAATGGAAAGCTATCATTTTTTGTTACCTCATTTACTTACCGGTAATCCACACAGAACCGCATATTCCCGTCTTTCTTTTTAACAAGAACGACCGGAGACGCCCAAGGGCTTTTAGACGGTTGGATTACCCCTTCCCGCAACATCTTTTCCACGCAATCCGTAATTATTTGTCGCCTTGAGTATGCTGCGCGTCTTGCCCGTTGTTGGATTGGTGTTCGCGTCAGCATCTCCATCCTATGTATTACTATCCCCGTCGAGCCCAGAGGTGTATCCTCTCGGCCAAACACATCCTGATTCTGCTGTAACAATGCCTATAAAATCCTCAGCTGGTTCCCCTCATAATCCTTTTCCTCCAGCTCTACTTCCTCCGGTAATATGATTTGGTCATCCCTTGATGACTCCACTTGACCCAGTAGCCAGTTGACTCGAACCTTGTTCAACATGGGAAGTTGTTACCTTTCCCACGTTGGGCAACACCTGTTCCAGCTGGGGTAACCGTTCCCCTTTGGTTACCTTAATACTAGCCAGCGCCTCTTCCTCCTTTACCACGACTGACACCATTTCTGCTTGGTCAGCCCTGGCCACCACTTCACCGGATAACAACTGCATCGTACTTCCTTCTATATTTGATACTGGAAGGAAGATATGCCCCTCTAAGTTTTTGACCAATGCCTTAGGAATCAACAACGAGTCCGATAATATTTCCGACTCAAGTTGAGGCTCCACCAGCAACTCCGTTTCCTTTTCTAACTCTTCCGGTACCCTACAGCATACCATCACTGTCATCTCCGGAGGTATCTGCACCGCAGCCGCTACTCGACACACGTTTACCACCGTAGGCGCTGTTGTGCCACCTTCTTTCTCCATCGTCTGTGCCCAGTCCTGAATCTTTACCGTTTTTGCTTCCAATGGCAACCGGTCCTTACTTTTCGGATCCCGCTGCTCCAATGGTTCTGTCTCCTTCGCCTGTGCCTCCTTAATTACCTGCTCGATTGTATCAGTCTGTGCTGAAGGCGATTCACTCCCCTTCGGCACAGCCTCCAATTTACAATGTGCAGAAGGTGGTTCACTCCCCTTCGGCACAGCCCTTATGTCACACTCACCTTGTGACACTGTTTCTATTCCAGCTGTTTCATATCATTGGACCGCTATTTGTTGAGCCGTCCCATGTACCGGTACTGTTTCTACTCCTTTTCCAATTTCTCCTTTAGTTTGCTCCGAGTGTTCTCCTCTCCGAGCGTAAAAATTATTTGCCCGCTCCTCTGGTCTCACATTTTCAATCCATTCATGAGCCAAACTCCCATCCTGTACCACCTGGCGTGCCCGCCATGATCGCACTATTCTCCGGTTTACCATGACCAATGACCGATTGTAGTCTAAGGTAATCCCGAAGTCATTCAACATATCGTCCCCAAATATTAGCGCCGTCTGCATCTCTGGTGCGATGTGAATATGAGCCATCTTTGTCGTGCCTCCCATAGTCACCAGGTATTTCAGACACCCTACTGTCTGCTGTGATATCTGGTTGTTATATGTCCTGCATGAAATCTTTATCGATTCATCCAGGGGCAAATCCGAAAAATATTTCTTATACGCCGATATGTGCATAAGCGACACATCCGCGCCCGAATCTAACATGCCGGTAATCTGGTAACTCCTTATGCTCATTTCAATATATAGCCCTGTTGCTTTTGTAGCAGCAGCGCCATCCACAAATTTACACCAGGATTTCTCACCTCTGCTATTGATGGTGATGGATCCTCGTGCATCTTCCTTATCCGTATATTCGGTGCCCCATCATCCTGAGCTGCGGCCGTCGGTGATGCAATGCATGGCCCCAGCACCTCCTTCGATCTCTGCATTATGATCGGGCCTTGCACCTGATTACTACTTGCCGAAGTTATTGGAGGCAAGGGTGCATTCAATCCCGGAACCGGCAACCGATTTGCTCTCCAGCAATTATCCGTTGTATGGCCCGCCCGGTTGCAATGCGTGCACCACATTTGCCCCCTGCCTAGGCCCGCTTGTCCTTGTCCTATTCCTTGATTTCCCGTATTATTCATTTGTCCTACTTGTCCAGCATTATTTGCACGATTCGCTTTCGTTGGACATTCCCGTGCTATATGGCCCTGTCCTTCACAAAAGAAATACGACCCCTTTTCTCGCAACTTCCTTACCCTCTCTGAGTCCTGCGGCTGTTGATCTGACACGGGCTTTTGCCCCTGCCCACTTGTTTGCTCGACGCTGTGTTCCTGGTTACTTATCCGTGGTCGAGCCCCCATTTGTCTCCGGTTATTACCCGAGCTAGACGCCTGTTTCTGCTGATTATTTCCCGTATTACTCTGCTGCTCAGCCTGTTTACCATCCGCTTTATCCTTTTTCTCTTTTTCTCTCCAATTCAATGTCCCGTCCGCTTCCAGTTGTCTTTGCAACTTGAGGGCGCGACGTCTCAGATCCTCAAACGATTCCACGATCCCGAGTTGTAATCTCTGTTCCAACTCCGGAAAAGCATTGTTCACGAATGTTTGACATAACAAGTCCCGACTCTCCTCGGTGTTCGCGAACTGCTTCTCTAGATATCTTACCCATAGGACTGTAACTCGTCAGCGTATTCGCTCACGTCACCCTTTTGACGAATCCTTTGGAATGCCGCCATCCTGTTCGACAAGTCCGTGGATTCCCCAAATCTCTCCTGGAATTCGTGAACCAATTGCCCGAACTCCTCTGAGCCGTATGGTCCATACCGCTCGTCCAATATATCCAGATATTGATCAGCTAGCCCTTTTACATGGGTTCGAAAATGATTCAATTTCGACTCCATGTCCGAAATTTTCGCCGTTTGCATGACCTGTTCGAACTTCCGGTACCATACCCCGAAGTCCGTTCTCCCTTCAAAATTCTGCAGCGGCAGCTTCTGCGGCATCTTCACCACAATTTGTGGTGTGTTTTGCCCCATGAACCCTAAACTTTGTGCTGCCCCTGCCACTGGATTACCCATCGTCTGCGCCACTGGTGTTCCGGCATATCCCGTCACGCGTGGTGTCGGCATGACCGGCTCTTGCCAACTCGCATTTGCTTGCACGGCCACTCCGGGTTGGGTCTGATATGCCCGGTACATATTCCCTGTCACCTGTTGACCCAACACCGGTTGACTCAATTGACGTTGGCCCATATGAGTCAGATAGGGTAACGATCCTACCTTTGCCGCTCCTTGATTCACTTGCTGCTGGTCCACCGGACATGGATGGCTTTGCATTGCAATCTTTTGTGTCCGGTCGACCCCCTGATGCTCTTCCATCACCGGCTGAAAACCCGTCTCGCCTCTATTAGACATCCGGCTAGCCCTGCCCGATCTATGACTTTGTCTAGATTCCGGCCGCTGGCTCATTTCCCCTTCCATTTTGTTCCACCATTTCTTAAATTTCTCACCCCGTTTCGATTTTATTCCTTTTTCGAAAATTCGGGTCAACTCTCTTATTTCATCGTCCTCATCCTCTGATTCCTGGATAGAGGTAGCTCTCGAGCGTGGCTGTGGCACCCCCGGACTCTGACCTCTATCCCCTTCCATTGCTGTATCCTTTCCCAACACGACTTCCCCTGTCTGGGTGGCCCCTGTGAATTCATCAACCCATGTGCCATAGACATGCATTGCTCCACCGACCAATTTGCCAAAGGTCCATCCATTTCTAATTGCGGATGGGGCCTGATCATGTTGACCGTGCGTGACAACCCGGCCCCGCACCGTGCATCCGACCATCCCATCTCATAAGCAGTCATGTCTCCTTCCATCCTGCCCGAGTCTGGTAACACATACCTTGGCTCCGGCCGATAGATTTCTCCAGTGACTCGTTCTTGCACGTTCCCATAGCACTCTGCCGTCATTCTCGGATAGGACATGGCGGAACTCACTATTCCCCCATGCCCCACATTTCCTTCTGCCATCCCCGAGAGCATATTGTTTCCATATCCGCTCTCCGGTAACTCAACTCCAACCGATCTGCCTTGCAGATCCGCCGACGTCCTCAGACCTCGTGCCTCTATAGGGTTCCGTAGGCCTGAGCCTTCTCCCGTATCCGTTGCCTCTACTCCTGTCCGCATACTATGTGTCACCTTTACCGGTTGACCCATAGTCTTGCCGACGTCAGTGACAAACACTGACTCCATTGATTCCCTGTGCTGAGCCGTACTAGGCAACGAAACCTCTTCGGCTTCCTTGCTCCCTTCCGCCTGTAGTTCTTCTGACATAGTTCTTGTCACTACGCCCGTCTCTCTGACCGGCCTTCTTGCCGTAACCTCTTGCCCATCCGCCGTAGTAGGCGTTCTATAAAGTGGCATTTTCAATTAAAGTTCTATTTCTCCTGATACAATTTCCAAAGTTGCAAATTTCCGAGTTTCTCCGAAATCGCTTAAGTCGATTTCCAAGAGTATTTGCCACACCAGTTTTATTCTCTAAAAACTCCCAAAATTTCGCCTCAAATTTGTTAAAGTATTTGCCACACCAGTGTTGTAACTCGCTATCTACAACACGTGGTTCCAAAAGTCCGATATTTTTGGCCCAAAACTTTTCTCCTGGTCCGTTTTTGCTCGCAAAAAGATATGCCCGGTGTTCACGGATGCTATAGGTCCACTATATATCGCTCCCACCCGGCTCGAAAAATTTTTCGCAAAAATTTTCCTTCAAATCCGTCCCTTTTTGTCAAGCCTTGATTTGCTCAAAATTTCGCTAATTTTTTTGATTTCTTGCGGCCTAGCCCCAAGTATCCGAAAGTTTAGCGGCTCTTTCAATCCTTTGACACTCTACGACCGTTTTTGCTAGCCGCTATACAGCGTCAAGCCCAAAAAATCCGTTTTTCCTTCCAAAAATTCCTGTTGCCGATTCTTTCCAGTTAGCTACCCGCCAAAAGTGGCCGGTTGAGTATAATGAATCGGTCTAAGTTTTGATTTCCCGGAAAGTTTCGATTGCCAGTTACTCAATGGAGTCCCAGGCACCTGATACCATCCTTTTTAGGCCGAGTCAACACTTTCCGCCTGTTATTTTCCCCGATTTCTCGTCAAAATTCCGTACCACAACCGTTTTCAACAATGTTCGCCCTGTACTTTTAATACAGCGCGCCTCCGGTTTTCAAATTTTGACAGAGATACTTACGAACGTTAGCGTTCCTAAGTTTATCACTGTCGCCTGTTTCTGTTCCTTTTTCCGCCGGTTTTCACGCCTTAAGCCTTGTCAGTTATCAGTCAACTACACCTAAAGGTAGCTAACTGAGTTACCCTGACTACGCCGTTAATCCGTCAAAATTCCGTTTTTCTCCCCGGTTATCCTTTATTCTCACAATCGTTTAACGATTCTGAGTCCTTTATAATCTCCTGATCCTTTTTCAACTCCTTTTTCCCCAATATTCTCCGTTTTTCCAAAAATTTTCCTTTTCCCCGACCACACTTACCAAACCAGCATTGAAACCATCGTGGTCACCATGTGAATAGTTCGTGATTTCGGCTATAGGTTGAAACCACCAACTCCGCGTTCAGGTCCGTTTCCAATGACGCTTATATCGCTCTGATTCAATAAATGCAGTCGTTTTCCTTTTATTCTCCCCAACACCACGTTAAAGCTATATTCAGTAAAGCACAAGTACCGAGTACACAAGTAACGAGTAAAAATGCTTATGCTGCCGACCTTATGTTCTCCGAAGGTGCCGAAAGTTCCTTTGTTAGGTGCTTTCCGCACGTCAACTACGATATACTTAACCCTGTTGTTCTACTAAGTCACCTGCTCACACCGTACAAAACAAATGCAAACGTAACGTGACAACCCAAGTTCTCCGTAAATCCCCAAATAACCGCAAAATTCCCAAGTAAATCCCAAGTTCTCCAGCCGAAACTAGCCCCGCTAGAATCGACTTATCCCAAGTAAACTCCAAATAATCCCCAAGTATCTCCTTAACACATTCCCCAAGTAACCCCGGTTTTCCCACTGCCCGAAGGCTCCGCGCTATGCGCTTCCGTTAACGAATCCCTGTAACGCCGGTTTCACCGTGCTCACATTGAGCTACCGTGACACTTTTCCAATTAAATCCTTATCCGCCTAAGACACCCGGTTCACTATGCAAGTCAACTCCAAAAGAATAAAAATAATCGCCAAAATCCGCCGCTAAGGTAAAAACGCAACGTAAAAAATGCGCCGCATTTCCTAACTTGCACAATACAATAATGATTATGGAGGCTGGCTACCCCAGGCCCCGTTTTGAGTTATTTTGCATATTTTTGTGTGTCCCGGGTGTCTCGGGCACCTTAGGGACACACATCTTCCCATTACAATAAACGATCAACAACAACAACAACAATGTCCCCTCCCTACCCCTAGCTATGCGATTTCGTGCATTAAGCCTGACAATAATATATTAATTGGCCACGCAGGACCCCTGAATACTGAACCTTACGGACGCAGCCGCCATGCATCGATTTGTAAATTTCCACGCCGTTTAGCAACGCCTAAGCCTAACTTAGGTTTTAAGAGAGACTAGGCGGAGCCGGGGACTCCCTTAAGGTGTGGATTTAGGTTTGGTTTTAGATTTGTTTTAGTTTTTAGGTTGAAATATATTTAGGAGTGTGGCACAGCCACCTACAGGTGGACCCGTGTTTTCCTTGGGCCGGCGGGGTGAGCGGGACGGCGGGACAGCGTGGATCTGGCTGGGTCGTGGAGGGGGGGGGGGCGGGTGTTGTATAGTTTGTGGGCGGGGGGGGGGGGGGGGGGCGGGGCGGGGTGGGGGGGGGTGGGGGGGGGCCGGGGCGGCCCGCGCTGTCGGTGGCGGGGGCCGGGGGGGGAGGGGGGGAGTTTGGGGGGGGGTCGGGCGGCCGGGGGCCGGGGTATGTTTCTTTGGGTCGGTGGGTCGGGGGGAGGCGGGGGGGTAGTTTTGTGTGCGGGGGGGGGGGTCGGTGGCGGTGGTTGGGGGGGGGGGGGGGGGGGGGGGTGCGTGGGGAGGAGCAGCGACGTACGAACTGAGGGAAGAGGGGAGTGCTGGGAAGAAAGAAAGAAAAGAAAAGGGGGTTGTTAGAAAAAATATATTAAAGTAATAAAAAAAAGAAAAAAAATATATAAATATAAAACTATTTTAAAATAGAAAGAAAAAAAAAAAGAAGAAAATACAACCTTAGGGAGGTGAGGGTGTGGGGTATATAAATTTGAATCCCAATTTCTTAAAAACTTCTAACACATTGCGATATAGAATTTAAAACTTTGCAAGCGTCGTACAACTTATTCAAGTAAGGTTTTCATAAAAAAATTTGTATTTTTCTAAACGTGAAAAAATTTCTATTTAGTTTGACAAGTTTTCTTGTAGATAATGACGATTTTAACAAGTTATTATGTATGTAACAGAGGTAGCCTGGTTGTAGCAGTTTTTCTGCAAATAAGGGACAGTCGGCCGCGATTAAGGGACAGGTAGTATAATGCCAAAATTATACTGTATTCTTGGTATTTTATTCCGAATATATGTTTTTCAACGAGTCAAATAATTTTAGCATATATTACAGCGAGTAATCATGGCTATAGTTAAATTTTGAGTCGATATAACAAGGCTCGACGACAAAAAGGCATACATATCGCTGTAAAACAACCACTGGTCCAGGTAACATGTTTAATAGGCCCGTGTGTAGATCAGGAGAGGACCCCTTTTCCGCGAGACTGTATTACAGCAAGCTTAGGTTTCAGACTAACGTTTTCCTTATGCTTACGCTTAGGCTGAGTCTTGGGAATAGACTTGTTCTTACGCTTAGGCTCACGACTCGGCTTCAGCATTTCGTGCAATACATTGCTCTCGCCGACGACGAGCACTGTTTGTTATTACTCGATGGACATCGGACGCATGTGGCGCCAAGCTCTGGTTTGTTGGCTCATGATGAGAGCATCGAAATGTTCTGCATTCCGCCACATTCTTCGCACAAGTCCAACCACTGGACAGGGCAACTTTCAACGAATTAAAAGCTAAGTAGGTACAGTCGGCTGGTGGATCAGCACTTCAGCAGCGAGGCGCTGAACCAATAAATAATGTTACGTTCGGCCAGCTGTTTACTGTGGCTTGGGCAGCTGTTACTAGTAAGCCTGATTACGTGATTAATGCGTTTGCATCCACTGGATTTTATCCAATAAATTCCCATAGATTGAAGTAGAATCGTTCGCCATTTCGGACGCTGTATACCAGCAAGAGAGCCCGGCGACTACGGCCACTGATGCTAGCGAACACGACAGCGACCATAACGAATCGGCAGAACCGGATCAGAATTCGCTATGCTCCAATCCATGGACTCGGCATGTAGTGAGGAATTGCGTAACTTCAACATCAACGTTGGATTATCGCCGATTGAATATATTTTCTACGAGGAGCACCGCACATCTCGTGCCGCTTCTCAAAAGGTTTTAGATACCCATGTAAAACCTTACTCAGCTCATTTGACAATAATGAAAACATCGCGTCTCTGCAGTCGACATCGGAGGCGGCCCAATGCGCTTCAACACCTCGCCGTAAAGCACTTTTGCAGCATGCGGATACAGAGTATGGATGTCAAGAATGCGGAGGACTTTGGTCTGAAGACGTGGCTTATAGCAATGGAGCAAAGTGGGGAAAACGCAAAAAGTGCCAGAGATGGATTTATGATAAAAATGTGCTAGAAAGACTACAAAGAAAACAATTTTATGCGGTAAATGTGCTAACTAATCAGAGTAAGCTTTATTAAAGTCAAGTTTAAGACGGTTCACTAGTAAATTTTAATGGTGACTACCGAAATATTTTTGAAATGAGTAAAAATTAATTAAGGTCTAGTTTAGTTTGCCCCTATTGCTGTGTGATTGTGTTTGTTTACCAATATATTGACTAGTGTACATGTGTTTTGTTTTCATACTACAATATTGTTTGAATTTGTAACTTTTAACCTTTTACACTAAGATTCAATATTTGGTTTCAATATAAATAAAATAGTTGACCTGATAAACATTCCGTAACCAGAACTCTGTTTCCGACAGGAATTCTATTTGATTTTATCGCACTAGTTTCAATGGTTGGACATTTTACTGCGCAAAATAAGATACGTCCCTAATTTGCGTCCGGTGTCCCTTACTTGGAATCTGAGTGTCCCTTAACCGGGGTATATGCTGTATTTAAGGTCAACTTTGTTCATTTTTAATAAATATATATTTTGCCTACAGAATTCATTAGAATTGTGTAAATCAACCATGCTGAATACGATCTATTCAGCGGTGTTTTTTTCAAGTGAAAGCTACAGTAAAAATCAAGCCCACGGCGCCTCTGTACCTTAAAAGCCAACAGTATTTTTTGTGTCCCTTAATTAGCAAGCGTTTTACGAACTGCGGTGACGGCTCCGGTTTTTCACCTCCGCTTGCGCACTGCTTACCTTCGCACATTTTGTTCTCGTTGTAAAGAGGAATAATACATCACTGTTATTTGTATTTTGCAAAAAAATATCTAAATAGCGAACAATGACTGGATCACAAAAATTTATTACCTCTACTCTACTTACAGGTTTATTACGCTGCTTTACTAACTGTAATTTAACCAAGCCACGTTTGAAGTCTCTGTTTACACCAATTTACTTTTATTAGTAAAACGTCTGATACGGGGAACGCACAAAATTAAGAATAAAACTGGTAAGGGTCCCAAGATAGGATCTAGTTAGACAAAACCAACAAAACGAGAGACTGGAACACAATAAAAATCGCACAGCCCGTACGAACATAGAATCTCCGCCACCCTGCCCCATGTGTAGCACCCTTTAAATACTTAACATGATGACATTTTTAAAGGCCAATAAGCCTTGTTTGACATTTGTAAAATTGAGTTTTCACGAAGTAGTGCAAAAATGACTCCCTACACTGCGCAATAATTATCCCCTTTTTCCAAGCAAAAAAATCCGGCATCACAACTATTCTCCGTTCATTCATCTTTCATTTAACAAAAATTCTTGAAGCATTGATTTGGTGGTATTACAGGTCAATAATGCATCAATCTTTTCGCATTATTCGAACTCTTAAAAGTTGTCTAAGCCAGAATATTACACTCTATCTTGCGTTTGATCTCCGTTAGCCTGTGGTATTTATAATTTCACATTCCAAAGTCAGAATACAAAAATATTATTTTTTGCTAGGTAATCGTTTGAGATAAAATACGGCTCATAATGAATTTTACAAGTGTGCTAGACATTCGAAAGGGCAACACAAATCATAATATACATCGAATATTTTTCATTGGAATTTCCCGATTCTCAGGAGTACAGCATCAATAGCTTCGCTCGCACACATATAAATCAGACTCTCGTAAAAAGGTTCAAAAACCAAATTGCGCGGACTCCAACCAAGATATAACTGAAGTAACTACACTGTGCTAGCCTGTAAAACATGTAATAACAAGTTATTTGACTGAAAGTCAAATGCACGGTCACCGCGAGTTGGCCAAACCCAAAATTGTTCTGCTCTATCAGGCTCAAATGATAGAATTCACATAAATGTGGATCTAGTGGTGGTTATCTGCACACAGACAAATTGCCTTTGAGTAATTAAGCCTTAACATTATGCCAGCGGAACGTTGTATATTTAAGACGTCTACGTTTCTGAAATCTTACTAAGTATTTACGTGAGATATATAGTTACTTAAGTGGTCGAATTAAGTAAGTACTTAAAGTTTGAGCAAAAAACGCAAAGTGTCCGCCATTGTTATAACGAAAAAGTAAGTTTTGATAGAAATTAAAGAGGCACCATTAGTCTACCATAACTGGATCAACATTAGCATGCCTGAATGGCTTATTTTTAAAAAATCAAAATTAGGCAACGACTTAAGTATTTATTTAACCTGAGTATATACGCTTTTAAAAACTATAAAATGGAGTGTTTCTGAAAACAAGCCAATGTGTAAATCAGGACTTAGCAGTAGTATTTATATCCGTAAGCCTACACCTAAGCATAGGAATAAGCTTATACATCAACCTGAGTCTTAGCCTAGCTGACTTCGTATCAGTCTCATGACAAACGGTCTGCCCCTGATCTATATGGTCCAGCAACTGCTTAGCAAATATATAAGTATAAAGTTATACTTGAGTGAAAATTTTCAGAATTCCATCCATTATTCCATACGTTTTCGCGCAATTACGTCCACACTTGGTCTATTTCAAGATATATGCCTTTTACATAGTCCCTGAATGTCGACTTCGATTTAAGTTGGAGCTCCAGTTCAACTCATGTTTTGCTTGAAACGAAAATTCTACAGTAGAACAAACCTCTTCCAAGTGTTATCGTTGTTGTTATTCGTTTTTAATGTTATGTACGTAGATTTTCCGTTTATTTTCGCTGAACGAAGACGTAGGCGGTAAAATTATGTGCAATTAGGGTAACCGGTTTGGGCAGGTGACTATAAGCCGAACAGTTGTTATTTTGGTTCGTTCTGCATGCTGACTTATAGACTACAAAAAACTTTACTCTTCCCCAGGTCTTAAAACAGACCTTTGGTGCGGCCTACAGGGAGCGAAGCTACGAGTAATGCTTCAACGGACGGCTGAAACTGCAGTCAAACTCTCGGCGCAGTGGGTAGCGAGGTGCCGTTGGGCTGAGTTACCGGAGTGGAGCAACTGACTGGCTACACAAATGTGCTATAACCGCACACTTTCCACGTTTTTTATGAGTATAACGGTTAGCATGCAAACCTGCTTAATTTTACTGAACGGCATAACAGACAATTATTTTCCAGACGGAACTTAAGATTCTTATCGTTCTGAACATGCACGAACTGTAATGAAGCATATACATTCTGTCCAACAAAGAAATTGTATCACATTTCCACATATAATGATATAATAGGATTCACTGAAAAATTCTCGATTAGAATTTTGTAAATTTAACCAAAATTTTTCGTAAAAACGTTCTAATATATACATAATACATATTTCTTTGAAAATAGCCGCGAGCAAATACAAGAGTCACCGCCCGAGGGCGGTGACAATAACTTCGACCAGTGTAAAACTCAGCATCAAATCAGTAGCCTAAGCATATTCTTAAGCCAACGCTTTAGCGTAAGCTTAAGCATATAATTAGCTTAAACCAAGAACGAACTTAATCTAAAGCTTAAGCGTACTTCATTGCCGTTCCCAGGAAAACCGTTCGGCCCCTGAGTTACATATTTTCAACGACTTCACAGGCTAGCAAACAACCGCTTTATAAAATTTCCTCTTTTTTGCATCAAGTTATTCCAATTTCGATTATATATAACGACCATAAAAACTCTTGTTTTTAGTGTAAAAAATCATTTCAATTATATTTCGTGCTACAACCGCAAGGCGAAAACCAACTTGTTGAATGCAAGAAAGCCTTATAATACAGACACAACAAAAAGGCTAATTGTAATAATGGAAATAGTGGACTAAACGATTAGAGTCGAAAGGTCGAAAGATTTTTACTACTTCAGCCTAAGAACTCATTGCCATTTTATGAATATTGCGTTCCAAACAAATTCCTATAAAGAGCTATTTCGGCACCAAAATTTCAATGTATTAAAGAATCATTTTTACAAAAAAATGATTTACTAGCACCTAACACCCTGCTCTGCAACTATAAAAATTAACCAGCAGCAGCCGCAAATATATTCTATTCTCTATCACAGGTATAAATGGGGAATCGAAACAAGCAACTATGAAAAATTGGATGTGACCGAAAACATTTTTACCCCAAACCAAATCAGTGTAATAATGTTACAGCCTCTGGGGCAACTCTTGAAATTAATTACACAACTTTGATTGCCGCTAATTAAAATTTGAAGCCTGGTTCTGGTATAAATCAAACTACACTTCTAACAAATTTTATTCTAATCAGATCTTTCCTACTACCCTCTTACAGGTTCGTTGCACTTCGTAACGCAAAAGTACTGCAACCAGTACATCTTGCTGGTTTTATACCGTTATTTCTTATACAGAGACATTACATGAATGGCAAAAACATGCAACAGGCACATTTACTAGTCATTATCTATTAAGGTGAACGAGCACACTAAGACAAAGCTTTCATCTATATATACTTATTTCATTAAGATAGTTTATTCCAAAGATTGAATATGTGGTTCTTTATATTAGTCACTTAATTTGAATGCAGTCCATGTGCAAATTATATATGGACGCCGGATATCCGAATATGTACACTGCAAAGAATGGTGAGTCAAGTTGACTCTCTCTGAAATAGGCTTTTCCTGACTGCGCAAACTGATTAAAATCGACTCCGCCAGAGTCACATTCGATTCACTCAGTTGCAACCTTGGCGTGCGGTATGGCTCAAATTGTTGCATATATGCAGAGTTCCTTTAATGCTTGACGCTCGGTGAAACATTTTTACATTTAAAACAGCCTTTAAACATTAAATTGTATTTACCCATAAAGCTGCATTAAATATAGTTTATGGCTTAAATTAGTGATTAAGCATGTGTTAGCCAATAAAAAGCAGAAGATAGCTAAAGGGATACACTCCTAATCGAAAAAATATATTTCTTCGTAGCAACCTGACGCCCCTAACATTGGCTGAGATTTTAAAGATGTTTTATAATTCTACCAATATAATTGAGGCATATAAATACTCAACATTTTTGTAAAATTAAAAAAAAAACTAGCGTTTGCCCCCTAATTTTTAAGATCTTGTCTAAATTTTGTATTAATTTCTATTTCACATCAAACTATAATTGCAACATATCTTCAAAACTGCGCGATTGTCACGTTATTTATAACCAGTTTTGAGCATAAAAATAACGAAATTTTCGATATTTCAGTAACAGAAACAAAAGGGACACCGATTTTAACTTAAACGAGTACGGATATTTGGTTACACCTCGATGGCCGCAAGTGAAATTTATTGAAATTTTATCTCTATAGACGTCAGATTTAACATAATTAAACACTGCATTTTAATCGACTCACCTGTTCTCTCTAGTAGGCTTATACATAGAGTTAGGCTTATTCTGAGGTTTGCTCTCCATAGGCTTATACGACGTATCCCAGGCTTAATAGTTTATGCTTAGCTAAAGACTAGGAGTTTAGCAGAAATCAGCGTCGAAACTGTTGAGAGAGGCCGAGCAAAATAAAAATATATGCTTCGAAGCTAGTTTCGGCAGCCGTGGTGAAAACGTAGGCTCAAAACTGTTCCGGTCAACCCGTAAATTATACGCTTGAACGCGTCCTAGCAGTTCCGGCCAACTCAGCGAAAACAACCTCGAAGCTGTCCCGACAAACCCAGCAAAAACATACGCTTGAAACCCGGCCAACCCAGCAAAACATAGGCTCGAAGCTCTCCTGACAAACCAGCAACAACATACGCTTGAAGTTTACCCGGCCAACCCAGCAAAACATAGGCTCGAAGCTGTCCCGACAAACCAGCAAAAACATACGCTTGAAGCTTACCCGGCCAACCCAGCCAAAACATAGGCTCGAAGCTGTCCCGACCAATCCAGCAAAAACATATGCTCGAAGCTATCCCAACCAACCCAGCAAAACATAGGCTCGAAGCTGTTCCGACCAACCTAGCAAAAACATACGCTTGAAGCTTACCCGGCCAACCCAGCGAAAACATAGGCTCGAAGCTGTCCCGACCAATCCAGCAATAACATAGGCTCGAAGCTGTCCCGACAAACCCAGCAAAAACATACGCTTGAAACCCGGCCAACCCAGCAAAACATATGCTCGAAGCTTTCCCGACATTCCAGCAACAACATACGCTTGAAGTTTACCCGGCCAACCCAGCAAAACATAGGCTCGAAGCTGTCCCGACAAACCAGCAAAAACATACGCTTGAAGCTTACCCGGCCAACCCAGCGAAAACATAGGCTCGAAGCTGTCCCGACCAATCCAGCAAAAACATATGCTCGAAGCTATCCCAACCAACCCAGCAAAACATAGGCTCGAAGCTGTTCCGACCAACCCAGCAAAAACATACGCTTGAAGCTTACCCGGCCAACCCAGCGAAAACATAGGCTCGAAGCTGTCCCGACCAATCCAGCAATAACATAGGCTCGAAGCTGTCCCGACCAACCCAGCAAAAACATAGGCTCGAAGCTATGCCGACCAACCCAGCAAAACATAGGGTCGAAACTGTCCCGACCAACCGAGCAAAAACATGCGTTTGAAGCTTACCCGGCCTACCCAGCGAAAACATAGGCTCGAAGCTGTCTCGACCAACCCAGCAAAAACATAGGCTCGAAGCTGTCCCGACCAACCGAGCAAAAAGCATACGCTTGAAGCTTACCCGGCCTACCCAGCGGAAACATAGGCTCTAAGCTGTCCCGACCAACCCAGCAAAAACATAGGCTCGAAGCTGTCCCGACCAACCCAGCAAAAACAGGCTCGAACCTGTCCTAGCTGTTCGTCCTACCCAGGAAAATATGGGCTCGAAGCTGTCCGGCTATCCCACCCGACCCAGCAAAAACGTAGGCTAGCAGCTATCCCTGCTGTCCCGACCGAACCAACGAAAACACATGCTCGAAGCTGTCCCTGCTTACCCGGCCGACCAAACAAAAACAGGCTCGAAGCTGTCCCTGCTTACCCGGCCGACCCAACGAAATCACGTACCCGAAGCTGTCCCGGCTGACCCGGCCGACCCAACGAAATCACATACCCGAAGCTGTCCCGGCTGACCCGGCCGACCAAGCTAAAACACAGGCTCGAAGCTGTCCTGACGGTCCCGCCCGACCCAGCAAGAATACAGGCACAAAGCTGTCCCACCTGTCCCGGCCGACCCAACGAAAACACATACCCGAAGCTGTCCAGACTGACCCGGCCGATCAAGCAAAAACACAGACACAAAGCTGTCCCAGCTGTCCCGGCCGACCCAACGAAAACACATACCCAAAGCTGTCTCGGCTGAACCGGCCGACCAAGCAAAAACACAGGCTCGAAGCTGTCCCTGATTACACGCCCGACCCAGCAAACGTAGGCTCAAAGCTGTCCCGGCTGACCCGGCCGACCAAACAAAAACACAGGCTCGAAGCTGTCCCTGTTTACCCGGTCGACCCAGTAAAAACACAGGCTCGAAGCTGTCCCAGCTGTCCCGGCCGACTCAACGAAAACACATACCCGAAGATGTCCCGACTGACCCGGCCGACCAAGCAAAAACATAGTCTCGAAGCTGTCCTGGTGGTCCCGCCCGACCCAGCAAAACACAGGCTCGAAGCTGTCTCGGCTGACCCGGCCGACCCAACAAAAACAAACGCTCGAAGTTGTCCGACCGACCAACCAAAAACATCAGCTGGAACCTGTCCCTCCTTCCCAGCACAAATAAGTGAGCAGGAGTGCTGGCCTAATGCTGCCCCGTGGTAAAACGGTACGCCCCTCAGAGTAACATTAATACATGGAATAGGGTAATTTTGCCTATGTTTTTCCACACCATGAAGCACGAACGCACCAAGTTGTGGATGGTGGGTTAATCTACTGTATATATTTTAGATATTCATTATCCACAAAAGCGAAATCTGTCTCCGCTTTTTTATTCTCGGTGATTGTCACGGTTTATAAGCTATACTAATGAAATACTTATATTTTCTACCGACCAAAATTTAATAACGGAATTTTTAGTCCGGTAAAAATTTACGGTAGCCGGAAGGAGAAAAAATGCCAGAACCAGAATTCCGATTGCATTCTGGAGAGGATATATGTTCCCGGGTTTCCTTTCCTATTAACGTCATTATCCAAAATAGACCTATTTTGAATATTAAATATTGGCTTCTCGCCACCGCAGGTTCTGACCATTGCAAACACAGGTTTAAATTTTTGAATGATTATCAGTGGGTCGAACTGTTTGTTCTAGTTTAACTGCAAATACTATACTCTGAAGTCCGAGACTGCAACAGGCCTGTAGTGCAACGGTAAGAACTGCTGCAGTTAATTGTATTTTTGCTGCTACTATATTCAGCATGAAGTTTTAGGTTTTAGCCAAGTTTGCCGGGACACGGGACAGCTTTAAGCATCGATCCTGTTTTTTGGGTTAACGTAGGTTTTCAAAATGATAAACTCATTGAATTGCGAATTTCAAAATTTGGACAGATATAGAGCAAAATGTGAAATTGCGAAAAATGTGCCGAATTTTGAATTTCACCTTTAATTGGATAAAAAGTTACGATCACCTATCACAAATTGGTGATAGGTGCTATAGGTATAGGCGAAAATGGTTCTTAGCGATAACTGGTGATAGACGCTGCTGGCATTTGAGAATGTGGTCCCTGCCAATGAGAATATTAAGGTAATATTTGCGATATCTCGAAGGGTTACATAGCTAACTACATTTAAATTGAACCGTCTTTACCGTGGCAGGTAACTGAGCAGCCTATTTCTTTCTATGTAAATCGGAAAGTAAAGTGGTCGACACACACTTCGCCAATTTTATAAAAATGTACAAATGGAGTTAAAGTATAGGTTTTGAAATGCGGTATCCTGAATAAACCTACCGGATAATAAAGTTGTTTTTGTGGAAAGTAGAAAAATTAACATCTTTCTGTATAGTTTTTTTCGCCATTTTTCACAAGCTGTTTTTCAGAAATAGGTTGCAATTTTATTCCCAGGAAAATACAAATTTGATAACTTCGCCTGCGGCGCTACCTGATTTAGTACTTGCTATTTCACTTCAATAACAATCCCAGACAAGCTGAAATTTCACATATAATAACACTTTTCACAATTGGCCCCTAAAAATTCTGATTGGCCCCTAAAAATTTGTGTTTAGGCCAGGTATAGGAGTCGGTCTCGGCATGTCTTGGTATTATGCAGGTTTGTCTCGGTGTTGTTTTTAGTGCCGGTGGTTTAGAAGCAAGAACAGAAGCAGAGGATTCAGGAAATGCTGGCTATAAGAAGTATAGGTTAATGTTGAAGTATATAAGTGATGCTTGATGAATAAAATGTCTCTGTGAATCAGGGTGGCACCGAATCCACAATTTGACCGAATCCGAATCCATTGCTAGTTTACGGAATCCGAATCCGAATCTTGCATGTTGCAAATTTCAGATATATGTATAATTTGTTTCTCAACATCAACGCAATGTCAGCCACATAACTTGCAAATATTAATATATTTCGTGCCCAACCTCAGTTCTGAGATTTGTGACTTGAAACAAAAATATTGATTTAAATAACAAGTTATTCAGAATTTTTATTGCTTAAAAATGAAAAAACTTATTGCCGAACATTATTGGATTCGGCTTTTGGATTCGACTTTATCACAACCGAATCTGATTCCGAATCCGAACCACAAATTTTTGCCGAGCCCGAATCCGAACCTTTGTTGCCACTTTGCGGTGAATCTATGAATTTTCATAGTTACGCAACAATTATGTTGTTGTTTCATCCCCATCCAGCTGCACTCGTCATGCATCGGTCGGCCGCCGCAGGCGGCCGCATTCGCGTAGAAACTTGATCACATTGACGGGATCGTCGAACAGGGCGGCCTTGGTCGGGATTTCGCCGAAAGTGGTCAGCCTCTTTGTACAGTGGCGTGGGCACTCACACAGGACGTGTTGGAAAGTGTCGTCGGCCATGAGACAATCCTGGCATTTGGGGTCATCGGCGGCGTTGATGCGAGATAGAAACGATCTCAGGAGCGGGCAGTGCTCCCCTGCTCGTAGCTGGGATAGTATGATTCGTTCGTAGCGAGAGAGGCTAGCTTCTTTGTCCCGAACGGGGGGAGGCCTGACTCCATCCGGCTGTGTGGGGTGGGAGAGTGAGGAACGCCATAAATCTTTCAGATGACGATCAATCTGTGCTAGGGCAGTCCTGATGTCGATAGGGATGTCGGATTGGTCTAGTAAGGTGGCATCTTTGGCGATCGAATCAACTCTTTCGTTTCCTTCCAAACCGACATGACCAGGTATCCACTGCAAAATAACCCGGCATCGTATGGAGGAGAGGTCGGCTAAGGTTTTCCAGATCTTGTCCTCAAGCATGTTGGCAGCATTGGCTGGGCCACGTCTCAGACTTTCCAGTGCTGACTGGGAGTCTGACAGCAAGAGCGCCGTACGGTGCCGTTGTTGGTGTGCCCAGAGCCACTTTAACGCGGCATCTATAGCTACGAGTTCCGCTCTGTAGCTGCTGCAGATTGCGCCGGCGGCCAGTTTGATGGTGTGTTCGATGCCAGATTTGTCAATAATCAGAACGCCGCTACCGCCGTTCTTCGTGCCCTCCTGCACCGAACCGTCGGACCATATGCGGATGTCTGCAGTCGAGAGCTGGCTGATTCTTTCTTGTGCGATGGCAGCGAGTTGTTCTGGCGGATCTGACTTGGAGCAGGGCACATGAAGCTTCGCTTGGACCTCAAGGTTACATGGGCTGGACCATGGCTCGATTTTGTGGTGTAGCCGTAGATCTTCTCTTGGGGATTCGGGGATTCCCGATTCAATGATGGTGCTTTTTCCCGCGTTACGCCAGGAGTTCCTTACTAGTCTGGTTCGCACGTGCTGCTCTGCTACCGTACGCCGCGGGTTGCTTGCAGGCAAGCGAAGTGATTTCTCTACCGCCTTGGCCGGGAGTGACTTCTGGAAAAACTTGATCGGCAGGAGACCCGCTTCATTCAGAACTAGGTCCTGGGGAGTACCGCGAACGCATCCCGTGATCGTACGTGCACTAGAATTAACTATGGTTTGAAGGTCTTTGATATTGGAGTCAGCTGTACTGGGTAACCAAGCAGAGCCGCAGTATTGGATCGCCGACTGAATGTATGCCAGATATAGTGAACGTAGATCTTCTTTCGAGCAACCCCACTTTTTTCCTGCTACTGCACGGACCACTTGGTTTCGTTTTTCTAGACGGCTGCGCAGTGCCTGGATGTGTGCCTTGAAGGAGAGGGCTCTATCGAACTTCACACCAAGAAAGGTGGGCGCTTCAGAGAACGGGATCGCGGAACCGTTCAACATTAAATTGGGAGTCCACCTCGAACTGGTTTCCAAGGGATGGTTGGAAAAGTATGTGCATTCGCACTTCGATACGTTGACTGTCATCTTCCAGCGTGTTGTCCATACGTGCAATCGATCTAGGGCAGCTTGGAGAGCTTCTTCTGCAGATGCCAGGCTTTGGTCTGTACACCACAGGGCTAAATCATCAGCGAATAACGAGGCTTGTATACCATCAGGCATTTCATCTAGGATATCGTTGATGAAAAGCAGGAATAAGTTGGGTGATAAGACGCAACCTTGCGGGACACCTGACCGGAAACGGAGTTTTTCGCTTACAGCACCCTCAAACTCCACACAGGCCCTTCTATCAGACAGGAACGCGCGCAACCATTTGGCCTGGCAATGAGGAAGGGGATACTGCAGCATCTTCGCAAGTAGGCCATCCCTCCACACTTTATCGAAGGCCCTGGAAAAGTCTATTAGGACGAGAACGGTGCGCCGTGAGGGGCTGTTGTTGAGACCGTCGGCTATGCTCTGCGTCATGCGTAGAACTTGGTCTTCTGTAGAACGCATTTCCCTGAAACCCGCTTGAAGACTGCAGAAGGAATCCGTGGACTCCAACGTGTAGCTGACCCGTTGTTTTACCATGCGCTCGTAAAGCTTTCCAAGGCAAGATGTTAGACAAATTGGGCGATACGAACCAATTTCTTCAGGGGGTTTCCCCGCTTTGAGCAAGGGGAGGATACGTCCGGATTTCCATCGTCCCGCGCAGTATGACTCTTTATGGCACATGTTGAAAACCGCGAGGATTGATTCTTTGGCAACTGGACTCAGTTGCTTCAGCATGGAGTTGGAGACCATGTCTTCCCCCGGTTTGCTTTTGGTTTTAAGCTTGACGATTGCAGAGTTGAGTTCATCCATGACGAATCGGGAACACGTAGGGTTTCCTACGACACAACCAGGACAGGCGTTTCTGTAGTCACGAGCTTTCGTAACTATCTCTCTGTCCGTTCGTGTACTGATGACGCGGCTAACCGAAGCGTACTCCTTGACAAAGGCGGCAGCTTTCTTCTCCGGTGTAGTGAGCAAGTTGTTGTTGTGACGGATGGCTTTTCCGCAGGGAGCACGAGTACCACGGCCATCAATCGACCGTATTGTTGACCAAACTTTAGATGGGTCGCTGTGGGCGTTGAGGGTACTCACGAAGGCGTTCCAAGCTTCTTTCTTGGCGTGAGTGATAGTCTGACGTGCGTTCATGGTGGCCTCGCGCCATATCCTACGGTTGGCTGGGTCTCGCAAGTCTTCACGAGCCGCCTCATTCCTCGTTCTGACTGCCGTTTCGCATTCATCCGAGAACCAGGGTTTGTGGACTTTGTGTACACCAACGGGGATGCTTTGCTTTGCGGCGCTTATCAGTATCCTAGTGAGCCAGGGTACGGCTCTGCGGGCTTGGAGGGGCATCGTGCTGCTTAGGATCGTGTCATCCAACTTGCTGCGAAACATGAGCCAGTCCGCTTTATCATTCAACCACCTTTTGCTGGGAGGCTTTGGTGGAGGTCGTTGTTTGCCTGTGTCGAGGAAGGTGAGTAGGGGGTAGTGGTCAGATCCCAAAGAGTCGGGAGACACTGCAAACTCCATTTTTGCGGCGAGAGATGAATGTGCGAACACAACATCGGGGGCCGATTGGCTTCCGCGTCTGGGATCAACTCGGGTTGGATCACCTGAGGAAATAACGATCGGGCCGCTACCAGCCAGCCACTCTTCAATGGTCGTGCCCAACTGGTCCGCGACACAACAATGTCAAAAAGTTTGGGGTTTAATCTACTTCATAGCATCAAAAGAACAAAAAAATCATAGTCAAAAATCCGCAAATAGGTTCAACTGACGTAAGTTTATTGTTAACGTTGAGCAGACGGAAATTGTGTTTCTCCTTTGGTCTCGGTTTGAAACCTGCCCAGATTCAAAAAATCGAGACCGAGACCAGCCAAATCCTGAGACTTACCGGGACCGAGACCGAGACCGCACATCCCTGCATACTAGCAGTGTGTAACCCGAATTCGGTTGCGTCATAGGATTATACTGTATTGTTTACATTATTATGAACGTGAAAAGTTTAACCGTATAAACCATAAATCTTATAATTTTTTGACACGATTCATTTCGATTAATTTTTTCAAAAACAAACGCAGGAGACATACTAGTTTCCTGATCAGATCAGACGCGCTAATTTATTCGTACGCTAGCGGGAACGGTATCGGCACAGTCGGAAATTTCTTTTGCTGTGTCGATATCGAAAAGCGCCGATATTATCGATAGCGATGCAGGTTAATCGGCACATCCCTAATACATATCAGGTAGATACGTAAAAAGAGTAGACGGTGGATTTTGCAGGATTATCGGCTTTATGTACCTTTTAAACGATGAACAGATTTCTGCAGTGTATATATTGTTTTGGTTTTGGATTAAAAAAATTGTAGCTCTAAATGTTTTTATAAAGGATAAACCGCTATGTGAGATGGTTTTCAGATAAAAACAATTCGAACAAAATAGGTAAATCTGGAGTGATTATATTTTTCAGTATATAAACATTTAATGTCGCTTCTGGTATTATAATTGGCAGTTATTTTATATTACTGTAAGTTTACTCTTTCTTGCAGCATATACAGCACTTGACTACGCATACATACGTAAGTATTAAATTATTCATATATATGCGTATATATCTACGGCATTCGAAATGAGTGATCATCGAATTATAGATCAACACGATAGCAAAACGGAGTAAGTATGCATTTGTAAAGTAAAATTAACGGAAGATTTGTCCACGAGGCGGACTCACAAAGTGAGGTTGTTAGTATAGTAGTATTTTCGTTAATGAAATTAAAATTCATTGTAATATTCTGATGAGTTTTTCCTAGTCAACAAACGAGGTTAAAAGTTTGGAATCCTGTTTATGATTTTGTTTTATTGAAAAAATTGATTTGTAATTCCGATTAAATGTTATACCGGTTGGAGTCCTGTTTTTGTCATCCTAATTCTTTTCTTAGATTCTATTTTATAATTACTAAGTCCAGGATCTGTAGTCAATTCGATACTGAGTTTTTGAGCAACATTACAGAAAGAAAAATGTTAGAGAATGTAATATAAAACATAAAGAAATCTGCGAACTGAGTCCGATCACAAATGCTGAGCGCGGTGGGTAAGCTATAAATACAGCCTGCGATTCGCAATTAAAACATATATATATTTAGATTTAGTCAACGCACTGATGGTAGTAGTAACGCGCACACAATGATGATGCCTTTTGAAAAACAAGAAATGACGCAAGCGTGGGCAAGTCGACAATTCATAACTGACTCTGGTATTGGTTCTGCAAATCATAGCGCGGTAATTGTTAACTTTTGTACAAAAAATGTGTGGTAGCAGCAGCTGGTTTAACAAATTTCGGCTCCGGCAAAAGTCAACATCCGATTTTGGTGTTCTCCGTTGCCAGAAGTTTATTCATTGCTGTGAAGCATGACGTAACTCGATATTATTCTTTATACTAGGGAGGGAAGTGCCGATACCAATATTTTTGCCGATGCCGTATCCGATTCCAACTTAGTACATCATAATGAATAAGCAGATAGGAAACTACAGTATGCCATTACGTATATGAAGACTTAAACCCTAACCATCATAAATAATTATAATTTTATAAGCGGTTTATTTCAATTAATTTTTTCAAACACAAACGCAAGAAGATAACAGTTTTCCTGACCAGACTCACTGATATGCGCCCAAAACTGAAATTGATAGCATTCCAACCGTCTGTTATGTGCAAAAAGAATTGGCAAAGAATCGGCAATTTTTATGCAACAAAATTATTTATTACATATTATCACAAGTAGTACTAAATCATCGTACTTAAGTGTAACTTTTATTGCAATATGCATTAAATATCCGGCTCCAGCATTTTTTTGGGATCGGGTTCATCCCTGGTAGCAAAATATTCGTGTTTTCAAAATGATTTCTCCGCCACAAGATATATACCTTAAGCGAGTTTTCACAGCATTACGCATCACATTAGCTTTATAACTGTGTTTGCATTAATTTTTCTGTTTAGGAACCATCTATCTATTCGGCAGCAAGCTGTACCAGTAGTATTCGCAATGACCTTGTTTATGGCTCAGACGTTGGTTCCACGTCGGGATATGTCAATCCGTCTGAAGGTTCGTCAAGATTTTTTCGTTTGAGCTATGTGTGCAAGTGTATATATCCGGGCGGCTAACTGTCGATTGATAGCGGAGCTGAACCGGAAGAAAACTTTCAGTATCTTTAATGAGCCTTTCACGTACTGATTTAAAGCTACCGTGCCCTTGTGTCACGTAAGTAAGGTACGGGAAATTTTGCATACGCAAAAATTTCTAAGCTTTGTCGACATTATTCAAAAAATATTAATCCAGGTCAATAAGATTTAGCGCTATCAGGGCAAATTGTATGTTCCGGCCAGAATTTGTGTAATTTGCTCAAAGCATCTTTTTAAGTTTTTTAAATAAAAAACGGTTCGGTGGTAAAAATTTATTTTGACGCTCCTATTCCAGTTTCGATTGTGGGTATAATCGAAATTGTAATCATGACGTTGCATCATGTATAACTTGCATTATTTATACAGTTATGTGCGAAATTTCCATGCATTTCTGTTAAATTTCATAACAACCAGTGCTAGTATTAGTTCCCAGTGCGCGTGTTATATAGGTTTGAAATTTATCGTAGCAGCATTAATATCATTCGCGATAGACCAGATATATTGGTCTGGCGCATATCAATTAAATATAAGCAAGACTCATGCTCTAAAAATTTCTAGTTCCGTTTCGAAAAAAAATTTCCTACTACGATTCTGGCATAATTAATGCTACTATTCTGGCATAATTAAATTCCTTTTTGCGCCCTGGATCAAATTTATACCTTCAGCGCTACATGCCGGTTTTACCCTTAACAAATAGTTTATATTATGGTCGTGAAATACATGGAATAACGAAGTAGTTATATTACAACGCTTTAAATATTGGTGAATTTTGTGTCAGCAATATACTCGCGCTAACTATGTGGAACGTTGAGCGCGCTTGTTTTACATGATTTGATTTCGACGGAATATGGTGTTTGTGCTTTCGCTCGCGTGCATGTTTCTCTTTATAGAAATCGCATCACTTTTATCACATCGCAATTTACCTGGTGGCGACGGTCAGGTTGCAGCAGGGATCGATTATCTTATTGACAACAGAATTGCGTCGTCAGAGTCGCAAACTTCAGCTAGCGCGGGTCCACCGCCAGGAGTGGAGACGTCTTCAATGGGTGCTGGTGATTTGACTAATTTCAACGATGATTTTGGTACTGAGCCATTCATGGCTGCAATGTCAGATGCTTTGTATTGTACAGGTACGTATGTGAAACAATGTTATATTTATTAATTCAAGTAGTGGAATTAAAAATTCCGGCATTAAATTTTGGTCAATGGAAATTGAGATGTTTTACTAAAAATGGCGTTAAAAATTAAGTAAATAGATTTCATTAGTATAGTATATAAACCTTGACAATAACCGAAAATAAACCATCGAACAGGGTGCAACCGGAATTCCGATTCCAATTAGAATTACGGTTCAAAATGAGTTTCGATTCCGATTGCACAATCAATCTTAATCGGAATTTTGAAATTGTAATTTCAATCTTAGTTGTAACGTTGCATTAAAGTTCTGTATCATTTATTTATTAAATTGCTTTCAATGAGCTAACTTATCAAAATTTATTGTAGTTTAGCTTTACAGAACCAAAAATTCTTGCCGATTCGTTCTTGCGACCTTTTTGAAAATTGTTGTCAGCCAACAGACACCCTAAAACTGGCTTCTCCACAGGGGGCCCAGCACTTTTTGAAATTTTCATTTCCCCCCCGGCGAAAATTTTGCCGCTCCCGTAAAGGCCCCCCGGCGAATTTTTGCCCGCCCCCCAGCAAAATGCCCCAGCAAATTTTTTTGCTGGGAGCCCCCAGGACTTTTCTAAACCGAAAATTTTCAATGTTAAAACGTAAAGACCTGGACTTCTTTTGAGGCGGACATTCGGCAAAATATGATTTTATGTTACGTTGAGTACTCACAATTTTTTCATAGCGTTACAAATACCCGCAGTAACTAATACAATTCAATAATGAACTGAGAAAAGCACAATTATATAAAGACCGTTTGATGGCATACAGCATTCGAAAGTACCTTGCAGCAACAAGTTCAACCCGCCTGAGCCTTATGATAAATTGAAGCGGTGACTAACATATATAATATATATTAATCACCGTTTCAATTATAGATTATCTATATTTTATATAATTGTGCTTTTTTCAACTTTTGGTTAAGTTGTCAGTAATATTAGTTAAAATTACTGTTATTAGCGTTTGCGGGGAATTTTTGTCATGTTGAGCGATGAGTAACTTTCAGTTAAGTTGGAAGCACGTTTTGTAATGAAAAAAATGGTCCAAAATGTCGGTTTGCAAAATTTTAAGCCTGCCCCCCAGGACCCCCCAGTTGTAGATTTAGTAATGTGCGCCCAAAAACACAATATTTCATAAGGAAAAGATCGCCTGCAGACACAAAGAAATCGTCTAATAGTTAAAAACTGACTAACTAATTATCTTTTGATTTAATATTTGGTAGTCATGCGGTTCCAGTAGAAATTTTGCTACTCGGTTCTTCCTTTTTGGCACTTAACGGTGTTCTTAGAATTATAAGTGAAGCTGTTCAAATTAAATATTTATTAAAATTCGTCCCTTGAATAAAAATGGGAACATTATTGCAGTTGTAATCAAAATTGTAGTTGTGATTTTATGTAGCTAGCTGTGTTAAGACAATATAGTGTTTAAAATCTGTGGTTTGGTTTTTTGCTTGTAACTTATAAAACGCGCTCCTCATAAATGCAACGGTTTTCCTTTTTTAATTAATCTTTTTGTTGCTTTAGATTTGATGGATGATCCAATTTTTCAAGCAGACATTCAGTCAGGCGGCTGGTCTGAGCTGCCGACTAATAACTCGCCTGCAACTGGTTCACATAATACAGTACAAGTTCTGCATCAGGATCACTCTATGCAGTTAGCTAACAGAAACCAACAGTACCAGCAACAGTCGCATTACGCCAATACGAATGTTACCAATAACGAGCCTTCGATTGGGTTAGCTCCAGCAGGCGCAAACTATCCTCATGATAATCGACAACTGTTACACGGTGACTATAACGGTAATGAACAAGTTCGGCAGCAGCAGTACGCAACGTATACAAGTATGGATACTGGTGGTGTAGTGGTGCCTGCAGCCGACGAAAGAATGTCATCTGAGATGTCAGTAGCGCATTCACAGACTTTCAGTCAACAGAACCCGGCACATCCACACGTTGCCGACAGATCGTTATCGTCAATTGAAAGTGGTGGAGTTGGAGTTGTCGAGTGCCACTCAACCACTCCTATCGCAGCCATGGGTCCGTCTTCACGAGACGCCGCAGCTATGGAGGTGGCATCTGCGGGTGGCAGCGTTGTAACTGACCTACGGTCTCCCATGTCTGTGGAGCCAATGTCTGTAGATTCAACAGTATCTGGTGTTGAAAACGCCCTGGTGGTCGGTACTTGCGAGGTATCATCCTCAGTTCCACTTGGAGGTACGCACGCCGCTGCTCAATCACAGAATCATTCAGTTTCTGGAGGACCACAACGTGTAGTATCATTTAATTACCAACAACACCAACATCATCAGCAACCACATCCAGCGCGGTATCCAATGTCACATGCCCCGGCACATCACGGCGCAGTTTATCCAAATGCTGCGCCCGCCGCCGGTGGACTGCCTCGCCATCCGCATAGTTTTCCTCGGCATGGGGGTCCTCATCAGGCGTATCCATTACCTGCGATGAACCCCGCTGGATCTTCAGCAATGTCAGTTGCACCAGCGCCTTCAAGTGTTGGTGTAGCTGGACCGGCTAAATACATGCCAAGAGGACAACACGTGATGCCTCAACATAACCATCACCATCCACATTCAGTTCCGATTCGTGTTCAAGAGTCAAACTCTTGCAGTGCTAGACCTACCGGTTCGTTGCAGACTTCTCAGCCTCTCGGCATATTAATTCCCAAGATGCCTCCGATGTCAGGTGGTCCGATAGTTTCAGGTGGTGCACATGGACATATGATTGCTGGCATGCCACCGCATCAACGACGCCACGGGATACCGCCGTCACAACATCATTCAGGGCCTTCTGTGCGAGCTTGTGGCCCGCCAACTGCACCCGTGCCATGTAGCACTCCTGGCGAAGAGAAGCGCGAAGAGCGTGAATTGTTGGGTAGCGCGCTTCCTGAAATACTGAGATTGCTTGAAGATGAAGACACAGTAAGTGATATATATTCTACGTTTGTAACGTCAGCATCATCAACTACAAGTAGCATTAAACAAACTCTTTTTGTCCTTGACGATACTTATTGCCATTACAATACGTAGTGTTGTTTGAAAACACTGGAAGTTTTTACAAAAACCTGATAACTTAACCAAAAAACCTGACAATCTCTGAGAAATCTAGGCAATGTTTGGCCAGTCAAAACTTTTAAAGCCCATGGTTAAAACGCTGGTCGTATTTGAAGTTATCGGTATGTGAAGTTGTGAATTACCTTGTTCACTCTTGTTGAGTGAATAGTTTAACTGATAAGCCTAAATTAGAACTTTTTAACTTATTTCACTGATTATTAGGGTTGCGAGGAATCAAATTCAGTACTAAATTGTTTTTAGGTGTGAGAAATCTGAATAATTTGTTTATAAGCCTTAACCTTCCAAATCGATTAGTAGATAGTCAGCTAGTAACTAAGTTGTATATTAGATTAGCTGCAAAGTGAGTGGGTCAAACTATCGTTTGTGCTTTATAAGTTTGGAATGCTCAAATGGACTGATTAAGAAGTAAGCATGTCCGAGCTTGGTTCAATACATCTAGTTCTACTACGACTAGTTAAATAGAAATGGAAAACAGTCGGTGGCGGGGTGTTACAGTTCCACTATTTGAACTAAGCGGAAGTAACACTATTTATGTTTGAACGGTAGTGAAATTTGTTTTAACGAATATTGACCGCACTATTTGCTTCAAAAATTCAGCTCGTATTTTAGGTTGTTATACAGCGTAGCGCCAGTCTTTTACGCGAATTGAGCAAAAAGCATGGTGCTGGATATTTGGAAGCAATGCTCAGTTCTGAATTGCTGGTTGGCGTTTTACTCAGAGCATCGAAACGATCAGGTAGGCGTACTTAATTTAGTTTTTTGCCAGTTTTACTATTTTCGGTTTAAATCGTTCTTCGTCTGTGAGAAAAACTATGTTTAGTTGTCATGCTGAAAATAAAAGCGATAACTGACCAGCTATTATTTTGTTTTATTGTGGAGAACTTTAATGTAATTTGTTTAATTTTTGTTGCTTGAGTAATGCGAACTTAGGCGTTCTACGCAATTACGAATGAGGTACAATTGATAAATAGCTCAAAAAAGATGCAAAATGTGCGTTTGACGCCCAAAGACGTTTTATGTGTGCAACTTAAGTATACTCAACCGGATGGAAAATTCTAAATTTAGAGGTTACACCTGGTTTTAAATTGAGTTTGGGGCTTAAGCCGAGTGGGGTCCACAAATTCACAGTAACGATCCCCCATGTTAGCTTAACCAGTGTTTTTGACCTCTTTGAGTGTCACTATACCTCTATGTTACGCAACAACTTGCCGTTACACTATTAATTTTACCTGTGGCGCACGGCGCCGCGCGTCGTACGGAAATCATCCTTTGAGCATACCCTGTAGTTTTAAGTCATCTCTAAGCTTTTCTGGTATAAACAACAGTGTATTGATTATGTCAGCAAACCAAACGCAATGAGCACTGGTTCATCAAAAACATTGAATTAGCAATCTGTCCGTATATAGATATATAATTTTTATTCTTTAAGCAACGTTGCAAGATACACAGCTTCTGGCATGTCTTCTGAAATGCATTTACAATATTTCTGTCCGTGATGAAGGCTGTCTCAAAATATTCCAATCGAACGGTGTTCAAACTCTTGTTGATTTTTTGACGTAAGTTTCAATTTGCACCCCGGGTTATGACTGTAATATCATTGTGTTATCAAGGTTTATTGTGTTTGCAATTCTGACTTTAAAGCCACTGTGGTGTGCTGCCGTAAGTCTTACATTAGACGGATTCGTAGCTACCTTATCTTTCTGCATTAATAAGGATATCTAGGTACTACGCTATCCTATTTAGAACGTGTTTCAATGTTTAAAATGATTCTTGTGTAACACATGGTGACATCGGGAAAAATAAATACGAGTATATAATATGAGCTTTCATTATGTAAATAACGTTATTTTGCAGGTACCAGAACGAAAATGTGCTATTTACGATCATTCCAATTATAAACAACTTGCTATCAAAAGACAACAGCGAACGACAAGAATGCAAACAAGCTATCAGGCGCGCGGGCGGTATCCAAAAAATGGTTCCGTTGTTAAAAGTTGAAAATGTCAAGTTCTTGTCAATCGTTGTTGAAAATCTTTCGTACTTAATTAAAGCGCACCCTGAATCAAAAGTAAGTGAAAGGCTGTTGTACTGAATTAAAGAGTGAGCTGAATAAAAATTAAGTCCTGTTTTAGCGGCGAAGGTTCGCAAATATGCTTGCTCCACTTACGAACTACAGTGTGTGAAAGCGTTGTGTAAAATCTTGGTGCACAATTTTTATAGACGACGTTTATGCGGCACTATGTTTTTGGTTTTGAGATCAACAGTGCTATTCCTAAAGTGTATGCTACGGTTTGATCGTTTTTATTGCAGATGGTTTTATATCAGAACGACGGACACGTTGATCTCGTACGTATTTTGTCTCAACCTGTCGAAATATTCAAGCCTGAAATGGCAGAAAGGTTCAAAACGCGCCTTATAGAAAAGACACTGGACTGTCTGCGAAATCTTAGCGCAACTGATAATAGAGAATTGAAACGAAGCATTGTTGAGCAGGGTATTTTACATTCTAGCTTCATTTGTTTTTTGCGCTTGCCGCAGTATTGCGATCGCTTTGTCCTTGCCTGATTTTTACTGTACATATTTCTAGGAAGGGTTGTCTCGATAATAGGCATCGGTAATTATCGGCACTTTTTGCACATAACAGTCAGTTGGAATGCTATCAATTTCACTTCATAACGCATAGGTAGTCAGGGTTTAAATCTTTGCATAATGATGTAATTTAGTATCCAGCCTGTTCTTTAAGCTGGGTGTACTAAAATTGAAATCGGCATCGGTATATATTCAAAATAAAAATCAACATTGGCAAAAATTTTGGTATCGGTAGGTCCCTATATATTTCTACAAGTTTTTTTGTATTTGTTGCAATCAGTGTTTTTGTTATTACGGATTATTTTTAATATATGTGCTGCTTGGCAAGACTTGTGATACGCTTGCAGCTCACCTCGAATTCAAATTCAATAGCATGTCAAATCAGTGAATCCGTTTTTAATATTTCAGGCGCTATGAGGCAGTTGTATATATGCTTGCGTCATTCAAAAGAAAGCGTTGCCAAAAATAGCCTGTTGATTATGCGAAATTTATCTGACCTCGCAAATCAGGAACTAGGTCTCGAAGATTTAATTGCAGCGTTGGTTCATCTTCTTGGAAATCCAGAAAACTTGCCAGAAAAGAACGCAATGGCAATTGTGCATTACTGTGTTGATATCTTGACCAATTTAACTGCTTTGAATCCAGCAAACAAGGTAATCTGAATTAGCGATGTTCAAGTTTTGAACTGCTTTCAATGCATAAACTCAGCTTGTTGTCTGAGACTTATTCGCTATAGCCACACAACTAAATTTGAAAGATGCTGTTAACTTTTAAATGGTATCTTTTGTATGGCCTTTTTGTCACCGCCCTCGGGCGGTGACTATTGTTTTCGCTAGCGGCAATCTTGAAAGAAATATGTGTTGTAAATATAACAGAACGTTTTTAAAACTTTCGTGGCGAATTCCAAGCAAGAATTTTTAACAAACATACACTTTTGTTTGCCTTTTCAGAGCGTAACTTTCACAGTTAAAGTGTTATGCTAGTAGCTTATCATCTATGAAAACTGGTTAAAGCCTTGAAAATAATGGCACTAAATTGGACCGCTTTTTGTGTGCTGGACCAATGTATTATAGAACGGAGCCGTAGCAGTAGAATAAGCATAGTTCTAAACGTATGCTTAAGGTAAAGTCGAAGAATGAGTTTATATCTAAGCCTAAGCAAAAAATATATCTAAAGCTTAAGCTTAGTCGACGCAGTCCTGCAGACATTCATTCCGCCTTTTTTACATGGGCCTGTCATGCTACAAAACTGGGACTATCTGCGACAAATTTTTGAAGTTCACAATTTTTAAACTTTTTTAAAATTTTTGTAGTTCACAATTCTTAAACTTTTTAAGACGGCTAGTTTCGGGCTTACTGTTGATAAATATTGTAAATTTGCTTGCATGCTAAGCTGAACAATGTAAGAAGCTGACGCGCACTGTCATGGGCATTTGTGTAGCCAGTTAGCAGCTCTGCCACGGTAACTCAGCCCAACAGCACCTTGCTACACACTGCGCCGAGAGTACGATTGCAGATATCGCCGTCTGTTGAAACATTACTTGTAGCTTCACTAACTACAGACCACTATGCAAGAGGTACCAAGTCGTGAGTTTGTATAATCGGAAGCACCGGAATTGCAAATGCAATTTACTGTTTTAAATGAACTTTTCCAAATTGTAATGAAAACCGACTCCGCATGCGCATTCTTTGCACAGACAAAAAGAATTTCGTTTAAACAAGAAAATGTAGTTAACAGACTATTGAAAAATTTTGGTAAAATCAATCTAGATATTGTGATATATACTTGAGAACAATGCTATTTTTGCTTCACTACATAAGTTCTGGTAGAATTTTTAGCACTGTATATTATTATATTGATTTTTGCTTGTAGGCTAATATGTACATATACAAGTTGTTAAAGTGCCCCTAACCGGGCCATAGAAAAAGATATGTTTTGAAAATATATTTGATGTGTAACGTGTAAAGTTTAGAAACAAGGGACTCGAACAAATTTTTAAAGTTAAATTCATGTACTACCTTTTTTCACAAAAATCGGGCTTATTTTCCAGGACAGCATATTTCAGATTGCCAAAAAAGTTTTGGCGGTCACAAGCAAGCTGTGATGTGCCACACAGAAACATATTCACAGCTTTGGGCGGCCATAAATCAAACAGTATTATATTTGATGTTTTCCTTCGGTTAAAAAGAAATTTGACAATGTAATCGCTTTATTTCATGATAAAATTTTGAAGAACCCTTGTGAAGTCTGCGTACCTGAATTGTACTGGCAAAGTGCAATATTTTCTGAAACTTTATATATTCGTTTATAATTTTGCGTAATTTAGCATTCGTTTACAGCATGAACCAGGAAGCAACCGTAGGTTAAAATACCGGAGTCAGAGTTGAACCAAAATTTGCCTTAGTCGGAGAGGTCGATTTTATGCCGGAGACGAAGGCTGACGTCGCATTATACTGTGCTATGAACAATGGGCCACTCAAAAACAAAGGTTAAGATTTCGATAAAACTAAAGTTGGTTATAAAGCTTCATACTGCCATCTATGTTTGTAAATTATCATTTTTGTATAAAATCCACACAGGGTTAGAAATTTGTGCCGTGAATAATGGCACTTATTTGTGCCAGTAGTAGTAAATAGGTAAACATTTGTTTCATGGTGCTTGAATAAGATTAAAATCGCATCTCCACATCGCATGTTCAAAGCGTCTATCCCCATGAGTCATTTTTTTGCGATAACTTGTAATTCAGAAAATTGCGAAACTATCAAACAAAGCTGTGAATATGTTTCTGTGTGACACATCAGAGCTTGCTTGTGACCGCCAAAACTTTTTTGGCAATCTGAAATATGCTGTCCTGGAAAATAAGCCCGATTTTTGTGAAAAAAGGTAGTACATGAATTTAACTTTAAAAATTTGTTCGAGTCCCTTGTTTCTAAACTTTACACGTTACACATCAAATATATTTTCAAAACATATCTTTTTCTATGGCCCGGTTAGGGGCACTTTAACAACTTGTTTCACAACTTTACAAAAGTAACTTTGTTCTGATACGGGTATAGATACTGAAAAGATCGAACAACAAACAAAATTGAATTGATACTAACTTACCAAGATTATTAAGTCACTCATAACCACTAACTTACCAAGATTATTAAGTCACTCATAACCGATGCACCAACCCCACCAATTATTATTTTAATCCATCCGCATTCATGATAGTTTGCTCTACCTAGCTATGTATATTCCTGTTTTTAAAACAATTTTCTTTACAGATTTTAAAAAAGTCAACGCACAATATGCGAAAAACCAGATAATGTAGCATCAACTGTTGCATAACAATACGCTAAGCCAACACACTAGGCAATGCTGAAAAAATAATTGTTGGCTCTATGTACCGGGGCTGCGTAGTTTTATAGTTTACTTCGACGCCGTTTATCTGAGTCAAAATACGAAGAAAATTTGCACAAAAATTAGAGCAAATTTTCGCCTAGTTTGCTACTACAGAATTTGAATGGAACCTGTCATTGTATGTAGTAAGCTTATAGTATGATGTTGCTACATGCGATAAATTATACATATCTAAACTAGCTGCATGAAAATATGAACGATTTTTAGAATCAAAAATTTTGGGTAAAACATATTATAAGAGACACTACCGTGTCCTTATGATATTAACACAAAACGATTTTTGACCAGCAACGAAATTTGTTCAATTTTAACTAAACGCCGGCTTGCAAGATGTAGATAAATACATGTTTCACTTCTGCATGTGCATTAAATTTTACTTGCATTTGATGTTTCGAAAAAAACTCAATTCAAGTTTTTTTCATTGCTCTGTTTGACACGCGGTGACCGTATGTTTGACTTTCAGGCAAATTCCTTGTTATTATGATTAATATTGTTATTTTAGACTAAAGTGTGTGAATGCAACGGCTTACATATTTTATTGGATACAATCGAGCGTGCCAAAAACGATCGCTCTACTGGTATTTTGGAGTCGGCTGTGTCTACATTAGTGCACTTGACTGCGGATAATTTCGTACATTGTTCCGACACCCGTGACCGAATTGTTAATTTTGAGGTTGGTTAGTTTTAAGACCGTTGTTTATAAGTGCATCTAATAGAGAATGGGTACTCTTGTCTTGTAGACAATTCCTCATTACGTATAAGACCAAAATCTTTGATGAGATACTGTGTTGTATTATATTATTGATATTATAATGTTGTTTGTTATTGCTTAGTTTTTGGACCAATATAGGACTTGACATAGAACCAGGATGCTGAAATGAGACCATCTTCTCTGTGTTACCAGAATACAACTTTATGTCCGGCTTTGGCTTAGATGTTCTACATTGAGTGATATTTGTCGCTGAAAAGTATGACATCGTTGTATATTAAACTGTTACTATACGTATGATAATATAACATTATTTCGCGACTTTTTTCCGAAATGATGGCAAAATGTGTATGTTATTGTAGCATCAGAGGCGTCCATCATCGTTCGTCTCAAGGCCCAAGTGATTAGCAACCCCGACCGGCCGGTTCCTGAGGTCCATCACTGTAAGCGTTGTTGGTCTTCCTGGACATCTGAATATGTGGAAAACATTATGCGGGGTTTCGTTCAGTCCGGGCAGCTATCCAGAATGTCCGGGTTGATTCGCGCTAGGTAGTGGTTGGTTACTCGGCTCCAGCCTGATCGTAGCTGGGCGAGCACTGATCTGCTGTTCCTGGATAGTGTTGTTTCTGTAGCGCTGATGGGGGGCGGATAGCCACCGAAAATCACGTTCGGTTTGTATCCAGCCATGGCCTCTGCAACTGCGGTGCGATGTAGAACTTGTAAACCACGTCTGTAGGCTTGCGCATCTAGAGTCACTCCAACTGGAATCAAGCCGTTGATGTCTTCTTGTAGAGATGTCACATCTAGTCGAATGTTGCGTGCTGGTTTATCCCGGGTCACGATGTTGTGGCAGGGGTGTTCAGGTTTGAAGCAGCTTAGCAGGTATTGTCGTGATACCATGAGGTTGTGTGGTTTCACAGGAAGTACTTCACATTCTTGGTGGATGCGATCCTGGCTTGACATTAGCAGGCACCCAGTGCTTGCGCGTAATGCTGCGTTTTAACATGCCTGCTAACGGGACCAGTGGCTATCCTTTAATTGTGTTGCCCAAATTTGTGCTGCATAATTGAGAACAGAACGACCGATTGCCTTGAAAGTGGTGACCAGGATCTCCTTGTGTTGATCCCATGTACTGCCGGATATGCATTTAAGTACATAGTTGTGTGCTTGTAGTTTCTGTCGGATGTGCGACGCATGGTCCTTGAAGGTTAGCATCGAATAGAAGACTGCTCCAAGTATTTTCGGGCTGTTCACGCTAGGGATCCGACGACCATTGATGGAGATGTTGAGCACATGGTTGACCTCGGCTGACCACGTAGTGAAGAGCGTTGCAGTGGATTTTTCTGCAGATAGCTGTAGGTTGCGTGATTCGAGGAAGTCATTCAGTTGCTAGAGATAGGTATTCAATTTTTGGCAAAGCTCTGGAATTTTGGGACCAGTAACCAGTAAGGCGCAACCATCAGCGTAGCTTACGATCGAAATGTCGGGTGGTGGGGCAGGTAGCTTTGAGATGTAATGGTTGAACAACGCAGGTGACAGTACCCCTCCTTGGGGTACACCTTGTGTGAGCTTCCTTCCCTTGGACTTGGCGTTGCGAAACTCGCAGAACGATCTCCGACCACACAGGTAGCTGAAGAACCATCTTTCGACGAAGTCAGGAAGCGTTGAATCGAAAATATCTTGCAGAAGTTGGTCATGACAGACAATGTCGAAGGCCTTTGACAAATCAATGGCAACCAGGACAGTCCGATGAGACGGCTTTGCTTGATTGAGGCCATCCGTTACTTTGGTGCTGACTGTGTGCAGGTCCGTGGTGGTGAAAAGGCATTTACGAAAACCATGCTGATGCTGCACGGGTTTTAGGTGTGCATTGATGAGTGGCTGGAGCAGCAAGAAACCTACTTAAGACGAAACTTTTTGTAAAAATAAAATTATACCAAGCAGGGTGGTACCGAATCCAAGATTTGACCGAATCCGAATCCAGTGCTAATTTGCCGAATCTGAATCCAAATCCTGAATGTTGCAAATTTCAGATATATGTATAATTTGTTTCAAAATATCAACGCAATGCCAACCGTGTAACTTTTAATACGTTAATATATTTCGTCCCGACGTTAGTTCTGAGATTTCTCAAATGAAATAAAAATATTAGAGATGTGCCGATACCAAAATTTTTTGCCGATGCCGATTCTTATTTTAAAATTTTGCCGATGCCGAATCCAACTTTAGTACACCATGCTTAATAAGCAGATAGAATACTACATTACGTTATTATATGAAGGCTTAAACCCCAACCATCATAAACGATTATAATTTCATGACAACGGTTAATTTCAATTATTTTTTCAAACACAAACGCAAGAGAGAACAATTTTCCTGAGCAGACACACTATTGTCCGCCCAGAAATGAAATTGATAGCATTCCAACCGACTGTTATGTGCAAAAAGTATCGGCAAATGCCGATTATCGGCAGATCCCTTAAAAAATATTGATTTTTATAGCAAGGTATTTAAAAAATTTTATTGCTTAAAAATGAAAAACATGTTGCCGAACTTTGTTGGATTCGGTTCTTCCACAACCGAATCCGATTCCGAACCTCCCTGATACCAAGTAACACTAAATCAGCGTAGCTCCTTAAATTTTACCTTTTATCAAAATATTCACTTAAATATCCCGCTATATCTACATATGCGGTGGTGAAATTATTAGTTTTTTTTGTGCTTTTAGAATCGTTTGCCGTTGTTGTTCTCTTTATTACCGGAAGACCCAGCGTCGCTGACCGTCGATGATCGCCATTGGGGCTTGCGGAAAGACACTTTACAGCTACTGCAAAACTTGTCATTCAACTCCAACCGAACACCATGGCGGGATCAATCGGCGCTAAATCGAGTCAAATTGCTGTGCGAACGCTTGTGTTCGGATATGCAGCAGGTTAGACACAAAAGCATATAAAATCTAAGAGTCGCTATTTATTTAAGCAAAAAGATCACTACAGCAGATGTTTTGCACGACAAAGTCAAGTCGTCTTCATAACTTTATTGGGAACGGCTCGGATGTACTGTGCTAAAATATTTCAGTAGCAGATTATGAATGTGTTTAATGTTTTCACGCTCATTATTGAACTGTTTTGCTGTGACATTTTGAATGTATCCTCGAATGTTTCACATTTATCACCAGTTGGTGATTGGCCTTGTAGTTTTTTAACATCGCATTTCATTTGTCCTACTGACTTGTATGGCAATTTGGAGATCTACAGTTGTAAAAGTTTGTTTGCCCGTTTGAAAACTTATCGCCATGGGATGATAGATGGTATACGTATTTGAGAATATGTGTCATTATTTCAACGGCGTAGTTATATTGCATATGTCGGTAGTTTGCAGTTTTTTTGTGTGTTTTCGGAGTGTGGTTCTGTTAGTAGCTATATTAGATTGACATCTGGTATCTGCATTGTTTGAATAGTTGGATCGAATGGTGTTAAGTTTGCTTGTCTGACTTCTACGTTTTGTGCTATGGTAAAAAGCGCCCTGTCACACTGCAATTTATGTGAAGATTGAATACTCGTCACTTATAGCTATGTAGAACGACATGAACCGAAGCGCGAACATAAGTTTTGAGCATCCATACTTTGGCTCGGTAGTTAGCCAATTTTGTATGGAGAGAACTACATTGTAAAAAGCTCAAATGTTTAATGAGTAATCCTAGTGTTTTGTAGATAGATATTTATTGCTAATACAACACTTTCGCATATTTTCAGAATATCCAAGTATACCGCGGTCCGCAAGTCATTAATCTAAGCAAAATGGTTCAGTCAATTCGTATCGTTGTTCGAAATATTTCTGATGATCCCGAAGTCGGCGCACTTGTTCGTCAATTGATTCCAATTGCTATGCAAGACTGTTAAAATATTAGCGCTTTATAGTGACAGACGGTCTGAAGGTGAAATTATAGCATTATAGCAATTCAGAGCTAAACTGCGGCATTAAAGAATATCTGTAAAACAATCACTTATGCGATAGCATCATGCTTTTACGCTGATCTCGTTCAAAATAAGATAGTTATCAGAGAAGGTTTACTTTTTAACTTTTAAAGTAAATAATTATTTGCGCTAATAATACAGACATTTTGGATGGGAAAGTATCGTATATAAAATCGGAATTAAAGTTATCGACATGGTAGAGATTATTGACTGCTGGTCTAGTATACTTAAGTTACCATGCAATAGCGCTGGCAGTGTTTGTGTGTCATTTTATTTCGATTGTTTTTGGAAAGCTTGTTAATCTTGAACTTTTGCATCGTAATGGTTGCTGTAGGCGTGTGTAGTGTAGTTGTATCAATTTCTTTTTCTCCACTTTCAAGTTCACCCCTTCTAACACAACACTAAAAGATTTATTATTTATGGAACCATATTATGTTGGCCCGTTTATTTTTATAACTTAAATGAATTTCGGAAATCATGAAAAGTTCAGCTAAAAATTAGTTATTGTGGCATTAGGTTGAGTGACTGCTGCGACTTTTTTTGCAAAAAAATTCCTTGTTTGTATAACTTGCTATATTTGACTTCTGTGTATGGAGTGCGTTTTATATGGATGATCTTGTAAATAAACATTACAGTACTCTTTTCTTTTTGATATTGAGTGCATTTTAGTATGGTCTGTTGTGCCAAGGTTTCAAAACTTCTCAACATGTACTTGACGTAATTCATTCAAATTTTAAGTTTGGATACTCTTTTCAAAGATTGCGGTCTTAACGTTTCTATGGTTCAATCGGAAAGATTCAGAACGATAAATTTAGCATCTGAAAAATATCATAAACCAAGGGCTTTTTGGTTCCAAGACAGTTGTAAATTCTTGGACTGGGCTCATGGGTTAGGCTGTAGCTTAAACCGTCCGAATTGAGGACGTTTAAGCAGCTTTATTGCGTCATCTTACCTGCGACATTTTTTTAATTTGCGTTGACCATTCAAGTAATCCGAACATTCAGATTAGTGATTGGCGTCGGATATTTTTTCATATCCGGCAATTCTTGCCGGATATTTATCCGGATATCCGAAATGAAATTTTCTATTTCTGATATCCAAACCTCGATTTTGTGTTTTTGAGTTTCCGAACCTCAATTTTCGTTTCTTAAGCACTTGTTTTAATTTGTTGCTCTAAAGGAAGTACCCTGACCCTCAACCAAATTTATATGACGGCCCATGTAGAGAACAGGTCCCTCCCAATTTCACGGGTAAATATCCCAAAATCCTAATTTCCACGGCAATATCCCAATTTCCCGGGTAATATCCCAACTTTCCAAACTACCAGTGTCACGGGTCATTTGCCAATTTTCCTTGTGAAATCCAAATTAGGCTTGACGGAACCATAGACAGACGGATGCAAGAAGAGTTTGCCCCTTTGTAACCAAAGTGGCACATTTTATTCTCCCGCACCTGAGATACTTGCTCACATAAAAATCCTTTTCTTTTATTGCGTTTTCAAGGGGCTGTCGACCCCCAAACCCCCGCGCAAAGCAATTCGCTGTTTGAGCAAAATCTTTTGATTGTGTCTGTGTAGCTTAAGTGTGAGAACCGCTTAGCGCGGGGGTTCAGGGGGGCGGCAGACCCAGTGAGAACGTAATTAAAAAGTTTATGTGGAGGATGGAAGGTTTTATCTCCGGAAGTTGCTTTTTATTGTGTTCTCAAAGGTGTTGTGCCCATCCAACCCACCACTAGGCCATTTTACGTCTATATTGAAATTATATTAAACACAGTTTATTGTGTATTCTTTAAATTATACCACAAATAGTGCATTCCGCAAAGGTGCTTTGACGGGATTTAAGGGTAACCTAATTTTTCAACGGGAAAACTCAACATATCATTTAAATATGAACAACGTAAAATAAAATTTATACGGCAAACATGTGTTAAATAGTACAAACGAACAATTTCACCCGACCCATTAAGTGGGGGTTACCGAATTTTTTTCCCAAAATCCCGACCGCAAAACGCTGCGCCCAAAATCTCAAACTCCCGAGCGAAAAACGCTGCGCCGAAAGTCCCAATTTCCCAAAATCCCGATCGAAAAACACTGCGCCCAAAATCCCGAGAGAAAAACCCTGCGCCAAAATCCCAATTTCTCAAAATCCCAATTTCCCAAAATCCCAATTTCCCAATGTGCCGAGCCAAAAAGGCTGCGCCCAAAACCGCAAATTTCCGGGTAATATCCCAATTTCCCAAAATCCCGAGCGAAAAACGCTGCGCCCAAAATCCCAATTTCCCGGGTAATATCCGCGGATTTTGGTAGGGACCTCTTCAGTACATGGGCCGATATGAGCATAAAAGATACAATTCTAAAAATCGGTATTTATTATGCCAGCACTGTATTGACCCGAATAAGAGGGGTACCCATTTTGAGTCCCAATCAATAGGAGTCCGTATCCCTAATAAGAGTCCGTAAGCGCATAGAGTCCCTAAACCCTAATTAGAGTCCATAAATATCAATTATTCCTAATTGTAGCACATAAATGACTCCAGAACCAAATAAAGGTGAGTTCAAAACTTTAAAGCGTGCAAGAATGTGGTTTAATATTCTGACTGAGGTTTGGATACAGAATTTTTTCATCAGCTCCAGCTACTTTGGTGGTGAAACCATGCAAATTATTGCAAACAAATTTTTAGACGAAAGCATATCGGATATCCGGATACACGTTTCATTTCGGATACATATCCGGATATTTTTCATATCCGGATATCCGGTGCCCATCTATAATTCAGATGTCTTTTGAATCCAGCCCTACTGTTAGGTGTTCCTAAGTGTAAGTGTTAGCATAACCACGCAAAATAGTCTAAAATCGCGTTTTACTCTTGCAGTCGTGCGAGAAAAAGGGACTTCCCTTAAAGTAACGAGCCGACATATCTGTCATCCGGTTTGTCACTGGAAAATGATGGTTTTTGCCATTCATCGGTTCACGTTTTGAATATTGGCGAGCTATGGCTGCGATGCCCCCGTGTTCCGTTCGACATGTCTGATGCAACTTCCACAATAACATGCGTACACCAAATAACTTTTGAGGGGGTAGTGTGATGGACACTGAAAATTTTTTCGCTTCAGTATCATGGATGACGTCCATGGCACAGCAGGCGGTGGTTCCGCTGCCAACTGTTTTATTGCTAAACAACCACCCCAGACCACCGTAATACCAGCTCAATACTCTTGCAGTCGTGCGAGAAAAAGGGACTTCCCTAAAAGTAACAAGCCGACATATCTGTCATCTGGTTTGTCACTGAAAAATGATGGTTTCTGCCATTTATCGGTTCATTTTTTGAATGTTGGCGAGGCTGATGCAACTTCCACAATAACATGCGTACACCAAATAACTTTTAAGGGGGTAGTGTGATGGACACTGAAAATTTTTTCGCTTCAGTATCATGCATAGTAGTGTAAAAAGGCCGGTTTTACCCCCTCCTTCTCCTTAAAGCGGTGGTGGAGGAGGAAGGAGGAATGGGGAATTTGCGCAGTGGAAAAGGAGGAGGGGGATTTGGGCTGTTCTACTCTCCCCCTCCTCGAAGGGAGAGAAGAGGGAGACCGAAAGGGCTTGCGATGGTCAACGGGGGTATATCCCCGGTATATACAGTGCGCGAGATGTAGAGTAATGTTGTGTAGTTGTATTGAATGTGGGTATTGTACAGTGTGACTGCAAAAATATATTTATACATATTATAGTCCCGTATGTATGCATATGCACATATATAATATATAAAATATATTAAATTGCTGCTATATAAAACTACGAAAAATTAAGGTCAAAATTTTTTACTATACGTGTGTTCTAAGTAAGACTGTATTTTTGTAAAACTGGATTATATCGTAATTTGATGAGCTAATTTATACCGGAATCGGAACTAGTTTTGAATTTGAATTCTAATCGGAATCGGAATCCCGGTGGCACTCTGGCTATATGTCAAACAGAGCCTCTTAGTCAGTTAGTTTAATACACAGTTTTAGTTTAATTTGTGAGATCGGTCCATTTCCAGCAGCACACATCTGATCGATTATGTATTTGAAATGAAAAGAGCTAAAATAAAAAACTACGTATTACGCATTATTTTATTACGTATTTTTCAGCTTTATACGAGCCATGCACGCCTGGTAACTTCGCCACATGCAGGCTGCCCCTGTCGATGTTGGTGATGATCGACATCGTCAGTTACCGGGCGGGGTGCCAAATCCCTTCGTGGTCGGCCGTTTGCGTTAGGCTCACACATGAGTGTCCCCTCCCTGGGTATTTTGCTTGTTGACCAAACCACTGACATTTTAAGCCTACCCTGCCGTGTCGTGTTAGGGGTGATACGTTCGATCCACCTAACCCACGGTAAAGATGCTTGATGTCATTGGCACCCAAACAAGCAACCGTAGGCATTCAAAATTTTTAAGACAATTTATGATTAAGCTGGGGTAGCTTAGGCTTTAGCTTCTCAGTATAGTATGTATACACAGACATATTACGTACGTAAAACCTTATGATTTTAATCAATCCTACTAAAAGCTGTATATAGCCAGTTTTTTTCTATACTTAAAAATCAACTAGTTAAATTTGAAAAGAATCGTAATTGCGGTCATTTTACTTGTTAGGTTGTGCCTGTTAAAATTTAATACACCTTGTGGTTTTTAAATAATAAAATTATAATTTCAACAAATTAATCATATACAGCTTTCCTTGGATTGATCAAAATTATTTATTTATCTGTACTTGTTTAAAAACCGAATTCTATAAAATACTAAGCCTCAGATTTATTATACATAACTTCAGACAAGGTATCCAGCTAGGGTAATTAAATATTCAAAGTCCTAAAATTTGATTCATGTTACTTTTAGCTGCATCCCCTTTTCATATTACACTGCTTTATAGTAAACTCGGATTTTACATTAGGTTTTGCTTCAAATTAGGCTTAAGCATACGGCTAATGTACAGTTATCAGTCTAAAGTAACATTGACCAAGTTTGCAATGATCCACGGGGGATAATCCCCAACCCAACACTTGCGTGTCAGGTTGCCCATCGCCGTAGGGGCCGCCCTTGGTAGCTGTGCAAACAGCCGCAGGTTTTTTTTCCATTTTTTTTATTTTCATTTTTTCATTCTGATTTTTTCATTTTTTTCGTTTCTTTTATTTTTCATTTTTTCGTTTCTTTTCTTTTTCTTTATTTTTTCATTATTCGTTTTTTATTATTCTTTTTCTTTTTTTCTTGATTTTTATTTTTTTATTACAAATAAAGCCCATGTCTAATTCAGGTTTCCAGCATTAGTATAAACAAATTCCTAACGTAACCCTAAGTGTTAAGTGCAAGTTAAAACCTGAGCTAAAAATTGGTTAGAACTTAAGTTTAGTTCTACTACAAAACCATACTACCCTGAGTTATACTTAGGTAAAAATAACAAAACTTGACAATTAAACAATTTTTTCTAATAGCACAAGGCCGTTGCCGTGAGTTCTTTCGAACCCACGGCTCATAATTTTGATCTTGTTCTTATTCTTGTTGCTGAATCAGTCTGATATTAAAACTGCTAAGCATAACTCACATTTTTAAATTAATAAATATGAATAGGTGCAAACAATTAAAACTATAATAATGATAGCAATAGTTTTCTTTTCTAAAATAATAATATATGTAAAGTTTAGCCAAAAAAATTTAAGAAAAAATATGTTGTTTTCGAACATCTTTATGCTAGAATTAGTGTGAACGTTTTTATAAATTTTCACGCTATCAAGAACTTAGCATAAGTGGTAGTGAATTCTTTTAAAGACAGCTTACAACAATTGTAGGAACCAACGTTCGAACAGCAACAAAATGTTGCTGCTGCAGCAACAGCAACCACAATTTAAAATAAATTTCATCCCCGAATTATTGTTGCACTTTTTAGAAAACTTGTCAAAAATGGCTTAAAAGAATCTTCCTGCTACTTCGACATCAAGTTTTGCAAAACACGTCAGGAACAATTTAGCAACAACATTGATCCAATTGCAACAACAAATTATTTCCATATAAAAAATTTTCAAATACAAAGTTTCCAATATTTAAATGATTATGAATAATTTGCCACATAACCTTAAAAATTCAGGTTCATGCATCTTGAATGCAGGAACAGAAACAGGAACAAGAATCGAGTTTTTGGATCAATTCCGGTTAAAACAGGAATTTTCCAGAACTCTGGTAGTCACCACTAATAATTATAAGCGTTAACAAAAAGAATACGTACTTAATAATTAAACAAACACTTATTTTCCAACACTCGAAAAGGAAATATTAAAACTACCAAACTGAAAACTTAAAACTGAACAACAAAAAATTAAAACTGAACTGAAAATAAAAATTTAAAATTAACAAAGAAATACTATAGCAAGTTTAGCGGCGCTTGGGTCCTGGTCACCTTGGGTGATTAACATTTTTACAAAATTCTAAAACAAAGCAATTCCCTAGTTTCCAAATATAATGAAAAAACATTGTATTTTAGAAAAAAGACGCTTACCGTGAGTTCCACCATGTCGTAGATGAACGTGGTGACGGCGTTCCCGGCAAGATTCTAGGTGTTGTGGTGCGCAACAATGTCGCCATCACAGCCATGGTGTTCACCAACTGGGTAGAGGTAGAACGCCGACACTTAAATCGGAAGAGCCTGCCTATCCCAACAGTCCTTTCAAGGACTACTCTATGTTGCGAAAAAGGTCCACCGGGTGGATCTTCTATTTTTCGAACTGCAAGAAAACCAAGCGTGCAAGAGTGAAACGATCTGTCTTAGCCGAGTGGTTTTAGCGTATAAAGCAAATGTCAAAAACCATTTTCAGAGCTAAGAAGAGCCAACCTATCTCTGCAAGCAGAAATTAAACAGTGTCAGGCTAAACTATGCAGGTTGGTTTAAGCCAATCGAAATTAGCTAGCTTTTTGCGCTGAATAAATATTTTCGGGGTATACTAAGATTTGAACAAGAATTTTCCTGAACACTGGTAGCAACCACTAATAATTATAAGCGTTAACAAAAAGAATACGTATTTAATAATTAAACAAACACTCATTTTCCAACACTCGAAAAGGAAATATTAAAACTACCAAACTAAAAACTTAAAAGTGAACAACAAAAAATTAAAACTGAACTGAAAATAGAAATTTAAAATTAACAAAGAAATACTATAGCAAGCTTAGCGGCGCTTGGGTGCTGATCACCTTTGGTGCTTAACATTTTACAAAATTCTAAACGAAGCAATTCCCTAGTTTCCAAATATAATGAAAAAAACATTGTATTTTAGAAAAAGATGCTTTTTTGGCTTGGATTATTTGATAAAAGATAATTTATATAAGCTCTGACCACCTTAAGTCATTATTCACTTATATAAAATTTTAACAATAAAGTTACTGCTTACCTGCTTGGCAGGATTCACATCAGCAGTACTTGTATCTGAAACGTTGAATGGCTATCTTTCGTGTCATAGGATGCAAAAAGTGAGAAAAATCAATAAGTTGTAGGTTTCAGCTGACCACTTTATTTCTTAAACACACTCAAATATTAAAATCCATATAAATAAAAATTGCTATAACTTAAAATGTCAATATTCTATTTCGAAATCAAATGCATAGCTTAGCAGAATAAACCAAACACATCTATTAGAATTCTAGGCGTAAGTGAATTAAATCGTTAACATGTATGTGTTAGACATTGTAACGCTATACCATTAATATATGAAAACACTCACAGTTAGAATAAACCTAGTGTAGTTTATATTTTACCTTTAACATATAAAAGATTTTTTTGTTAGACAGCAATTTTCCAAACGGACCCGGATATCCGGTCGATCCAAAGTGTAAGCTCGAGAATCACTAAATTTGCAGACGGTACTACCGTTTTCCTTGCAAGATTTGATGAAATTTAAAAAGTAATTGATTTTTTTCATATTATGAAAAAGTACATTGTACAATGACTTATTATTTTTGTATGTTTAATTGTATATGCTCAGTGGTTTCTCTAAATCAGGAGCTAACTTGTTGGGCAGAAAATTTTTTGAAACGATTTGTTTGGCACCCTTCTCGGGCAAATACAGTGAAGCTAAGTGTTTTGATGTTGTACCTATCGAAAGGTGGTATCAACTTTCCCAATATTAAAATCAGATTAATGGTAACTAATATCCTATGTTCGACTTCTGAGTTTTAAGGAAGTCTTAAGAGGGAGAAGTTGATTTGAATATTTCTATAGGTAAAGTAGAACACTACGAAAAGACAAACTAACTTGGCGAAAGTTCCAGTTTTTTTACAAGAAGTGAGATTGGCAATATTGTAAAGTTATATATCTTTGAAACATATTTGCTGTGGGTGAATACATATTTCGGAAACGTTAAGGTAGAAGTATTTCTCAATAGGCAAATGTGCTTAATGTGGATTCAGATTATTTTTACAAATCATGGGAATGGACTAAGCCTAAGTTTACAGGAGAGAAGATCAATGATTTACATTATAAGCTTCCTCGCAAAAAATTATACAGAAACCAATTTGTTGAAGATAATGTCCACGTGTTTTTAAAATGTCCTCGGGTGCTAGTGTTAGACCGAAAATTTCGTTCTAAATATATTCAAACATGCTTTAATTTTATCATCCAAAACGTAAGCAGGCTTTGTGATATGGAAATCTAGGTGCTTGTTAAATTTTGAGATTATAAACGAGTCGCCGAAAAAATATAATGAAACTCTTTTACTATTTTATGTCGGATAAGAATATGATTAAACAAATTAATTTTTAACCGCTATTTTCTAGCATATTAATAATGGAATCTAAATCAGTGATTGGCTTTCGGTTAGACATTTTTAGCAACCATGGTATTACGTGTGTTGAGTTCTTAACCGTGTATGCATTGGTTGTATTGCTTGTTATAATCTTCTGAACGGTGGAGAAGTGTTAAATTGGCTAGTAACTTTCTTTTCTCCGTCTTCAGTGTCCAGGATGCTGAAGTTTTTTTGGCCTCGTGCGCTGGACAATGAACTCAAAAAGCTTCTGTATCCTGGACACTGATGCTTGTTTCGCGTCATTATCCTGGACATGCCTGGTCATTGAAGCTTTTTGATTTCAGTGAGCTGGACACTGAAGATTTATGGTTTCAGTGCCCAGGATACTGCAGCCAAAAAAGCTTCGGTATCCCGGATACTGAATTAAAAAAGCATCAGTATCCGGAATACTAAAGCTTCGGGATAGTGGACATAGTAAGATTAAAATTAAAATTTGGAATTAAAAATTCCGATTCCTATCGATTATTGAATCGGAATTGGAATCGAGTTAAGAAGTCGTTTTGGATCGGAATTCTAATCGGAATTGGACGTCCGGTTGCACCCCGATGCTTAAATATACGTTGTGACACAAGAGTTTTCTTTCTTTAATTTTTAAAAGATAACAATTTAATATAAAAACGCAAACCGGTTAAGAAATATGAAAAAATAAAGAAAAATTGGTATTGTAAGACTTCAAACAACGGTTTGTGGGTTAAAACTACTTGATTTTGCGCTAAAACAATATAATTACTAAAAGAATTGGAGCGATTTTTTTATTGCTCTGTAATATTTAGATGATATTAAACACCTTTCGACCCTTTGTTAAAACATTAACATATACCTCGACTCGATCAAAACTAAATGAATTGTTTACTTACTTATGTAGTTGCCTACATTTCGTCATCATTAGACTAAAGCATCCCTTATAATGGAGCTTTTTGAATTCAGTTTCTGGGATACTGAAGCTTTTCTGGTTTCAGTATGCTAGACACTGAAGCCCAAACTGAAGTTAAAAAGTTCAGTATTCCCGAGCTTTTTTGGCTTTAGTATTCAGCATACTGAAGCTTATTGGCTTCAGTGTCAAGCTTGCTGAAGCCAAGAAAACTTCAGTGTCCAAGATACTGAAGCTTTTTGGCTTCTGTGCGCTGGTTACGGAAGCTTTTTATCTTCAGTTGCCATCACACTGCCGTCTCAAAATTTACCAGGTGTACGCATGGTTTTGTGCAAGTTGCGTGACTTTATAAACTACTGGCCTAAGCGTTTGCGCGTATACACCGTTACCAGGTGGTCACAGCTATATATAGCAACACATTTTGTGACCATACGGATAATTTGTATTAACCACTTAACCAGTGTAATAATCATTTAGGGTACCTGTTGGGTGGCAACAATTCTCAGAATCGTCGCATGAACAAATTAGCAATCATTTTTTGGTTCTGTAAAACTAAACTACAATCAATTATGGCTAGTTAACTCATCGAAAACAATGTAATAGATAAATAATGCAGAATTTTTATGCAATATATTACAACTAGTAGGCCTAAAATCATATATCAATAAGTTAAAATAAAGATTTTAACTTTTGAATTGTAGGGTATTACTTGTCGAATACTTGGGTTACTTCGCATTTTATGCGATATGGAAGACGTGAACCATGAATTGTCTCTAGATGAAATTTTAGAAATTCGCAAAGAGTTAATGCCGTAAGTTTCGTTACGAGTTTGTCTTTTCAATTTTTGGGGTATGCAAGCGAAATTTTTTGTAAAAGTGACAAACGTTTTCAATGTGCGCTCATTATAAAAACCCCACACTGTTCAAAAAAATATCAATGAGGCTCACAACATTTTTAGAAAATATAGTCCAAGAGTTTTCATGGCAAATTTGCCCGGATAGAGTTTTCTTTACATTCATTGTGTGAAAGTTTGTGTAGATGTCGTTAAATGATATACAAAGAGTAGTTCGATTGTGTTTTCGCACTGGTATTTGCGCAAAAAACAAACTATGGTTGGTTTCTTAGTTAGGTGCGTAGCAGTTTTAAATTTTAGACCAGCGTGCAAGACGTTTTTTGACAAAGATCCGTTCAAGCTGAAGAGAGCTTACATGCAGTACGTGTATGACGACAGAGGTTCACGTTATCTTGATTGCATAAGTAATGTACAGCATGGTAAGTTTTGACCGAAAATGTTTTCTCTGCATGTACACAGAGAACCAGGTTTTTCTTTTTTGTAAAATGATTTACGATTATGCATGCTGTAAATATCTAAATAATTGTATAATTGTTAGATGCCGAAAGAAAGATATTTGTTCGTTGCACTTTACTGCTAATCTGTATAAGTATATGCTTGTGTATGTATTAGCCTACCGGTTATGTACGGTTATGATGCCAAATATCATAAAACTGCTTTTGACAAGTAAATATACTATTCACCAGGGTGGCACCGAATCCGCGATTTGACCGAATCCAAATCAGGTGCTAATTTGCCGAATCCGAAACCGAATCCCAATCCGAATCTTGCATGTTGCAAATTTCAGATATATCTATAATTTGTTTCAGAATATCAACGCAATGCCAGCCGTATAACTTTTAATACGTTAATATATTTCGTCCCGACGTCAGTTCTAAGATTTCTCACCTGAAATAAAAAATATTGATTTTTATAGCAAGGTATTTAAAAATTTCATTGCTTAAAAATGAGAAAAACATATTGCCGAACTTTGTTGGATTCGGCTTTTCCACCACCGAATCCGAATCCGAACCTCAAATTTTTGCCGAATCCGAATCCAAACCTTTGTTGCCACCCTGCTATTTACTTGCCGCTGCGTTTGCATTTCCGACAAGTCAAGAAGCTCAAGTTTCCTATACTGAGGTGAAAATGAAAAATCCGAGCTGTCAATTAATTAATTCACTAAACACAATACTTTGCGTGACTCAAATATATACTTCTAACTGCGCACAATTTTAGATCCGGTATATAAGTATCTGGTTCTAGCAAAAATTCACTATTTGGTATCCGGTAAGTTAATATCCGGGCATACCCTCTTTATTACATCGTGTAACCAGTCGTAGTGGAACTTGAGCGAAGTTCGAGCATACTTAATTTTTTAATCAGTCGAGCTAAACATTTCATGTTTATAAAGCACAAACGCATATTTTTACCCACCTACGTTCTTCTAGTCATACGTAGAAAACTATTTCACGCAACTGGAAATTGAAACGATGTTTAAACAATCAGTAACCCTAATAATCAATGAAATAATACAAAAAGTCCTAATTCAGGCTTATTTAGGCTTATCAATTATGCTAATATACAAATTATCTATTAGCTATCTAATCTACTATCGGTTTTAGTGGTTTGTAAACGATTTACTCAGATTCCTCGCACCCAAAAATCTTCAATAAACCTAATAATTATTGAAATAATTTAAAAAGTCCTAATTTTGTCTTGTTAATTAAGCTAATATGTAAATTAGTTATTAGCTAACTTCTTAATTATCGGTCTTGAAAGTTTCTAAACGCTTTATTCAGATTGCTCGCACCTAAAAACCCTTCATTGACCCCAATAATCACTGAAATAATGCAAAAAGTCCTAATTTTGTTTGTCAATTAAGCTAATATGCAAATTAGCTATTAGCTAACTATTCAGTTATCGGTTTTGGAGGTTTGTGAACAATTTTCCTAGATTCCTGGCACCCAGAAATCTTTTATTGCTGAAATTAGATTGCTTTTAACCTTAATAATTAGTGAAATATTTTAAAAAGTCCTAATTTAGGCTAATAAATTATGCTAATATGTCAATTATCTATTTGCTAACTACTCAGTTATCGATGTTGGAGGGTTGTAATCAATTTATTGACATTCCTCGCATCCAAAAATCTTTAGTGCTGAAATCACATTGCTTGTAACTGTAATAATTAGTGAAATAATGTAGAAACTCCTAATTTGGGCGAAATAAATTATGCAAATTAGCCTGTATCTAATAAACGGCTTAAAATTTTAACACCTCAATGCGAGGTTAAAACTCCAAGATAATTAGCTTTCAAACAAAAAAGTTTAGCAAAATCGGTTCAGGTGTTCCTGCGATTCTTTGGGACGGACAGACGGACGTACACTGACAGACGGACGGACATCTACCTTTCGACCCCAGAGTACAAAACAAAACGCTTCGCGTTTCGTTTCGCTCAATTAAAACTGTAACGCCCAGGATATGTATTTGAGCGTCATTCCAAAAGCATTTCTCGTATTGGATGTGTTTCCGAAGGAAAGCAACTGTGCAAGCAGTATTATCATTCATTTTATGAATAATCATACGTTGTTTACTTTAGTTCAATTATTGTTTCAGTTGGTCACAGTAATCCTGAAGTGGCAAAAGCAGTATATAACCAAATGCTCGAAACCAATTGCAACATTAGATTTGTGCATCAGAATTTGGCTCGGCTATGCGAAGAAATTTGCAGCACATTGCCATCGGACTTGCGGAAAGTGTTCATGGTGAATTCGGGGTAAGTGTTTGTAATATTTTGGAAAATGTTGTATGTAAAATTATTCAACGGTAAAATGTTTTCAATATCAATGGTTTACATTTTGTAGATCGAAATATTTGAATTGTATGAATCTATTGTGTTCATGCATAAGCCTTTGTATGGAATGTATGACAAGAGTTTAAAATATTTTTTGTAATTTATGATGTAACCTAAGTCTAAGCAAGCCTAAACCTCTGCTTAAACCTTTACCTAGGCCTAAGTATAAACCTAAGCATTAACCTAAATTGTAGGGAAAGTATACAATATTCTAATGTATTTGTCACAACGAAACATCTATTACCTTTTTAGTTGTAATTTTAGTTCAGAAGCTAATGACGTGGCATTGCGTATATCTCAAGATTACACTGATGGCACTGATATTATTGTCGTTGACCAGTAATTTATTTTTCTTTTGTTTATCAGGGGCAAGCGTTGTTCCGGTATTTTAAAATTATGCTATGTTCGCCGCGCCCACGCATACAACCGTACATACCGTAATTTGCCGCTGAGTATCGTTAAGAAGTATAACTAGTCGTGCCGGAACTACGTATTAAGCGAAGCTCGGACAAACAAACTTTTTTGATCGGTCTAGTTAAAGATTCCAAGCTTATAACACAAACGTATATTTGACCTACTTATATACTTTTTCTAATCGTGGTGCTGAATGTTACAAGCCTATAAAGCACGTTCACACATTTTAAAACTCTGCACTACTCCTTACCTGAAAACTAGACTGACTCTATTATAGCCCCACCGGAAAACGATCCGGCCCTGTTCTATACATGGACCGTTTTAGACGTTTGTAAACAATTTATTCAGATTCCTCGCAGCCAAATACCTTCAGTACACCCTTATAATTATTGAAACAATTTAAAAAGTCCTAGTTATGTCTTGTCAATTAAGCTAATATGCAAATTAGCTATTAGCTAACTATTCAATTATGGATTGTGGAGGTTTTGAAACAATTTATTCAAATCCCTCGCACCTAAAAACCATTTAGTGCTGAAATTATGTTGCTTTTAACCTTAATAATTAGTGAAATATTGTAAAAAGTCCGAATTTAGTCTTATAACCTATGCAAATATGCAAATTATCTATTAGCTAACTACTTAATTATCGGTTTTGGCGGTTTGCAAACAGTCTATGCAGATTCCTCGCACCCAAAAACCCTTTAATGCTAAGAATAGATTGCTTCTAACTCTAACAATTAGTGATCCGTTCCTGAGATTCTTTTCGGACGGACAGACAGACAGACGGACAGACGTACGGGCGGACATCCACCTTTCGACCCCAGAGTACAAAACATAAACCATACGTAACATAGCATCTTACTAGTTTGAAAGTGTTTCCATTTCCAAACGCTATATTTTAATTTTTCATGCTATGAAACGCTAAAGCCAACTTCGCACCAACGATTCAAAAAATGATATATTCCCAACTGAACTACAATATTTGGCCTAGCTAGTATGCAAATTAGTTTTTAGCTAACTATTAAATGATCGATTTTGGAGGTGATAAACTGCTGAAATATCTCTCTGCCAGAAATCAAATTGTTCCATGTTTTTATGTTTCTATCGTTTCTGTGATATTGCTACTCTCCAGATATCAAAAATTAAGCGTAGCCTAATTTGCTATTGTAATTATCGTTGATTGTAACAAACGTCTTCTTTAAATTAATGTAACTACACAAATTGTGGGGGACTGTTCCCGTAAAACTTTGGAAAAGTCGATCTTAAAGCATTTCTGATGCGAAGCATACGATATCTGTGTGTTGTCTAACTAGCAAACGTGAAACGTGTTATGAGCATGTTTTAAGACGTCTTTTACACAGTACACAATAATTGTGGATCGTTATTATACATTTCCTAAATTCTAAGTATTGTTTTAAACCTACGAGCCGGTTCACGAAGTACATATCATATGCAGGCGGCCCTGAAAATCCAACCTGTTATCTTTAGTTTTACATCCATAAAAGTTTTGTGTGTGGGACTGGGACATCAATTTGTTACTAAAATACTGGAGCCGGAAGCTGATATTAACTTTCAATGCATTTAAAAATTTTAGCGCGTATCATGGGCATTTATCTTCTACAATACGACTGTCGCCTTACAAATTCAACGGCGTGGGTGGATCTGGTACACCGTCTGGTCCTCCATATATTCATGTGGTATGTAATGTTAGTTTATGCTATCGCCATCCATTTCTATAACCACACACAGGTAACAATCTATTAATTTTGTACCTAGTTGTTTATGAAACGTTATTCGGCAAAAGCTTGTTCGTATTAGGATTTGGATTCGGTCTGAAACAAATTATAGATATAATTGAAATTTGCAACATGCAAGATTCGGATTCGGCAAGTTAACAATAGATTCGCATTCGGTTTCGGGCAAATTGTAGATTCGGAACCACCCTGGTTCTCATTCGTTAAAGCTTAGTAGTTTTCTGAGTCACTAGTAGTGTTTGTGCGTGCATGATTTTTCGAAGTGTGACCAATGTTTAGCGATCTACAGTATTATACTGACTGGCAGAAAATTTAACGGACTAAGTGAACTGGATTATTATACTGACTCGTAGAAAACGTAACGGGCTAGAACGCTATTCTTCGTTCATTTTGTTAATTCCGTCATGGGCGTAGCGTAAGTTTTGGAATGAGGGTCTCGTTAGATAAAAATTTCGATTCATGGGTCTGTTGTGTTACACTTGAAAAGATGCAGAAAGAACCCCTGGACAAAAATCGGTTAAGATGTGTTGATTTGCAGGCTCCTTGTCCAGATGTCTATCGAGGAAAGTACAGGCTGTCAGACGATGAAATGCATGATAACGAGAAGTTGAAAGAAGTTTCTCACAGATATGCGCATGATGTGTTCGAAATAATCGACAGCATCAAAAGATCCGGTCGGTCGCTCATGGCGTTTTTTGTTGAAAGTTTGCAAAGTTGCGGCGGACAGATTGTATTACCCCCTGGCTACCTCAATGCCGTCAAGAAGTGAGCATTCTACAACTAAAATTTAAAGGGAGTGCTAGTTTTTCTGACACCGCTCATGATTTTAAGAAATCTCACCAAACACAGCTGCGCATCACCCAGTTTTCTGTATTTTGTATTTACAGTAAAAAGTTTTTTCTGACAAAACTTTTGAATGTTTTTGTTCCTGTTTTTTGTTTTAGCGTAATAAATTGCTGCATAATATGCTTAGAATTGCCGATAATTTGTAATATTAGTTAAAAAACTACCACAAGCTTTTATTTTTTATCCTCAATTTACGATTAGTGGCACCGGAAATAATCACATATCTTTATCACACATCTTAATGTGTTAAGGACATATTTTTGTGAAGCCTTATTGTATAACTTTGCCGTATTGAGTGAAACAAATATTACCATTGGCTGATTTGCTAAAACCTAAGATATAGTGAGTTTTTAAAAATTATAATATTGTAGTATATGATGTTGATTGCTTGGCGAAAATTTTACATATGAAAATTAGACTTCCGCCGGAATTCTTGCGAAAATCGATTCCTGTTCCGGCATTGCTGAACGTAGAAACTGGAATTTTCACGGTGTTGTGCCAAATCATAGCATGAACATATTTTTTTTTGTAAATTCGAAATTCAAACCTATTTCAAACAGCCGAGCCGCGCAAGATGAGAGTTTCAAATTGTGCACAGAAGGATTCGAGAGGTTAAAAGAATCAATGTGCTGATTTTAGACGTTAAAATATGGGCACGATTTGTCACACATCTTTTTATAATTTAGATATGTTAATGAAGCCGGAGGTTTGATGGTTTGTGATGAAGTTCAGTGCGGTGTAGGTCGATGCGGGTCCTGTTTTTGGGCATTCCAGTTGCAAGAAGGTATGTGCAGATTTAGGGTTGGTTTGAAATTTTGTTTATCACGTAACCCAGTTCAATTTAATGTGTGGCACAAAAACAAACTAACGATTTTTTGTTGCTTTCGTTTTCATCATTGTTCGTTGATTTTAATATTCATAGTCTTTATAGCACCAAATCGCACTTAACTTCAAATGTACTCGACTGAATTTTCTGTTTAAGATTCGAGTCAATTTTCAAACCGTGGTTTGATTGTGATTATTTTTGTAGATATTTATTTTTTGGTACCTACCTAAGCAACTTGTAAATAAGTAGGCTCCACTTTTTGTCTTGCATCTGATCTGGGATTGACCATGTATTGTAATTACGACATTATTATAGATTTTGTACCTGACATTGTGACAATGGGAAAACCAATGGGAAACGGATTTCCAGTTGCTGCAGCAGTGACTACTACTAAGATTGGAAACTCATTTTGCTCAGCAGGCATGCCATATTTTAACACAGTGAGCAGAATGCTTCGATACTAAAATGCAGTTTGTTGAATTGCCGTTTATGAAGTAAGGTTGGCCGTCATTGGTGAAACAATTTGCTGAATAGTCTATGTTAGATGTGAATCATAATGCTTTTCTTGTACGGTAACGCACATAATTAAGTGCAGCCGCTATTGTGACATCGACCGTAACAGCTATCGCAACCGCGATTGCTAGTGTTAAATTTTCAATCGTTTGCAACCCTGGTTACAACCGCGGTTTGAGGTCGAGTCTAATGTTAGTCACAGCATATTGTTTAATTTCAGATTATTCATTGAAATATATCAAATGGTGTAACTGTAAGACGTTGTTGCCTTCTTTTAGCTAGTGAATGCTCCTGGACTTCTATGTATTTTTTGTATTTCTAGTTCGGTGGGAATCCTGTTTCGTGCTCGGCTGTACTCGCTGTATGGATGATTATGAGAAAGGAACAGTATCAAAAAAGAGCTGCTGAAGTGGGAAAGTACTTTCTACAACAGCTGCTTAAACTCAAAAGGCAGTTCAACGTAATTGGTGATGTCAGGTGAAGTCATTTTTTGTTGTTATGCAGTCATCGACGGAATTAAATGCCCAGTAATCGTGGTTGCGTCTGTGATCGTGGTTTTTAATTACAGTTGATTTTTTGCGACCACTCGCGTTCAAAGACGCATTGCATTCGCGTATCAAACCGCGGTTGTTACCGCTTTCAAAAACTGCTGAGAAATTTAATGCTAGCAATGGCGATTGCGATCGTGATTATGATTGCAGTACCGCGACCAATTCAAGTCACGTTTACGAGTTATTCCAGTTTAATTATTGAACTATTAATTTACCAGGGTTCTACCGGAATTCATGCAAAAATTCGATTCCTTTTCCTTTTCCTACGTTCAGTTATGCAGGAACCGGAAATTGTGGACGGTTTTGTAGCAAATTATTCATAATCATTTTACTATTGAAAACATCTTCAAAATTGTGTGCTTTTGCAATTAGTTCATCAAAATTCGCTTAAGCCATTTTTTTCAAGGTTTCTAAAATTCCAAGAGTAATTCGGTATTGAAAATTATTTCAAATTTAGACTAGTTGTGGTTATGTTGAGCAAGTTTGAATGCTAATTTGTAGGGGTGTTGGATTATTCATCGGAATCGATCTTGTAGCTGACCGTGCAACCAGGGAACCACTGCCATCAGAAACGGTGAAATCGATTTTATATACGTAAGCAACTTTTCAGACACATACTTAACTATTAAATTATAGGTTAATAAAGACTGACGCTCTTAAACGAAATCTGTAGAATGGTTATTCAAATCAACCTCAATGTTTGGCAGTTTGTTTCGCGTTCTTTAATTGTTTTTATTATTTTTCAAGGTTTTTGATTTTGGTTTGGAAGGATTGCTGCTGTCGACTGTATTCTTTCACCTTATCATGTAATCTCTTTGTCCGTAATATTTCAACGTGGTAGCCGTGAACACTTTAGAAGCCTGAAGCAATACAATATTAATCAAAATTGTTCTAAATAGATTTTTGACCTGAAGAAGTCCTTAAGCCTCCAGCCAGTGGACACGTACGGGATTTGTATGATGCTTCCCGCAAATTGTTTTACCGAATAACGAGAGAAGTTGTGTTAGAAGGTTTTTGTTAGTGTTACAGTATTGGCACAGTAAGAATTTATTGTGTGACATATAATTTGCAACACAGTTGTTGCGAAAGCGTTAAACTCGTGTACGAATATGTCTAAGCTGAAATTGTAGTCTGTCAGTGAAATTGTGTGAAGTAAGTACATACAATGAAAAGGCAAAGCATGATATTTTATAAAAAAAATTTTAATGTATGAAAGGATTTCGAGGCTGAAATTTTTTGTTTAATAAAATTACAACTTTTGGTGTGATGATAACCTTTTATACTATTCTGTCCGATGAAAGGGTTTATATTGGCGGGCGTGGTTCGTGTCAAAGAAGTCTAACCAAACATGAGTACCAGCATATCATGTAGAAAGAACCAGGGTTGAGTACCAGATCGTGAAAAAACACATATTTTTGTCCGTGCGCATAAATGTCAATTGCAGTAGGGTATATAAAAATTTTGAACTTCTTTTTTGTATATTTTGCGTTCTACTTTCTTCTAGTAACGTCTGTTTGCTTGTGGTGCATTCGTACTTCTGCACTTTACTGTCCGCTTGCGTGGCAAAATGACCGTATGTTCTTTTTATTTAACACCAAGTCGAAGTTGGCAACAGCTGCTCTAACTCAACATCTGCGTTATATTACAGGATGAAGAAAAGAGGCGTTTTGCTGAGTGGCGAAGGACCCCATGGGAATGTTATAAAAATAAAACCGCCGATGTGTTTCAGCATCAGTAATGTCGATGAGGTGAGAATTTATTGCTAGCCGTTGTTGTTGATGATGATTTTTTGGGGTTGATATTTTTATACGTATCAGGTTAAAAAACTCTTGTTTCAATGTAAAACATCTCTCGTCGGACGTTTACTTGTGTAGCCGTTTCCCTACTAATGACATTTTCTTATTTTCTATTTATAGAAAATTGATAATAAATACGAAAGCTAGAGTTTAAACGATATCCAAAATGTATGTTCTGGGCATTACAGCTTTCATTATATAGAGATATAACTTAATAATGGCTTAGTAAACTCTACAACCTGGAACGGTCGTGACCTTACATAACCAGGTTCGCCATATTGGTCATTTAGTAATAATATTATCTCACTTAAACACAATATCTTTTTTGTATTACGCAATGATTAGTTTAGGTTTGCACTACGCTGAAGACGGTGCTCACAGAAATGGGTCTTGGATCTTTCTCCGAGAACAAGACATTATGTAACGGCTTGTTAAATCCTCCAACTTCAAACGCTGCAGTGAATAAACCGACGATCACGACTTATGTTGCTGAAACCAGTGCTTGTTGAATATGCAGTCAACTTGTGATATTGACTATACAATGCTATACCTCTTTTAAATTAGAACATTCTTATTTTTATTTTTTCGTTATAATACTGTTGCATTGCTTTTAGTGTAATTAAGAACAAACCTTGCAATTGTGCTAGTGAGCTTTTTCCAGGTTTTTGCAGCGGTCTCAACCAATGTAGCGTAAACCATCATTTCTATCTAAATAATAACGTTGGTAACCCTGACTTGATTTTGGAAAGTTTTGCAACTGAGCTAAATATTGCACTACAAATCTTACTAATGTATTTCGTGAAAGGTTGATATTCCGATTTTAAGTCGCGATATATCTTACAAATTTGTTATCGTTTCTTAGAGTTGCTGTGACCGTTCTGTATAGCATCAGCATACCAACAGCTAAGGTTAAAACGGAAAGTTAAAATAACGAAGACGGAAAACGGATATTTAAGTTAAAAAGTATCAAATATGTTTTATTTTTCTGCCAACAGAATGGCTGCGTGTAAATATTCACTGGGCTTTCTTAAATTTTAAAGCCAAAACTGTGGATGCGCCGAAATTTGTAAGATTTTAGATGAATATCGAACTTTTAGTTCTTTTTCAGACAATCAATTGCAGGGCCAATGTATGGAACAAGGCCGGAACAGTACTATAAGCATATTCCTAAGCCTAAGATTAAGCGTAAGAATAAGCCTATGCCTAAGCCTAAGCAAAAAAATTAGCCTAAAGCTTAAGCTTACTCTAATTACAGTCCGCCGGAAAACGTTCCGGCCCTTTTCTATACATGGGCGAATTACAGCATATGTTTAATGAAAAATTGCGATATATATGCGTTGTCTGTAACTAATTTTAAGCGTAAACATAACCGAATTTCCGTTATTTCTTTAAGCAAAATTGAGTAGCTAAACTAACGTTTTGTGAAAGGTTTGGTTTCGAGCGTTTTTTGAGATATGCAGACAATTTCTTCCTACTCAAAAAACAATAATTCAACTTTTAAAAAAATGAGAAAAATTGCAAAACCGAAATTGTCAACGTAGCGTTCCGGTACTTCAACACACGAAGTGCAACAATATTTTTTAAATTCCGGCGCATAACACACTTGACGTATTATATTCTGACGGAGCATCAATAATAATTCACCGTCCACATTTAGGCATCCCAATGGCTACTGTAGTGACCCGAATAAGATGGGGTTCCCATTTTGAGTCCCAATCATAGGAGTCCGTATCCGTAATAAGAGTCCATAACCGGACAGAGTCCCTAAATCTTAACTAGAGTCCATAAATGTCAATTATCCCCGATTCTAGTGCATAAATAACTCTAGCATCAAATAAAGTTGAGTTCGAAACTTTAAAGCATACTTTTTGAAGTATAACCTTGCATTATCGCTCAAATTAAACGTTTAATTCAACGGATAGTTGCAATACCGGATATATCTGTAAACGAAGGGAGGTGGATGGGTGGGGGGTAAAAAAATAAAGGCTAAAGTAAAGCACAGTGGCGGAACAGTATTATAAGCGTATTTCTAAGCCTAAGCCTAAGTGTAAGAATGAGCATATTCCTAAGCCTAAGCATAAATCAAGCAGAAAAATTAGTCTAACGCTTAAGCTTACTCTATTGTGGTCTCACCGAAAAACGTCCCGACCCTGATCTTTACATGTGCCAATATTAACAGTCATTCCTCTTATTCGGTTTGCAACAGTTCTCTACGTGAAATTCTGTGATTTTGTGAACGTTTTTCGCTTTCTAGTAAAATAAATAATTAGGTGTTTGAATAACGTTTTGTCCAAGTGCTGTATTGAGCGAAAGGATTATTGATTCATACTGTAAGAATCGTCAAAGTACAGAACAGAACACGGTTGTAACAGTAGTGTAAGCATATTCCTCAGCCTGAAGTGTAAGAACGAGTTTATACCTAAACCTAAAGCAAAAGATTAGTCTAAAACCGAAGATTACGCTATTATAGTCCCGCAGAAAAACGTTCCGGCCTGATCTTTACATGGGTCTAATGATAATGAAACGTAGATATATAATGTCATCACACGGTGAGTTCATAATTTTATTTCTTTTGAAGAGAAGCCATTTAAGCGGTAAAGAACTACTTGTCTTTTTTTCGCTATACTAAAAGTGCTTATCAAATTCCCACTCCAGCTTAAAAACTTTCAATTTCCCATTGCGGTCGTTTTTATTTTCACAATTGGCAAATTTAAATCAAAATTGCTTGTCAAATTCCTTGTGCGTTCTACAAAGTGTTGCATGGGTTCATAAACAACACTATAGTTTTTATTAGAGTTGTACCGAGGGTGTTTCGAGACATTTGGGATTTGTCCCGAGCCTGTTCAAAGGGTATGGGGACAGTATCCAAGCGAAAGCTAAAGTAAAAACAAAGTTTGGCGGCTAGAGCAGATAAAAATATGCAAAAGTTTGAAAATTCATAGATTCATAGTGAAATTATTGTCATTAGGCATTACTTGCTTCAGCAATATTAACTTCTGCTTTTTGAAACTACCAGCATTTGCTGAATCGTCGACTTCTAGGGTCGGTTCTAAATGGCCGATATTCATGCAACGAGACCTACCAAATACCGGTCTAACCAAACAATCGAGTCTCTTAGGTCTAAAACTTCAATAACAGTTTAGCCAGCAGATTTTTCAACGACGTATATGTCAGGATTGTAACGGAATCCGTGTCTCGGTCGCAATTCCAGCATAACGTCAGTCGACAAGTATTCTGACATTTAAGGTTCATGGACAGCGATGTTTACAGTTTCGTGATAAATTATGAAACACTTTTTAAGTTGTAGGAGTCATGGTGCTACCGGAGGTGAAAAATTCCGGAATCAGAGCCACAGGTCAAGAAAACATGGCGGAGCCGGGGCCACAAGTCAAGAAAACTTGCCGGAGCCGGAGCTACAGGTCAAGAAGACTTGCCGGAGCCGGAAGTAAAGCCGGAGGTGAGGCGAAATTAGGTAGTTAAAATAATGTTTAATTTGTTAATTTTAGCAAATATCTGTACTGTGTTGTTAGATTTTTCGGTTTTACGCTTATTTTTTTTCAAAATCTAGGCAATTTTTATTTCAAAATTTTGCCAAAAGTTAAAACCAAGCGCGTTAAATGTTAAATTCTGTAAAACTATGCAAAATTTTACTACCGAGATTGCCGGAACCTTTCTTCAAAAAATATACCGGAGCCGGTGTCTTAGGTCCATTTGCGGTGGAGACGGAACCGTAGGCAGGCCTCTGGATGTTCCCTGGTAGAGGTACCTAACAGATGTATGTTATGAATTTTGATATGCGACACTAGTGTGTAGCCATATATCCGTTCCGTATTTTGATCAATATCCGTTTCCGTTATTTTACTATCCGTTTACACCCTGTGCCGCGCACAAGGTTTGATATTGATATGCTGAATGTTTGCGAGCGAGAAGGTTTCCGGCCATTTTCAATTTAAACTTTGTAATTGTAAACGAAGAAAATTTTCAAACTAAAACTTTCGGTGAGCGGGAAAGGAGGCCCTCTACATGCACCGCTGGGTAAATACGTTTTACGCGTTCAATTTGGAAATTAAGGGTTGCATTAAACTTTGATGTGCGATGCTGTGTGGAACGTCACCGCACAACTCCGAGCGTCACGAATAACACTAAATGTGAGATGTACCTCGCGACGGCGTTCGGCACTGCGTGTTTCATAAAAATTATTTTTTCACATGACGCGCGGTGAGTACAGCGCAACACTAAGTTAACTTCAAGGTTAAACTACTGTAAGTCCGTGTCAATTTCCGGAGCAGGTCAATTATGTAGTTGAATTGTATCCGATATGCACATTACATTTCGTTGTTGAATTCCAAACGATATATACATGAGACTTTGAAGTGAAATTGGTTTGGTCAAACATTTAGCATTCGCACTCGCAGACTAGCAGCGTTTCACGTGCGTTGCTATCGCCGCTTGAATTTTATTTCAGTCGTTCCTGTACCACTGATAATTCAACCTTAAACTATTTTGAAGATTCAATTTAATTGCTGTAGTACAAAGTTGGAGCGGAACCGCAACTGCATATGGTCCAGGAGTTTCGAAGTACCTATTTTGTTAAATTTGGAAATTTGACGATCAGAAATTTAATTAGTCCTTCTGGTAACGTTTCAGAAAGTATTGTCATTAGTGGTTGGCGATAAAAGCAGCATAGCAGAAGTATATGCGGCTGGGGTTTTTTCATATGGTCATGAAAATAATTTACTCAATGCATACTTAATATGGAACCGCCGCCATCGGATCCAGTCAACATTGACCATTCTAATTCACATCTTGTTCAACAGTCGCAGCAACAACCGCCGCTACAACCGCCGCAACAACAACAACAACAACAACAATATCATCAACAACAGCCACTCGATCCACGTCCATCAGGAAGAGTTGGCTTTTCAGTAGTATCCCAAGATGTTGAAGTCGAAGATCCAGCGAATGTTTCAATGTCAGATGGCCCCGATTTATCAGAAATTGCCGGAAATGGTGATAAAGATGACGATAGTGAACGACGGGATGAGTTCGTTGAGCAACCGCGTGTCAGGCGCCCAACCTATACTTCGATTAAAAATAGTCCGTTTTTATCACCGTGTGAGTAGCTGCTCGTTATTGGCTCTGTATTGTTATGCGTTTCCTTTGCTGAGTTTAATGATCTGCAGCGTTTGATTTAGCTACCGTTATCTGTATAACATTTTGGTTGATAACATATAATAGCTTCAGCGTTGCTCACACAAAAATTACAGGTTTGAAAAAATTGGAGCTATTTTGTGTCAGATTTAAGTTTTTTGCTTTTAGCATTAAATAATCCAGTTAGACCCTTGTATGTACATACGTTAGTTATTGTAAGAAGTCAAAATGATGATACTGTTGTTAAAATGAGGTTTTTCATTATAGCTAACGCTCAACTTGTTCGTCTTCCAAATGTGATTGTAATGGTAGGCCTGCCTGCGCGTGGCAAGACATATATATCACGAAAACTTTGCCGCTACCTCAATTGGATCGGGATTAAAACCAAAGGTATCACTGTTAGTTGTTAATGTATACAAATTGCCAGCTTGTAAAAAAGCTGTTCAGACACAAAATATATGTATGTCGTAGCATAACTGTAATTCAACCAATTTCTAATTGTTTTAATGCAAAGCGGGAATACGCCTTGGGTTAGTCCAAGGTGATATTCTTCCGATGATAAGACGCGTTTTTGAATTGGTGACTTAATTCTCTCACGCTCGATATTTCACATGCGTGACACCACGTAATGTTTGTTGCACAAGTTTCAACCGGAATTCCTGTTCCGTGCGGAATTCCTACAAAAATTCAATTCCTGTTCCGGTGTTGAAAGACGCTGGAACCGGAAATTTTATGGTTTATGGCAAGTTGGGAACAATAAGGTTTAGGACAAATAATTACGTTTCAGAAATTTTGCTGAAACTCATGTTTCTTTCACAAGTTGTTTTTCATCTATAGATTCCACATATTTTAAAGTATTGGACGTATGTTTCTGTAGAACTTGGAAAAGTGGCTAGCGAAAACGCAAAAGAGTCTATGAACAACATATTTTATTTTGAAATGTAATCAGTTTCCGGTTCGGTGATGCAATAGATTCGCAATTCCTGTTTCGGTTCCTGTTCCTGTTCCGGCGAAGAATAAATTCCTGTTCTGTTCTTGTTATTGCTTCGTGTGAAATACAGTTGGTGTGAAGTTACATTTTGTGAAAATGCAGGATAGGTCTATAAAGTGGTTAATTTTCAGGCGATTATGGAGTACGTTTTGCACTTTGAAATATTTTTTGCATATCTACATACAACAATTTTTTGCACAATTTTTCATATACCGGAAATTTGAAAGAACACTGCTCTAAAATAGAATAACGTTCGCACGGTAAAATTTCGGCTTCACTGTCAGGGATGGAAGTCTCGGTCTTGGCAGGTTTGTGTATTTGGCAGGTCTCAGCCTCGGTTTTTCTAGTCATGGTGGTTTGGAACCAAGATCAGAAAGCGAGCATAGGCGAGCATTCAGTAAATGTTGGTAAACCTGTAAAAAGTAGAAGTTATCGCAGTTACTTGTTAGCTATGTCAATATTGCTTTTCGCGACTATTGAAGTCTTGAAATGTTATTGTATAATAACTAAACAGCAATCAGAATATTCATAATATAATGAAATTCGATGCCGCAAGTTTCCTAACTAAGCGCAGTGGATATCGGACACCATTAAAATCCATGGGCCGTTACGAGAACATCCAAAATTGACCGAGACAGACTTTTCATGGACGGTCTCGGTCTCGGTTTTCAACTAAGACCGCCCATCCTTGTCCAGTGTTATCATCACCATTTGCACCCTGTTTTCAATTGAAGATTTGTTTTAGTTTTCAATGTTGGAGATTACAGACGAAAAATTGCTGCTGCGCCTGGCTATGACTTTTTTAACCCCTATAATCATGAAGCGAATGAGCAGCGGCGGTAAGCTTGTGTAGTGGTTTTCATTTGGTAACAGTGTAACCCTATTTGCACTTATCGATTTCACGCCATGAAGTTCCTTTATATTACTTTTAGAATGTGATAGTTTGTTAACGACTTGGCTTTCATAAATAATTAAGCCTAAATTAGGACTTTCTACATTATTTCACTAATTATTACAGTTACAAGCAATCTAATTTCAGCATTAAGGGGTTTTTGGGTGCGAGGAATCTGAATAAATTGTTTACAAACCTCCAAAACAGTTAGATAATAGTTAAATTGGCATATTTGCTTACTTGATAAGCCTAAATAATGGTTTTTAAAATGATTTCTCAAATTATTAGGGATAATGAAGGGTTTTTGAGTGCGAGGAATCTGAATAAATTGTTAACAAACCTCCAAAACTAATAAATGAATAGTTAGCTAATAACTAATTTGCATATTAGCTTAACTGCTTACGTGTGTTCGAGCTTCGCTCAATACATGTAGTCTCACTACGACTGGTAACTATAACTTGCGTGACCATTTTTTGTTTGCAAGTTTAAAACAGTAATAAGTAATGTGCTTAGGTTAATTTTAGTTTGAACGGATGGAGCTGGTCACGTTTCACTTTACTTATATTTTCAAGTTCCAGGCTTAGTGCAGAATGTGCACTACGAGACGTCTGTTGTTACCTAGATTCTAAAGAAGGCGACGTTGCCGTAGGTTTTTTATAGTTGTGTGTATAACTGAATTATGGTTAAGAGAATATATTAAGTTTTACAGTTCGTAGGCCTAACAGTGTATCGGCCCTCTAGCAAACAGTGCTCTCTTTCAACACAAGAGGCCGTAGAGTTGAGTTCGGTACTATAATGTTTTTATGTATTAGCTTGTAAAGCTCAATTAAAGTAATCACGCCGGTTTTCGAAAATTGCGAAAACAATATGTTTTATGTTTAAAAATTACGCATAGCTCATAACATAATATAGCTCTACTATGTAAAGCTAGTCTGCGAAATCGATTTATTAAACTTTGATTTTCTTTTTGCTTTTGGTAATTTGTGTCGTGCCTATTTGGTGGTAGAGCTTTTCGCAATTACAGCTTGTTTAGTGCCGTGAGAAAAGATGTGTGGCATGTAAGATGATAGATTTTCCGCTATTACAACTTGTCTAGGGGAGATTGTAAGATAAAGCTTTTTTCACATAATTACAACTTGTCTAGCCTCGTGATAGTGGTTGTGTGGTAATTGTAAGATAGTAGGTTTTTCGCAATTACAAATCGTTCCTACGTGTGCGAAAAAATGTGCGGTAAGTGTTGTAAGATAATAACTTATTATCAATTTATCCCTGAAATGACGAGCACTGCTCACTGACACTTGCGTGAATTATAATTAAACAACTATTGATTATTTAGTGATACATGTTATATTAATTTATTACTTGGGTTATTTAGATATTTGATGCCACTAATACCACTCGTGAACGCAGAAAAATGCTTCTGAATGAATGTGAGCAGCATTCTTATCGAGTATTTTTTGTGGAATCTGTATGTGAAGATACAAGCGTTGTTGAAGCTAACATTCACGTAAGTGGTTGATGTTATGTTGATCTAAAATGTATGTACATATTCCGCAAGGTAAGATGTATGTACGTAATCCGCAAGCTTTTTGCACACTTTTCAACACCAGTTAATCCGGACTTGGGACCATGAAGACAAATCAATATTTACGATTTTTAGATTTATTTATTTATTTTTTAACAAATGTTCTATGCCTCGAAAAGGAAAGAGACGTTTTATATAAACCAGCATCATCATCATCATCAAAAACAACAACACCAATAATAATAATAATAATATTAATAATTTTGATAATCATACATTTAGGACAACTTAGTATAATATAGAATTTGTAAACGTTTGCTTATCGCAGTAAGAAAGTTGTCAATAAGTCGATATGGGCCCGTTTGTTGTCTTTTGATCACTCAAGTGGATATTTAGTAATACATTGTAAATATCAGTATACGTACGAAACTCGCTAGAAAAGCTTTGTGTTTTAACCATTTTGTAGGACGTTAAGCTGAATAGCCCAGATTATAGAGATATGGACAAGGATAAGGCAAAGGATGATTTTGTGAAGCGCATCGAACAATATCGATTGCAGTATGAGCCTATTGATGATGTGATGGATTGTGATTTGTCGTATATTCAAGTGTTCAACGCTGGTCGTTCTTTCTTCGTTCACAATATTCGTGGTGAGTTTTTCATAAAATTTTGAGATCGTAGCCAGGTCCCATTGCTAGAAAGAGGTAAAAATTTCGACGACGGGCATGCATAATTTTCAGATAACGCACAATCAAGGTTGAAAATTTGCTAATGTTTGTGCGAAATGTTTACTAACTCTGATAAGTTACATGCTGCCGTCCTGCGCTAAAGCTGTCACTCTCAAAAGGTAGTTTGTATAGCGGTAAACAGTAAGCAAACTTTATAGACTTCCTAACACTGTTTATTTTTTCTCCAATCCAGGCGCCATGGTAGTTAAGATATCGAATAGGGGCCTAAGTGTTTTTTGCCGATCGCCAAATTCCCGACTAAATTTGTTTGTGTCATTTTATTGATCAGTTTGTTAAAATGCTGAGTCAAGTGTACATAATCTGATTTAAAAACATTTTGTCGAACCGAATGTTGCGATTCGAAAAAATAGAAATGAGTTAACATTAAATGCACTTTTTAACTCAAAACGATTCCAATTTCACAGTTTAATACTGGTATGTTTATGAAAGACGTCAAATTTATCTTTGGTGTCTTGATTTTTTAATTGATTCTCGAAAATCTATAGTGTTAGTCGTAGTCGCCAATTCGGCGCCGTGGTATTAAACAAAAAAACAGTTTCCGAAAGATACATGAGAGGGACAGAAGCAGTGAATGTACACAAGTAAAACATCGGAATGGCATACACATTTTACAGGAATGGCATACACATTTTTACACTTTTCAGGACATGTTCAGAGTCGCGTGGTGTATTTTTTGATGAATATTCACCTACTTCCGCGAAGCATCTATTTGTCTCGGGTAATGAGTGAGCTATTGTATTTGTGCCGATAAATTCCACGTTACATTAATAATAAGTGAAAAACCATCAGGTAAAAGTTACCCAGATGTATAAACTTTGTGTGGGAAAAAATGACGTTACTAATATTTCAGTCCTACTTTTTGTACTGTGGAAGAATAGCAAGAAGAGTACAAAAAGATATGCTGAGTAACATGCAAACTTTATTTGTGGTTAGTATATTATACTTTCAGTCAAATGGACATCACATATTTGTCGGGCACCACAGGCAGCGAATCAAACATTTTTGTAATAATTGCAATATAATTGAGCGAAGCTCGGAGTTTCGCGAAGCGTTTTATGTTTTGTAATTGGGGGTAGAAAGGTGGATGTCCGTCCGTCCATTTGTCCGTCTGTTCGTCCGAAATGAATCTCAGGAACAGCTGAACCGATTTTGATAAACTTTTTTTGTTTGAAAGCCAATTATCCTGGGGTGTTAACCTTGCATTGGGGTTTTAAAATTTTAAACCGTTTATTAGCTACAGGCTAATTTGCATAATTAATTAAGCCTAAATTAGGACTTTCCACAATATTTCACTAATTATTATAGTTAGAAGCAATCTAATTTTAGCATTAAAGGGTTTTTGGGTGCGAGGAATCTGCGTAGACTGCTTACAAAACCTCCAAAACCGATAATTCAGCAGTTAGCTAATAGATAATTTGCATATTAGCATAGTTTATAAGCCTAAATTAGGACTTGTTACAATATTTCACTAATTATTAAGGTTAAAAGCAATATAATTTCAGCACTAAAGGGTTTTTGGCGCGAGGAATTTGAATAAATAGTATACAAACATCCAAAACCGATAATTTAATAGTTAGCTAATAACTAATTTGCATATTAGCTTAATTGACAAGACAAAACTATGACTTTTTTTAAATTATTGCATTAATTTTTAGGGTTCACTGAAGGTTTTTGGATGCGAGGAATCTGAATAAATTGTTTACAAACCTCCAAAACCGATAATTGAATAGTTAGCTAATAGTTAATTTGCATATTAGCTTAATTAACAAGACAAAATTAGGACTTTTTAAATAATTCCAAAAATTATTAGAGTGGCTGAAGGTTTTTGGGCGCGAGGAATCTGAGGAAATTGCTTACAAACCTCCAAAACCGATAAATGAATAGTTAGCTAACAACTAATTTGCATATTACCTTAATTGCTTACGTGCTGTCGAGCTTCGCTCAATAAATGTAGTCCCACTACGACTGGTGATTATTGAGCGAAGCTCGGAGTTTCGCGAAGCGTTTTATGTTTTGTACTTGGGGGTCGAAAGGTGGATGTCCGTCCGTCCGTCTGTCCGTCCGAAAAGAATCTCAGGAACGGCGTAACCGATTTTGATAAACTTTTTTTTGTTTGAAAGCCAATTATCCTGCAGTGTTAACCTCGCATTGGGGTTTTAAAATGTTGAGCTGTTTATTAGCTACAGGCTAATTTGCATAATTAATTAAACCTAAATTAGTACTTTCCACAATATTTCACTAATTATTACAGTTAGAAGCAATCTATTTTTAGCATTAAAGGGTTTTTGGCTGCGAGGAATCTGAATAAATTGTTTACAAACCTCCAAAACAGTTAGCTAATATTTAAATTGGCATATGTGCTTACTTGATAAGCCTAAATAATGGTTTTTAAAATGATTTCTCAAATTATTAGGGATGATGAAGGGTTTTGAGTGCGAGGAATCTGAATAAATTGTTAACAAACCTCCAAAACTAATAAATGAATAGTTCGCTAAGAACTAATTTGCATATTAGCTAAATTGACAAGACAAAACTAGGACTTTTTAAATTATTTCAATAATTTTTAGGGTTCACTGAAGGTTTTTGGGTGAGAGGAATCTGAATAAATTGTTTACAAACCTCCAAAACCGATAATTGAATAGTTAGCTCATAGTTAATTTGCATATTAGCTTAATTGACAAGACAAAATTAGGACTTTTTAAATTATTTCAATAATTTTTAGGGTTCACTGAAGGTTTTTGGGTGAGAGGAATCTGAATAAATTGTTTACAAACCTCCAAAACCGATAAATGAATAGTTAGCTAATAACTAATTTGCATATTACCTTAATTGCTTACGTGTGTTCGAGCTTCGCTCAATGAATGTAGTCCCACTACGACTGGTTATTATTATTATTATTATTGTTATTATATATTTCAGCATGGAGAGAGCGAGTTTAACATGATGGGTCGTATTGGCGGTGATTCTCCTTTGTCGACAAATGGTTTAAAAGTAATTATTTACTGTAACAGCTAATTTTTGGGTTAAAGTGGGTACATGACAACAAATGCAGGGTCGCATCCATGTTTTCATTTTACAAATGTGTAATCTCACGTAAGTGAGCGTAATTGGTACGAATTTATTTACTTTTACAACTAAAACTTGGTTAGAACAGCATATCACGGTGCCTTGTTATCATCTCTATTTACGTAACGTACATTTAAGGCGTGATATATTCCCTGTTTTACCTTGTGTTCGCCCCTGAACCAATGTGGCTTCTCTAAGCTCGAACAGCGTGGCTACTTATTCGTGCAAGCGACCTTGTCGGGTTATTTTTTGTTGGAATAGTGTTTTTATTGATTCGTACATGACTGTGTATATTTAATGGATTTAACAGTATTGTGATGATCTGTAATTTTGCGGCCCAAATTTTAATGCTGTAGTGGGAAAATTTAATCAATCACATTTCAATAATTAATCGGCCTAGGATCACGCACTGTAAATAGATTTTATGTTTATTTCAATGTAACTGTGCTTATTGTGTGTTTATGTTTAATTTTGAGAATCATTTATGTTCTAATCAACCCGAGATGAAAGAGACATGTTAGCTTTGATTAGCACCGTTTGCACATTTTCATTAACGTTTTTAGTTTCATCCGCACTTTTAGAATCATTATGTTTAAGTGGTATATAGAAAGTTTCTGTTATAGTATGCAGAAGAGTTGGCAAAGTATTTTTTACAAGAGCGCGTCAAAGATTTGCGTATATGGACCAGCCGTAAAATACGAACTGTACAAACTGCAGAAAAAGTGCGCAATATTGCCAGCCATATCGAACACTGGATGGCTCTAGATGAGATTGACGCTGTACGTTTATTGGTTTGGCACTTTAACGAATGGGTATTTGGGATCTGCCTGGTTAGTCCGCACAGCAACTAAAACCGCAAAACAGTCTTAAGTTTATTAGATCGGAATAGGCAGTATTTCGTCCAGATAGAATCTGTATGGATTGCCTTCTCGCTCTTGTTTTGCCCTTAGCTTTTCGTTAGGTTCAATCTGGAAGCAAGCCCACCATAAAAATGGGAAGAATAAGAGGCCGGGGTGTCGAAAATTTTTTGGCATGCTAGTTATCCTTTATGGACGCCGACAGGTAATATACAAGGGTATGCAGGTGCGGTTTTTTAGGTTTCGTAAGAAATTTTTCATAGGTAGGTATATGAGTAAAAGTTGGTAAATTTTGAGCCACAGCAGTTTTTATTTCAAATTTTCTTCACTGGACCCCACAACAACACCCCAACCCAATATTTAGGTTTCGACCATGTGATCAACCGAACTGTAACAATTTATTTGTGTACATCACCCCAGCATGTAAACGGCATTTCGATTGATTCACACCAGTTCCGATTTCTTTTACGATTCCGATAGCCGGTATAATTTCAACTAGTAATCCGTAGTTGCGCACATGTGCAGCCCTCCTATTATGCTGGGTTTTGGCATATGTTCAAAGGTGTTTGTTGTTAAGCAAGTCTTGCCCAAGCTCTGATACTTAAGTAACAAGTTTTGAAAGGTGGATTGACGGCATAACATCCTTCGTCTTCAAATGCATACGGTAGAACCCTAAATTCACTTTGGCGAGTAAGTCTTGTGTTAAATTAAAGCTCGTCAAGAAAAGTTGCATCAATAACATATATAGTTAAAAATGTATCGCTGAAATGTTCGCCCGCAGATCACACCACTGTTATCGTTGCGAGACTCCCACATGCAGAGAGGACTAGCCAATTGTCATAAGATTTATTGAGGTTCCAGATATTTTGTTAGGGCTCCATGTGATGTACCAGGCCGCTTGTACACCGAGGCCTCCGTGTCGCTCGCAAAGGTCCTGTTAAGAATTATCCATCAATCGAGTCAGATATTACGCATTTCTTGAGATTAGATGTATTGCGCATCTGAAGGTTTTGGAATGGTCAAAATTTAGATTATTTTTCTGCGAATCTAACACAATTATTTAGTGAGTCACTCGGAGTGAGGACTCCTATGCGCGTAAAACCTCTTAGAGAGGGGTACTTGGCTCGGTACTGCATGCAATCCTGGTAATGGAAAGATTGAACCCAGGATGCCTCTCTGTAGTGGAAAATACACTTCGCAACTTGAGCATAGCTAAAGATTATACGAAATCTTATTAATACACTTAACCGCATTTATCTAATAGAACAAAACATAAAACATATAACCAACAATGTTCTCACCAAGAAAATGAAAAGAAGTATTCTGTGTGTATGAAAACACCCAAAATACATTTGTCGGGCGTTTCAACTTTAATAATACAGATAGGAATTGGAATTTATTCATTTTTGTTTGCTGGTTTTGTTATCTTATGCTGTTTAATTAGTAATTCTGCCATTTTTTATTTGCGGACAACATGTCTACGCGAATTCTTTGCCATCGTGAACAGCATATAACACTCTAAAACAAGTATGTTCAATGGCATATGCAAATTATATCATATGGCTTTTTATGTACAGAAAATCGTACGAAATCTAAAAAATTTTATTTCCGGTTCATTTGAATTCCGATGTCACACTTTATTATCCTGAGTTGGTCATATTTTTAAATTTGAAATGTTTGAATTAAAACATTGACTAGGATTTTTATGTCGTTTTATTATTTTGGTCACAAACAATGGGACGCACTACTGTAAGACCGCGTCGTGATCATTGTTGTAGACTGCTCTCACAGTTTAACACAGTCGCGGTCGTACAGAAAATCAGTGTAAACTTCGCACTTGGTATTTATTATTTCGTAATTTGTAACTATGTATACAGTTTGTATTTATTATTTTAGGGAATTTGTGAAGGCTTAACCTACGAAGAGATTCAAGAGAGATATCCGGAGCAATTTGCTATTCGTGATCAAGATAAATACCACTACCGATATCCGTCGGGAGAGGTTAGTTGCAGCGATTTATTAAGCGCAGATTTGATGTATAAATGGACAATTATGTACAACAGCTCAACTCCTTTTGATAAGCGCTGCACGGAGGCACTTTGTATTTCAATGGCTAGTGATGGGCATCGGACATTTTTTTCATATCCGGATATCTGGCAGTTCTTGGCGGATATTGGTCTGGATATATCCGGATGTCCGAAATGAAAATTTATATTTCGGAGTCCTTTTATGTTTTAAGAAGAAAGAACCAGTACAAACATCAGCCCATGTTATTTTGAGTGGTGGCCTGGTTTCAGTGATGTCTAGAGAAATTTCTGACGAGGGCAGGCTCGTAAACATTTTGATACGCAAATTTTTCACCAAAAAGTTTTCTGGGGAAGAAAATTGTAATGTAGGGACCATATAATTTTTTTACAGAAATACGCTCTGAGGGAGGAAAATTGTAAGGTAGGGACTTTATCATTGTATCACAATAAATTTCCTGAAGGCAAAAATTTAAGGTAGGGACCTTTCCATTTTATTACAAAAAATTTCTAATGGGGAGGCGTACGCCAGCCCGCCCCCCTCTGGATTCACTAGTGCCCGCCTTCTCACTTGACCGAAATAGACTAGGCTTAAATTTTAGACTATTTTTGCTTGGGCTTTAGCTAAGCTTTCTTTCAGACTTGTGTTTATTACACTGAGGTGGCTTAAACTCAACACGTATTGGTTGTTACATTGCTTAATGTAATGCTGGCCAAATCTTTAGGGTCCGCTCTAGTCTTAATATGTCGGAACATAATGTCGATTTGGCTCCTCATAACCTCCCCTGATAATTTCTAATAAATTTCAATTTTTTAAGACTTGAATATATACTTTCACTTTTTGTGATCTTATGGACTGCAGCAGAACCAAAAATGTTTTAACTGTTCAGAAATCTATATTTTTCATGTATATTACTGAGTAAAAGCGAAGAACTGAGTTGAATTGCGTTTTTTTCGTTTGATGTCTGGTTTAGAGCACCTGATATACTATTACTTTCACAGTACAAATATAGGAGGAAACTTTTTCTGTAACAGCTAAACCTTTTGAGTCAATTTTGTGCTTTTTTCTGTCAGGGGGGCTGCGGTTTTCTAGAACCTTCCCCAACCCTACACTAAGCTGTTTATTATTCAGACAGCTAGAATCGCTAATAAAGTACTTTTGGACTGAGTTTTGGTGTATGAGAAGAAAGTCGCTTAAACTAGAACACGTCTTACAATTAGCTGTGTAATGCAACTTATTTCGATCTTCTTAACCGATTCAAACAATAATGTTTTGATTATAAGATTAATTTAGCAATCAGTGATCAGTGCGCATTACGAATTTTTTCTGCTAATTACTGACGTATTGTCACTTCCATAATATGCACCCAATGTAGCAGAACCTCTAACGTACCACTATTAGTACACTGTATCTCAAATTACATTATTTTGTTCCATTTCAATCCTTATCATATATTCCGGTATTGACGTAACCGTTTTAATATAACACTGTATTTTTTACTTCCTGTTCCTCACAACAAACTGAAATGTAAGGCAATCTCAGAAGAGTTGCACATTCCCGGCTTCATTATTTTTTGTATCCTGCTGCATACTGGCTACCAACACATGATTGAATAATCAAAAAGTAAAAAGTAATAGGGTCAATATTGTTATTGATGGGGAAAAGTAAAAAAAGTGTCAAAAACTTTGACTACGAGAGATGATGTTTGATTTTTTTGTATTACAGTCTTACGAAGATCTTGTTGCCCGTCTCGAACCTGTTATGATGGTTAGTTACAGCAAAATAAAAACTTCACTAGTATTCTCAATAATTGTCATAGCTCTTTTAGCCAGTTAGCGTTACGTTTTCGTAAAAATGAGCTACGGCACCTATTATAACTATGGAAATTCACGAAGTAAGCTGAGCATGTGAAGCAAATGGAAATTATAAACTTTGCTACGCTTGCTTGATAGTTACAAAGCCTATCACTAATAACCGTTGAGAATAACAGTGAATATTGCTTGTGGTATAAAACATTTTTACTGCGGGCTATAATATGGTTCGACGTGCCGCCCTAACACAACACCGCAAGGGTAGGCTGTAAAATGACAATGTTTTGGTGAATAAGCAAGTAAAAACTATAAGAGAGGGACATATTATGTAGTTAAGTTGAATTCAAAAAGTTCCGCTTCAAAACGAGATCCGATTCCAATTCCGCCGAAGCTGAATTTTGAAATTGTAATTGTAATCTTAACTTATCAATAAGCGATTGTAGTTTAGCTTTACACAACCAAAAATCATCACCAATTTGTTTATGCGACCTTTTTGAAAATTGTTCCCAGCCAACAGACACCCTAAATCAACATTATATTTGTCAATACAATGTATCCGTACAGTTACCATTTTCTAGTTGCGATTCCGATTGCTATTCCGGTATAAATTTGCTGTTCATATTCCGATTCCGGTGTAATCCAGTTCAGCTTTGCAAACTGCATCCGCTTCGTCACGGGCTGCTTGTATATGGCGAAATTCACAGGCGTGTACGCTCACAAAAAATCTGGAAATATTTTGTTTTAAAACTTACAATAAATTTATTCAAAATCATTGAGAGTTTATGACACCTTTGACATTCTCCTGTCTGCACCTAATTGTATCATCGGTTAATTCATTTAGACACCACAGATCTTTATTGTTAACCAGAGTGTTTTGCTACTTAAGTAATGTAATGTTTATAAATTTTAACTGCACGTTTAAAAGTAACATAATTGCTTGCTACAGTAGTAGATCAAATTACCCAACAATAACAAGCAAGGGTTTGTTGGTTTTAATAACTTAACGCGACAACATAAAACACCAATATGTTAACACGTGATCAAAATTCAATGTGTTGAATGCGCGTTCAGAAAAATCTGTACTGATGAAGCGCCACATGACGTAATAATACTTTAGATGAACAGGACCACAATATCTAGTTGTACCATTAAACTGAGCGCAACTTAAGACGAAGGAAATATAAAACGATTTTTCCTTTACCTACAAATGCATACAATTTTTTGTATGTATCTCTGGCAGAGTTTCCTATTGACAATTTCATTTCCATCCAGTAAGAATACATGCTTCATGTTTTCCATTCATGGAGTGAAAAACGTACATTTAGCTAAGATAAAAGAAATGTTTCATATGCTTGGTTCAATATATACAGATTTACAGCTGGCGTGACATAAAACATTTCTTAAAATTGATGGTAGTTTTTTGTAATCTGTCTAGTCACGTAATACAAAGATAACGCAATAACTGTTGCTGTGGGAGTCGTTGAAGCATCTGCAAAAATGCCCTACGTCTCGTTTTGCAGATTTATAGAATTTATCTAAATCTGTCCGCCAAGCCCAAAACCTTTTAATGCTAAAATCAGACAACTTTGAACGCTTAGAGAAACAGCATAAAAACTTTATACTAAGAACTGACACTGATATTTTTTCAGGAATTGGAACGGCAAGAAAATGTACTTGTTATCAGCCATCAGGCGGTATTGCGCTGCCTTTTAGCGTATTTTCTAGACAAAAGCCAGAGTGAGTGAATAAGTGTTGTTTCATTTAAGCAAAACATTAGTAAGTATCATTACGTGTTAGTTTTTTATTCTGTGTCGGCGTTGAATTTAGATATACTACAAAACCAAAGCTCTTCTCACACTTGACAGTTTAGCAATAGCAATAAAACAGCTTTGGGGTTTTCGCAGCGGCAAATAATTCACCAGAATTCATGCTATTAAATTTAATTCCTTATGAATTAACTAAAATTTTTTTAATCTTTCTGTAAGCTTCAATTAATTCAAATATTAAACTTGTTTAATATTTCGCAGTTTACTGCGAGGCTGATTGAACTAGTTTTGGATGTTACTGAATACTAAACACAAATTTAGGGTTTGAAATCGATTTCAAGTCAGAAATTTTGAATAAAACCTTCTTTTCGCGGGGTTTCTTAAAGCTGAAATCTGCAGTTGTAAATTTTGTGCAAAACTTTATTCGAAGAACTTGCAGCTGCAAATTATTCATGATGAATATGCACAAAGAATTAATTCATATGTAATTATTATCCTTACAAGTCCAATAGATCTGTGATCATCGGTTAGATTGAAAATATATATACGTGATGATTAATATTAAACAAGTTACAGCTGCGCGATCGTGCTGCAAAACTTGCACGTGTACATGTCTAGTTTAAATAAACAATGTATTCTCATTTCAGATGAGCTAATCTATCTAAAAGTTCCACTGCATAGTGTTATAAAATTAACACCAGTAGCATACGGATGCAACATGGAAGTGATTCATTTTGATGTTGACGCTGTAAACACACATCGCGATAAACCGTCGGTGAGTTGGTAGCTTTTGGCGCAAAGGCATTGTAAACTTAGACCATATGCAGTTAAACGATGGCTGGGTTTGAAATGTTACTTAAGAATTTACTTAAGCTAAGCTTAGTGATCACGTCTGCAGACGCTGATTTATGCTTATGGTTGAATTTTACTCGGTTGCTGCCGCGGTTGTAACCGTGTTAACGCTATAATCGTTTGGGTAAGTCTTTACGGTATTTGTAAATTCCATGTTACCCTACATATTGTGCGCGACGACTGGCGTGAATTTGCATTTTTAACAAAACTTTTGATAAGTTTTACGAGACATGAAACTGTTGGTTCTGTTTTCACTGCGAAACTAACTTTATAATCATTGGGTGTTTTGTGTACTAACTTATCACACATAATAGCTAACATTCAATGTCAACCTTACGCTTATTTTGTATGATGATTTTAAGGCGTATACGCACAATTATCTTTGGTGGTGGTGCCTTTTAAACTAGCCAATATTGTTCTATAATAACGAATGTGTGCTGAATGTAAAAAATCCGTGTTTATACTGGCACTTTTTACTGTCCCGCAAGGAAAAACTTCCTCCTACTAAAAGTTTTTTTGCGATTTTGTTTTTTTGGTTTCGTATATCGTTCATTCAGGGGGCTGCCGCTTCCTTAGACCTTCGCAGATGGCACGCTGCCTTGATTCTCATACTTCACAGTTTAAGGCATTGCGCAATCTCGGAATCCAAGGTTATTCCATAGCCTCTAAATTGTGCTGTTTTCGTTCGTCTATGTCTGATGAAGTTTCGAGTAAACGTATATTCCTCTGTCGCCTTGTATATGTCCTTGATTATGCTACAAATTCACGTTTCTTATTTAACTTCTTTATATAAACTTCAGTGTAAATATTAGCGTAAATGCGCAAAATTCCTTCGCTGAATTACTATCACTAACATGTAGACGCGTAGCTACTTAAACAGAGACGTGAATGTGTCAACAGGCTTGAGTATGAATGTACGTCTCAATTAGAAGGGTGGGTGGTGTAGGTGTCATTCGTGTTAAATCGGGTCAATTTTCGCTTTTGGAGATGTGCATCATTATATGCAGTAAAACATGTACCATTTTACTTCATTGCATTTTTACGGCTTAATGCAAACACATGCTTCGCTTATAAGTCGATTAATGGTATACAGTAAAAACAACATAAAACTGCTATTCTGTAGTTATGTGTTGTTTCAGTGGAACGTAGAAAAACTGCGCACTCCAACGTTACCAACGTGCCATTCACCTTAGAAACTCTGTTGCAACGGATTCATTGCAATATCGCATTATAACAGCTGCTGTTCCGCTTACATCACAAAGTCTTTATATTAGTTACAATGTTTCATAATTGTTACATTTAACCGAATTGTTTTCTGTTATGGGTTGTATAATTGCTAAAGTTTTATAGTCAAAAAACCTAAGAGGTTTCGGTACTAATTTTGTAAGATTTACGAGGAATAATGTAAGCGAATTGCTGTCAAGCGTGTAAGTTATTCTACCGACGCTTGTAGCTAGCATTTGGCTGGTATTAATTAAGCAAAAATATGCGTTGCTCAAATATTCCTGTTTTTCGTTTTATTTTACTAAACTGTCTGGTCCTTTGTAGTGATGGGCATCGGATATTTATTCATATCCAGATATTCGGCAATTCTTGCCAATTTTCTTGTTAGGTATCCCAAATTCAGTTTTGTCGGCTTTGAATTAGTTGTTATTTAAGTACCGCTATCTTTTCCAACTAAAGCAATGATACGTATACATTGACTGTCGCCCTGGCAACTCGTCGACCCCGACAGCTTGTCTCCCCCCAACTTACCGACCCGGCAACTTCTCGCCTGCCATGTCGCCTGCCAATAGGTACAACTCGTAGACCCGACATCTTGTCGTGCACTATTAGGTTCCGATCATTTCACACCATTATCACAAATTTTTAGTTACGAATGTAACTTAATATTTTACGTTCATTCCCACGATCTGAACTAACACAAACTGCAGACGGCAATAATTTTATATCCGGGACCATAGGCAGGGTGCCTCTAGCAATTTTTCAACCTTTCTTGTAAATAATCGAAAACCCTTGTATGTTCTTCGTGAAAAAATTTTAGCCCCACCCCCCTTAAGTGAGGTGAGCTGAGCTGACTACGGACCTGCTTCTAGCTCATGAGTACAACTAGAATTAAAAGCGTATGTTGCTTTTTTAGTTCGGGTCACCATATTCAGGAACTCGCTCGAAGTCGTCATTGGTTTGAAGATGCGACTTTTGGTATATTGCCGAACATATTCCACCAGCAATACACCATTCATGTCTTGAAAGAATGTGTAGTCATACCGGTGGTTTTCTTACTGTTATTGGGGTCGACGAGTTGTCACGGTAACGAGTTAGCGGGGCGAAAAGTTTTCGAGGTCGATGAGACGAGGTGTCGGGCGACGAAATGTCGGTCGACAAGCTGTCGGACGACGCATTGTACATTCAAAGCATACTGATGCATAGATCAATACAATAGAATAAAATAGAAACTATTCCTACCGAAGCCTAGAACTCAGAATTCAGATCATCCAAATATGTACTGATTACGGTACCACGAAAAGTAGTTTTTTCAGATATATTAAAATATTTTTTCACATCCGGCCGGATATCTGGTGCCCATCTATATATAGTCTTTGTGCTTGCATTGTAACACCTGTATTTATTTTATTTGTAATTGTTGCCTGGATAGCAGAGTTCCAACAGAATTCCAGCACCGGCTGATATTCCGGCAACATTTGTGATACGATTCTGACGGCGTTTGATTCCGGTGCTGGAATTTTGATTTTTTTGGTTACCTATCGTTTTTCGTCATTATTTGGAGTTTCAAGTTTAATGTTTCCCATTTTGTTCCAGACAATGAAAATGCTTGATAATGGATTGCAAATTATTTTAGCGCAGGTAGATATATAATGTAATAGACTAGCCATCAAATTATGTACAGTTTTTAGACTATGACAGAAAGCTAAACGCGAGACACAATTTGTTTTGTATAACGAAATGAAATCATTTTCATAATTAAGTAGAATTGAAATATGGCTAACAAATGTCAAAATTTCAATTCTAATTCCGGTTCCGATATTATTTTCTTTTGCATTGCCGCTCTGCCTGCTAGATATTGTATCTTCAAAGCATAACATTTATAAGTCGTTTTAGTGTGTGCGCACTGCTTGGTACCTAAAACGCAATATAGACAAAACCTTTCAGACTGTCGGAGCATGGTTATTTTCAGATAACGCACATCGTGAATTACAATAACGCATTCACTCAACATATGTTGTTTTGTGTAGATTGTAATTCAGTGAAAGGTTTCTTTTCAGTCAGTCGAGAGAGGTCGAAGTACTGAAGAAGCCTTGTCTACTGTACCACCGTATCCCTATCAGAAACAAGTCGCACCACCGATTCAGCCTGGATCTTCCAAGCAAAGCAGTTCCGCTTCGGGTTACCGTAGAAAGTCACTGCCTAAAGACTCACTACAATTATGATTCATTCATCAACCACAATTAAGTTAAATTTCTCAAAGGTTATATTGTATATTACATATATTATAGTTTTTTGTTTTGAAAACAGCCCATTTCGTGCAATGCATACATTTTGGTACCACTATGTCAATACTCATGAGTTAGTCATACCAAAAATTGATTGTACTCGTTTCCGACTAACGCAGGGACCCGAATAAGAGCGGGGTTTCCGTTTTGAGTCCTAATCACTAGGAGACAGTATCCCTAATAAGATTTCGTAAGCGGATGGAGTTCCTACAGACGAATTAGAGTTCATAACTGTCAATTATTCCGACCAATGTAAAGAACAGGGGCGGAACAGTATTATAAGCAAATTTCTAAGCCTAAGCCGAAGCCAAGCAAAAACATTAGTCTATAGCTTAAGCTTACTCAATTGGAGTCCCACAGAAAAACGTTCCGCCCCTGATATTTACATAGGCCATTATTCCTAATTGTAGTGCATAAATGACTCCAGTAGTGCACAAATGACTCCAGGACTAAATATAGTTGCGTTCGAAGCATTAAAGCGTATTTACGTTTTATTCAACGGATACTAGCGATGCCGGATATATCAGTAACGAAAGGTGGCAGAGGGCGGGTTAAAAATATATAACAGCCCGTAACCAAATAACAAGAGGGGTTCCCTCTGAAGAGGCCACATATGTAAATATCAGTCTCCCCCTCTTATTCGGGTCACTACAATAGCGAGTGGGGATCCAGTGATGAAGGAAACAAAAAACCAATCTTCTCATCTCTAATTCAGATCGTTACAGTATTTGCAACGTAGTTTTAAAATAATTTGTAACGTGATTCTTTCATATAATAATGTTCTGAACTCTGACGTTCGAGTGCTGTTTAACAGATCGCACTTTTGGACCTGCACCTGCAAATGCTAAGTTTTCTCAACTAAGCATAATATTTCGTAATATATAAACACATATACATCCAGAAGTTAAACTTACAGGAGATAACAGTTAATTCTTCTGATTGTATAATTGTAATCGGCAGGGAGCAACCTGAGGTTACAGGAGATAAATGTCAGCAAATTTTGCGTGAGCTTGATGCAAAACAAAAGTTAAATGATATTGTACCTGTTTGCTATTTTAACGATAGGTGTGTATAAAGCGTTGTCATATTTGGTTTTCTATGCTTTTATAAATTTCCGTATTTAAACATTTGATTTGCTCAAAATTTATTAACAAAACAAACTTTGTGAAAAGCACAAGTTTTATAAATACTGAGAAATTTACAGCTGTAAATTACCGTTTTCTGCCGGAGCTGGAGGCATACCTTGAATTGCACCTTGCTAATAGGTGGTTACCTTGAATTAGTGTTTAATATATTAAAACAACATTCTTGTAGTATATAATCTCAGGTGCGAGTTTGATACATTTTAAGTGAAAACTCGTATATATTTAGACTCGACTGTGTGGATTTTATAAAACTGATTACAATAATTGCAGTTCGAAGCTTATAAGGTAATATTTTACTGGTGAGGTGTTTGTCATGTAAATTAAGTTACATTTATTATGTGAAATCCACGATTCAAACTTAGCACCGAGACTTTTGTTCAGTTGTATATATATTGTGTTTTAGTAAATCAAACATATTAGAAGTATATATTTATTAATGTGTTATATTGCCGAGGTTAGAATGAAGCAAAATCAGGTGAAATAAAAATTACCTATGTATGGAACAGGACCGGAACGTTTTCCGGCGGGACTGTAATAGAGTAAGCTTAAGCTTTGGACTAATTCTTTTGCTTAGGATTAGGCTTACACTACTGTTTCGGCACTGTTCTATACATTGGCCATAAAAATGGTACTGCTGCTGAGTTTGCTTATTTCAACAACAATCTTATAAAAGTATATATAGTCAAAAATGAGGTTCTAAGCTTCGTTTTTGCTCAGCAATTAAATCTTTTAATTTTGTTGTAAGATATACAAACTAGCTTACTGCAAACCTGCTTAAAAATACGAAAAATATTACTATACCGAGAACGTAGGTGTTGTAGGAAAAATCAGACTCCCGCAGGAATCAGTCCCGCGTCAGATTTTTTACGGAAGAAATCAGGCTTGTCCGAATTTACCAGGAAAAATAGTACCCCCGTCTGAACGTTACTAAGAAAAATCAGACCCTAAAATTTGTGTATTTCAGGAAATGCCTGGCCCTGTCTAATTTTTTCCAAGGAAAAATCAGACAAATTGATTTTTGGATTTAAAGAAAAATTTAACTTTGGCTGGTATGGGTTTCAGCCGATCATACATAAATAGGTGTGATTTTCCTAGTAAAAACAGACCGTGCTCTGATTTTTACTAGGTAAAATCCGACGGATTTCTGACTTTTCCTGTAAAACACCGGAACCAAATCAGGGGCAAACTGTTTTTCCACGAGACTGTTGTAGGTAGAGTAAGCTAAAACTTTAAACTTAAGGCTTAGTAAGGTTTAGGTCTAGGTTTATCTTTGCGGTTTATTGTGAGCGTGTTAAGCAAAAAATTAGTCTAACGCTTAAGCTTTACTCTATTGCGGTCCCACCGAAAAACGTTCCGCCCATGATCTTTACATGGGCCCTGTCTACTGTAAAAAAGCCCGCACACTTTGCTGCAATGGCGGTAAAAATATTGTTCTTATGATATTGGTCTTATCAGCCAGTATCAATTAGTGTGTAACCGGATATTCGTTTCCGATAAAAATCGATGTTCGTTTTCGTTTCCGTTATAAAAACAAAAATATATAACGGAAATTACGATATTTTTACATTCAAACTAGTTATAACTCACGTATGTATCTCGCAGTTTTGTTACACATATGCTGCAGTTGTTCGAAATGAAATAAAGAATTACGAAATTCATCCAAAATCTTAAAAAAATTTCGAAGTATCCGCCATTTTTCTTTGAAGTCTTGAAAGACCGTTGAATTTAATGCACGCCTCAATTCTGTTGGCAGAAAAATAAAAACATTTTTGGAAACTTTTGTACTTCAATATCCGTTTTCCGTTTCCGTTATTTAGATCACTAATTCGTTTCCGTTTCCATTATTTTTACTATCCGTTTACACCCTATAATATATACTATGTAAGTTAGTATGTTTTGCCCATTTATTCACTTCGGAGGGAATAGGGACAATGCTCCGGTACAATTTTTGGCGGAGAATTGGGCAATTTTGGTAGTGAAATTTTTCATAGCTTTACAGCATTTATCTGCTTGGAGCGTTTTATGTTAACTATTGGCACAATTTTGAGGAAAACATTGTCAGGATTTGACAAAAAATAAGCGTTAAATCAAACGATTTAACAACACGTTTTACTTACAGATATGTTCTAAAATTAACAAATAAAACATCATTGTTTACCTATTTAGCCTCACCTTCGGCTCCGGCAAGTTATGTTGGCCCTGGCTAAGGCAAGTTTTGTTGGCCTCCGGCGCCGGTATCTTTCACCTCCGGTTGCACCCTGGTGGACACTGTTTGGATACATGACTGACAATAAGAGTTCCTTTGGACAGACTCTGTATAGTCTTTAAAAGAATCTACGACAATTCGTCGCCCGACAGCTTGTCGCCCGATATTCGTCGCCCGACACCTCGTCAACTCCCACAACTTGTTGCCGCGGCAACTCATCGACCCCGACAATGTGTCGCCCCAACAACTAGTCGACACAGACCACTTGTTGACCTCAAAACCAGTCGCCCGGCAACTTGTCGCCCCTACAGCTTGTAGCGCCCACAACTTGTCGCCCCGACAACTCGTCGATCCGACAACTTGTCGAGGTCAACTCCGTTCTTGCAGAGTTGGGACAAAACAGTTGTCCTTTCTAATGATGGCCTGCGACAATGTGACGAAGTATACGCCGTTCAGAGAATCTGCCAGTTGTCTGGTGGGTGTACATTGGATGTGGATGACTTTTGGATATCTAATTTGGAAACAGCAAACACGAACTTAGGGACTCGTATGGGTAAATTTTTTATAGCAGCGTAGACAGTATATAACGTATCTGACCCATGAATGTTTAACACAATTGGTGGCGGTCTTTTTATATGTACATCTGCCTAATTTATAAAAATATGTCTAGTTAAAATTCCTTACATCCCTGTTTCACTGATTAATGAATTATTTGAGAATATATGCTAAATGTAATTCATCTTAATTCACTGCGTTCAAAACGCGCATTTCGACAAAACAAGTCGCATAAATTTTCACACAAACTGATGCACCGATCTGAAGCCACTCTGGGCACAAACAAAAATTATTTTGTTTCACTATGCATACAGACTCTCGATCCGTATATCTTGTTTCTAGTTCATCTCAAGTGCCGTCCGAGGAGCTATCATACTCATCCGAAGATTCTAGAAACACAGAATTGTACTTTTTACTCATTGAATAATGTTTATCGTACCTATTCGTTCCTAAATTACATAAAATAGGCTCTGCTTGTACTACATAATGATGACAACACTTCAGTTAGGTAAAATATTACCCTTTGACCGAGCCCAATAGATGCGGCACGATGTTCTCATTTGAGGACTCAAGTATATATCCTGAAATTTTCTTATTTTTATCATTTACTAGCGAAAGTGAGCTGAAACACAAATGCTTAGGCCATAAATAACTAATAAAAAATTGCTTCCGCCGTCTATATGGTATATGGGTGGCGCAAGGAACTGAAAAACTTGACTACGTACGAAACACTGACAGGTGTGCTAAATCAAAACTGTTCTCTGCTTCAAACAGCTAGCTATGTCTTTAAAATTATCACTGTTATTAAAAGAAATGTCCTCACTTGAGGACAGCGCGCAGGTAAATCCTTGACTTTTCACGTACTATGCGTTATAAGTTTGTAAATGTGATGTCCTCATTTGGGGACATTGTGCATGAAAGGGTTAACGGCTAAACTTGTAGAGTTACTGCAAGCACCAGAAGGAGAAAAATTTTAAAAGAAATGAACTAGTTCGTCGGAAACAATTAGTTACAGAAGGCGTAGGTGACTATGGGCAAGCTATTAAGGTACTCGCACGTGGTGCATGACCTAATATAGATGAACCTACACGAGATGCGTTTGCTTGCGACTTTTTCATTGAAGGCCTTCGTGACCGTAGAATGAAAATTTGTTTTATCTAAGGAACCTAAGTCACTGGAGGATGCAATCAAACTTGCTGAAAAAGAGGAAGCACAACACAGACTTCAGAAACTAATATAGTGAATGAGACAAATACTAACACTTTGACACATAATTCGGAAACTTCAGCAATTTAAAGCAGCTTTGAAGGGTTTAATAGAAACTCAACAGGCTATGGTACACCAACTTACAAATAAAACGGACCGACGTGTTTCCTTTGTAGAAGGAGGTGCAGTGGCAGCTACTATTGAACCGGAAGATAAATATAAAAATCTAAGCCTAGAAATAGAACAATTGCACAGATTAGACGGATTTTTCCGAATACAAAATAATCGTAGGTCAGATCAAAGAAGATTTAATTCACCTGGGTATCTCGGACGCTCTACTAACTCGGGCAACATACGCTGTGAACACTATAATGGTGCACACCACAGCTATACTTGTACTCGAAAACCATACACTTCTATTTACCGGTCAGCAACGCCAGAAAGACCCAGTAGAAGTCCGGGACGAACATTTAGAGGACAATCACCATACTATACATGTCGGATTGAGCAGCGAGGACCTAGCCTAAGCACATCTAGACGCGCTCGTCCGTCTCCAGCACGCGGAGCTCAGCATAGCAGCAATAACCGAGATCGAAACTATGTTAACAGTATTGATACCACAAACTTGGAGAATTTACAGGCAGAGAATGACGCTTTGAGGGATCACTTGGAACGGTTAAGTGAAGTTGAACCGTCATCCTTCTTAGCGAATGTGAGTCTACACACTAAAAATCAACCAAAAATTATTAATTCATACCTATCAACCACAAAATTTAGGTTTATACTCAAAATTGCTTTTGTACTTATATACTACTGTTTGCATTGCGGTCACTGCGGTACATATAACTTTTGTCAAGGTAACAAAGTGGGTCACGCTATAGCAATCCCACAAACACTCACCTGTGTTAATCCTCATGTGGCAAAAGTACATGATGTCAGTATTAAACTTTTTACACCTAGAACGGAACCAATAATAAGATCCATTTTGAAATGTTCTATCATACAAAGAACAATTTGTACTAACACTGGTTTTTTCGGTTCAAAAAGAATAGTTTCAGATAACACTTATGAAAAACCAGCTGATATTATCACTTGCGAAATAGCACGCTCTAACAAGGTCTATAGAAATACAACGCTCATACAGACAACTACAACAACCTGATCTACCTTGCAAATGTTAAATGTGAAATACAAAAGGTTGGAACAGACCAAACAAACTAACATACAACTTGGCTAACTTAGCAATGACACGCCATATGGACGTACTTACCTTTACACCGCGCACGCGCTAACCCTGTCTCAAGCATCAGCATGGCGGCGAATTCGATACCGGAACCGACATCGAATTTGAAGAAAACTTGAAACCTGACCAACTAACCACCAACCTGCTGGCAGAACGATGCAGCTACTAATACAGACGCCGAGCTGACAAACAGTGCAAAAATGGAGGTATGTGAGCGGACGAACAAGTTAGTAACGCGGGCCCGGCTCCAAGTCATGCATCTGGACGAGCAGATAAGTAAATTAAGTAGTGCGCTTGTGCTTATTAGCAATAGGCGGGACAAACAACACGAGCGTAACGGATAAAGTATTGAGTTGTTGGAGGCTATAGTAAAACACCAAATTGAACAGTTTATGAGGTTTGAAGACGCATTGTATCACAGCTCTCGCAACAGAACGTCTCGTAGAAGTAGTTCAAGCTAGAACGGCGGCTGCGCACGGCAGATCGGAACCTGCTAGGAGCGCCGAACACAAAACAACACAACACGTCTTTCCAAGGCTGTAACTAACCGGCCAACCGACGCACTTCACTCAATAAGGCTCGAACTCTATAAAAGGAAAGGAGTGTAGCGATGCGTGCATTGAATTGAATGCCATTCAAAAGGTTAAAATAGTCAATGTAAAATGCTTGTGAATTTTCGTACTCTGAATGCACATTGTGATTTGGGAATGGTATTTTAAAAACAACAATCATCAAAAATGGATAGCTTTTAAAAATTTATCTCATTTCATGAATAAGCAGTCAGTTTTGGTTACCAATTTTTGGGTGACATGTTTTGCGTTTGTGCTGGATCACCTCTGGAAATGCCGGGCACTTGATCATTCAAAGTTACTGTTATATTTATACGGAAGGTTTTGGAGCATTTTTTGAGGCGAATTGCCAGGAACAACGTCCTTAAGTTGACTGTAAGTAGTTGGAATATTTCTAGGATCTGTGCGTGCCTAAGGGATTACTGGGGTTACAATATACCAAACGTTGTTGTGTTTCGCTTCTGGTTCTTCCGACTGCATCTTGAGTCTATATAAATATCTAATTGGAATAGGTTTTTCTGCACCTTAGAATGCAACAAGGTACAAACGACCCAAGTTTTGCTTCCCGGTTCCCGCTCCGACAGCAAATCGACCCCGTTTCCGGTTATGGTAGATCCTTTACCGGAAATTCCGGTAGTTTCCGTGGGAAATTTTTCGTATTTATATAACCGATTTGTCATTCGACGAGCTTGTTTTTATTTTGGAAATAATTTCTCAAACACGTTAATTGCCGATAGTTTGCAAAATGAAACTTGTAAAACCATCTTTCGCGATATTTTGCAAATTGTTATTAAAGCAAGTGACATTTCTTGCAAAACACATGTAGTACAAAAACTGGCCATGGTATTAAACACAGAACTGCTTATACAGATTCTGTGAGTCGCTCCGTCAATTCTTTGCGACGTTTCGCTTATAAATAAAAATCCATAACGCTCAGGATGTAACCAGAGGTGAAAAAATTGCTGAGTTGGAGTATGACTAAATTTGCCGGAGTCTGAGCCCAAAAATTTCGGTTTTCGACGATGTTTTTGCAAAATTCCTCCGAGCAATTAACTCAATAAAAGTGTTCTAAACGTTAAAAACATAAGAATCGAAAGATACATTTTTTGTTGAACAAAGAAAAATTTAGGTATCCAAATTGCAGGAACTTGCGGCAGAAGTTTTACTGGAGGCGCAGTGAATGCTGAGATACACAGTCACGACTATACTTTTTGTCTACATCACTAAACTATTTGCAGGGTCTAAGTTTACTTTATACCACCAATATGAGGCGTCGATACTTGTTTACGTTTTGCTTTAACGTCACATTACAAACTTTTCATTGGTTTAAAATATTAAATATATATTTTGTATGCTATGGTTACTCGAAAATATTACGTTACATGCGTATGCAAATTACAAACTAAGCGAACAACCATCTAAACACGACCTCGCTGAGGCGAGGTCGCGAATAAACAAATTTAACACTAATTTTTTATTAAGTAATTTTACTTGACCTCGAGCTCAGGCAAAATTTGTTTACCTTCGGTTTCAGTTTATTTCTCCTCCGATTGTACCCTGTGACAGAAATTCAACTGGAGCTGGAGGTCGGTGTTCTGTCGGACCGGGAGCAAGTCGGAGCCGGCAGCAGACCTCCGGTTGTTCCCTGGTAATCACCAACGATGTTAAAACGGGTTTATTGCGCTGCTTAAATTTTATCTTCAAAATATTTTCACTTTATGAGATGTGGTTTCTAGGAAGGGAGGTTGCCATATCTATACAATACTTACCAGCAGACAGTTGCAAACCAATGTCCTACTTTTGTTTTGTATTTGATAGTATTATATGGCTCATACACGTGTTTCATGTGCAGACATCATACATTGCAAACATAAAATACTCTTTCACGTCATCGAACAAAATATTTTTGTCAATATTAAAAAATGTTTGAAACTAGACGAGCTGACGCAAAAAATTCAAAGCTGAAATTTTAGTTGATAAACATACCTACAGTTGAATACCTATGCACGCCAATATTTGAAGTGATAATTCAACGTATTCGCCAAGTCCGAGCATTGATAACGTATATTTTTGAAATATACACAATACTGTTTTGAGTATTTTTGTAGATTCTAGTGCTGCGATTAGCGTTGTATACTTTAGAGATTTTGGTAGTTCGTTCTAAACGAATAGTAGTGCAAAAATACATTTATCCGCAAAAAATTTTTGGTGATAATATGATAATGTCCCTATCTTACAATTTTCTCATAAAATTTTTTGGTGATAAAATGATAAGGTCCCTACCTTACAATTTTTGCGTTTCATAACATTTAACAGCGCGCGCCCCGTCAGAAGTTGCTGGATAAGCCTCTGCTTCTTGATCATTACTGATGATGGTCAAAGTATTTGCATTACAGCCCATTAAACTGTCTACACATTTTGAAATTGGCGAGATGGTTGGAAATTTTCCGGGTATTCCCGATTCCAACGGAATTGCCCTGGATGTGGTGCGGTAGGGTTAAAACGTCCTACCCCATTATATTCCTATTTGCCAACATCTTGGTGTGCGTACTGCAGATAAAACATTCGTTACCATGCAGTGCTTTGGTACCTGTCCAAAATTCAAATACAAAGAAAAAATGAAAATCAAAGAATCGCTTGTAATTTGGTTTAGCATGGTTTTTCAGTCCACGAGTCTGCCGAGCATCGAAAATTACTGTCTATTTCGCGATGCAGTCGCAGGCAGAATTTAAAGTTATCGTATGCTTTAGGCGGGTTGCTGATATGTTTGCAAATAAACATTGAATGTGTTGAAAAATTTACTGACACAAATCCATAAATAAGTTGTTGCCTAGGCTACAAACTAGCAATAATTCTTCTTTGCGACCCTTTTGCGGCAACTAGGAAAGTGCGTATATATAAACAGCAAGCATTATTCCTGAGGCTTTGAACAGAAAGCTGCGGAAGTGCAAGTGATTGGTTATCTAGAAGAGTCTAAGAAACTAAGTACTTCAAGTACCCGGATAAAAAGACTACAGATGAAGTTTTTAATTGTTATCTTTATTTGGGACGCTATGCAAAAACTTAAAATACTGTCAAAAACTATACTTAGAATTGATGTTATCAGGCAGGCACTCACTTTTATACACTCGTGAAAATGTAGGTATGCACTCGTAAATTTGAGGACTATTTACTAAATAATTTCTATGGAAGCACGATACGTCAGGTTTCGAAACAAAACTGCGAAAACATAAGTATATAATGGATTAATGCCAAAGTGTTAACATTTCATTTTGAGCTGTTTTAACAGCTTAACAGAAAAATCCACTTTCACCATATATTTATAGATTCATATATACAACATATATTTGCCCAACACGAACAGGAAGGATTTCCAATTTTCCAACTAACACTAGCATGACCGATAACGCTTCAGTTGAAATTACAACTTTGCATGGCCATAAACAATATCAGATAGGCCGGAGTGGAAAAAACAGTCCATCGCAACACGAACAACAACGACAGCAAAGGCAACAACAACAACAACAACAAGAAGAAGAAGAAGAACAACAACAACAAGAACAACAACAACAACAACACCAACACCACCACCAACAACAACAACAACATCAACAACTACAGCAACAACAACAACAACAACAACAACAACAACAACAACCACAACAACAACAACAACAACTGCAGCATCCTGATGATAGTGCGTGCATAGGCGGAGTTCTTCAACGTCCCTTTGGTGCTCAACCTGTGGCATCGAGGGTGAACCTTTCATGGATTCGTAACGCAGCTGCAATTACACTTTACCGTAAAGGTCGATTCACATGGGATATCGATGGAATCATAACGCCAAAACGTCAATCTCGAATATCTCAAATCAGTTCGTCGAACTACGAAGACATGATAAACGCGCCAGTCTGGCATTCGTATAACAAACAACAGGTGCCTGCAGCTAGAAATCCGCTAGAAACAACGTTTAAGTTGCATCTTTCGCACTATCGCACCGGAACGACGCTGGGGTATTACGCGTACGTTTCTGACGAATACGAAACTAACCGGTCGAGTTATAAATCTAACGCATTTAACGTGCATATCGTTAAAACCTACGATGTCGGTCAGAAATTCAAATGTTTCGGATCGATTAAAAAATATTTCTCAGCCGACTTCAGCAATAGCGATGACAGAATTGTTAGTTTTTCCTCAGCTGATAATGACGGTATGTTTAGTACTTTTTGTTTCTCCCGTAGCGTATCTCATCAACAACTTACTGAAAAGTGTTATACGCGTTTTATGCAGACTAAATCAGCGGTAGACGCGGACTGAAACGTCTAACTGTAATCAAGCTGTAGGACTTCGGGGATAACTTCGCAGCCTACTTATATTTTTTCATGGAAAATGGGACCGATTTTGGCTAGCACAGCCGGGACGGCTTCAAATCCTATCAGTTTTCTGGGGATAATTGACAGCCATGATAGTTGTGGAGGTTATATTTTTTACAGGAAAACAGGACTGTTCGAACGGTTGAAGTCATTATTTTACTGGGACAATCAGGACAACTTTTAAACTTATATATATTTTCAGGAAAAACAGTAAAGCAGAGAGCGGGACAGCTTTTAAACCTTTACATTAGCTGGCAAATGAAGACAATTGTAACAGGTTGGAAGTCAATCAATCAGATAAAATTATTAATGAATATAATCTCAAACTTGGAGATTGAGCCGACTACCGAAATCTATTAAACCCAAACATAGCTTTGACCAAAAACCCAACCCAGAGCCTTTCCAGCAAACATGTATGCTTTGAAATTATCCCGGTGGTTCAAGGAACAAAATATGCTTTTACGCTGTCGGGCTGTCACATAAACAAGATATGCGTCGAAGTGGTTCAAGTGGTTCCACAAAAAATGTAGCCCATGGGCTGTCCCAGCAAAACATATTTATAGAAGTGTTTACAGTTGCGATCTGGGTATATAGTGGACCTGCCAGGAAATGTGATGCCCGTAAATGAAAGTAAATATAGGCTGAGCATATATTAAAAATAGCTGAAGTTATAGTTATGCGAAATATAGGAATTTAACACACAATCTGTATGCTTAACAATTATGACGGGTATGCACCGTACAAAATGTCTAAAGTGCTGATATTGTACAATGGTGACGACAAGCGCCTCCGATCTGTGAGAGTCCGGAAGCAAATATTCTTGCGGGAATAGGTTTAGCGTTTTTTCTGAAACATTAATTTTATATTAATTATACCTTAAATACCAACGATTGATGGCTAATATATACGAGTCACAACACAGTACAACCTCATAAGAACAGAACACGTACACTGCAAAAAATGGTGAGTCAAATTGACTCTCTGTGAAATAGGCTCTAATGGACTACACAAACTAAGTCAAATTCGATTCCGCTAGAGTTAAATTCGGCTCACTTAGTCGCACGTTTGACTCTGGCGGTGTCGAATTTGACTCAGTTTGTGTAGTCCCGTAGAGCCTATTTCGGAGAGAATCCATTTGACTCACCGTTTTTTGCAGTGTACTTGATTCAATAGAACTTTAACATCTAAAATCCGCCCCTTAACATTCATGCACTCAAATCTAAATTGAATTAAACCCTAAAGATAAAGTTTGCCGTATATTTTCAGACATTTACGCTCATGAAATATTTCGTGCCAGACTACGAATGATTCCAGCGAACACCGGCAGCGGCAGTTATCAGTGGTCACACCACATTACAAACGATTCAAGCCGATACGTTGGCAAACAACGAAAGCAAATTATATATCAATCGTTTGTTCGTGACGCATGCTGTAACGATCATATTGCTGTGAGTCAAAAGTTACTTACTACGAAGGCAGAATTCGCAGCTTTAAGAAGCTGCAGTATTCATGAAAGCGCTAGGTACCGCTCTACTACAGCACAACAACATGTTACATACGGCGCTATGACACACGGCAGTGAAGCTATGACAGCACATCAATTAGAAATGCAGACAGAGCCAGTTGAACATCAACCTCAACAGCAGCAGCACTATCACCACCACCAACAACAACAACAAAAACAACAACAACAACAACAACTCCATCGACTACAACAACAACAATACAAAATTTATGATGTCTACGGGCGCGAGCTGTGTTATGTCAGTGTCAACGATTTAAAACTTTTCAACTTAAGCGGACTCAAGACTACGGGTCAGAATGGGCTGACGTTGAATTTTAGCGATGAAGCCGCTGATTTTGACAAAATAATGATGATTGACTGGGCCTGCTGCTGCTTAAATAGTGGACATTGGAACGCGACACGCGGTTGCATTAATGCAACAATACATACTCTTTTGTGCACACTGCTTTTTATTCTAATAGCAGTATATATTTATTTACAATGGCTAGGGTAGATTACTAGATTCATCATGATACTAAATTAAATAAGATATACCAATCAACAGTTTCTTTGGTTTAACATAAATACCAACCATTGTGTACGCCGGCCGCTTTGTTGCCAGATTCTCACACGCAGAGTGTCAGCGCAAATGTTCACAACACATGCGCACCCCACAACCCTGACATGACGACTATGCACAACAGCCACTAATTCACGTGCGCAGATCGTTCCTTGTTACTGAGATACTGCGTCGTTGTGTGCCCAGGGAGACCCTGATGTGGTATGCAGCTGTGTGCTGGATCAACTCATGTATAAGTTGAGGAGCGAACCATTTTTCATGGGTCTTAAGCTTAAGCTCTAGACTATTTTTTCGCTTAGGTCTACGCAATATGCTTTCACATCCGTTATCTGTACATTGACCTATGTAGCCAACACGACACACCATTCTTCCATCGTAGCCAGCCGCTGCACTAGGCCAGTGCCGATTTGGTTTTATTAAACACATCTATTCTATAAAGATAATCCTGAATGTGCACCAATATGGCATCATGCTACTGACGACCAAATATTGTCTCAACCGGTGTTTTATCAAAAGCAATTTCGGTACCCTAGCATATTACTGCTAGGAAACATGTATATACATTGTTGTGCGACATTCCGTCTGGACCGTTGCAAAAGTTGAAAATTTTGGTTTGTGATTTTAATGCTTCATGTAGCGTAGAGTATTTATAGATGACTACCAATAAAGTTGTGCAGTTTTTAAAATTAACTTCAATGGAACATAGAAATTAAATGTAAAGGTTATATATGTTATAACGAAAAAGCTGTTTTGCTTTGCAATAATTCAATCCGGGATCAGGTTTATCTAAATAAAACGTCATAAGCAGCTTAATACAAAACCAGCCCAAATGTTTTAAAAATTAAGGAATATTCCGTTATGTGCAATCCTTGCCAACTTTATGGACATTGGGTTCATGATCCTTCCCAAAAAATAGTTACCACAAAATTGCGATAACTCAGTCAATTTTGGACCAAGGGCATCTGAAACGCCATCATTTATTTTTTCATTGTGGGGCTTGTATAACGCTATCTAATTTATCTTTGTTCCGTAAGAACGAATGAATCTGAAACAATCCGAAAATTTGCTGTACGACCCAAACTGAGCAACAGTCGCATAGCGGAAACCTTCAAAACGTATTCTGGCAGCTGGCACTTGTGCACAATGAATGCCAAAAGTGCACCTGACTTTACATGTTGATATTTTCTGCGAAAAACACCCTAGCGGAAATTTCAACCACCACGATATAACTTTCTAAATAAAATTAAAACACTTCATAATCCTAACATCAGGATCTGATGCACGCCTATAGAATGGCTGCCAGAAAGTAGTTGCCGGGGGGGGGGCAAGGGGGCCATGGCCCCTCAATGGAGTTGCAAAAATTTTGTTTTGAACAGAAACAAGGACGTCCTGCGCGTTTCACTCCCGCGCAGTAGTTGTTAATGTTTACCTATTGACTGAAACGAAATTGCTTTAGGGGTATATGTACCAAAATTTATTTTTTCACGCGTTGTTGTGTGTAGTTACTGTTTTACCGTGTATTTTGACCAAAGTATTCCTTGCATTATCCTGGATTAGGTAAGGGTGATTTTTCATATAAAAAGGCATTTTAAATATGTAAACATCTTTAAACTATGTTAGGTAGTGATGGGCATCGGTTATTTTTTATATCCCGATATCCGGCATTTTTTACCGGATATTTATCCGGATTTCCATAATTAAATTTCTATTTCGGATAACCGAAACATTTGGTTTACATGATTGCTACAGGCTGACAAATACTTCCGTTCACCACCTAATTGAGCATTGTCGGCTGAAGTGCCCCCCCCCCAAACACCCAACATGGGGGACTGACCCTTGGGGAATTACATTTTGGCAAACTAAAAAATTTCATCGCTGGCCACAAAGTTATAGAGTTGTAAAAATTTTACTAACGGCCTCGAAGATGTGTTTGAGAGGCCGACTATCTTAACGCCGGCCCTGTGAATGAGTTGATTTGGTTTGCCTCCGTCTCATTTAAACCACTGAAACAGAGATTCTAGTGTATAATTAGCAAACATTTTTGAGTAGCCGTAATCAATTAGTCCGTCTGTGTAAAATAAAATACGTTGAACGTACTGCTGTTTGGGCTTTCAAAGATCTGATAATGTAAGTTTGTGAAGCTATGGAGGAGTAAAGACACGGCAATCAGCAGACGCAAAAATGGTGGCACATAAGTACGTATCTGAATGCTATTCACAATTCTGACTTTAGGATGCGTTAGTAATCCTTGAAAACAGTAGTAGCCTTTTACTTCCACTGAAGCTGTTATTGAAACATTTGCCTGCTCCACTCGAAAGTGTGGTCAGAATATTGCAATTTTAGTTTAATTATACTTTCGTCACTTAAAAATTCTTTCGATCTCAGCATTTGAACAAACAAAACTACCTTTTTAGTTTGAAAATAACAATAATTGTTTGTAGTTTAGCTGCACAGAACCAAAAACAACGCCAATATGGTGATGCGACGTTTTTGAAAATTGTTGTCAGCTAACAGATATCCAAATTTAATATATTTGCTAATACAAATTATACGTATTGTCACAAAAGTTGTAGTTTTGATTCCGATTCCGGTATAAACCAGATCCGTTTTGCACCCTGCTGCTAACTGATGAAAATTGATTAACACACTATACATTTAAAGTATTTGTGTCCCCCAAACAAAAATCCTGGCTACGCCCATGGTGCAAACGGCGTGTTTTGCATAAAGACTTTCATAATTTTTGTATCTTAATAGCTAAGAATACAAAAAAGTAATAATTTTGATAAATAAACGCATCTGCAGCTATTAATTATTCAAAACTTTGCCCACTAAACCTAACTTGAATTACCCCATCCCAAAATATTGCCGGAGCTATGCTTACATACGCTTAAACATAAACGGTTTCGTAAGTACGATTTTTGTAAATTTCTAGCCTTGTAAGACCCAGTTTCATAATTGCTCGTTCTGCTTTAAGAAAATAAATTATACCACTGAATGCTACAAAATGGTTCGATTTAAAACCGCAAAAGCCATGCAATTGCTTTTTTTGGTTTCCCGATTTGCGTGTGACTCATGTAATTGCACACTATGAATATGTGTCCTAAAACGTAGCAGTGCGCCTTATCAAGCGTTTACAATCGGTTACATGCCATATTTCTGGTTTTGAAGCATGACCTCTTCATATTGGTAAAAGAATTGCCATTTAGTTTTACCCGAATAAGCTATCTGGAAACTACACGTTTAAAGTCGTTGCTCGTAGTTATTTGAAAAAACGTGTATTATGAAAAAATCGAAACAAAAAATCTATACCTATTTCGGGCGAGAATGTTTCTGTTTACCTGTAGCCGGTTATCAAGAATTAAAGTTTTTAGCAATTGTTAGAATTTGTTTTTATCGCCAGATTAGTTCTCAGTTATACTTGTATCTTACTTCAAATTAGTGTTGCAATTAATAGTAAAATACAAAGGGAATTTTGACGCCAATCTATTCAGACTCTCAACTTGTACCCATCAAACAGCCTCAACAAGCACTTCATACACTTTGCTATGTTTTGCGAATAAATCTGCAACTGAGTATGCCGTGTACATTAATTACAAACTTGATAAGACTAAGTTTTCAAGCGACATGCAGGATTACTTATGTGCTGAAAATAACGAATGTTATACTTATTTTTTACAAACTCGGTAATTGCAGAGCGGAATAAAGCATAATATATATTAACAGGCACTACCCTGATATGTATCTAGTAGTAACCTGTGAGGAGGCTATCAATCCTACCTCAAAGGGGTCCCCAGACACCTGAGGGCGACCAAACTGATTCGCCATGCGGATTCAGAAAATTATACCTCTTTGGCGTAAGTTGGACACCATTTGGTTATTCACGCTTATTTGGCATCTCGCACTTCACTTGCGATAGTGTTTCCGCAAATATATATTGCCCACCAGTATGCTTTTTGATTTCACAAGTTCCCTGCATCGCATAAAAGTTGCAGAAGGCCTCCAATCCGCTAACTGCGGCACTAACATCACTAACAGCAGATTGTCAATGTGTAATTTTTAGTAAGTTAAAACTTAATATATGCTGAAACATTAAAATGGCATCTATGTTCACTGCACTAATATCGGTGATCTTACCGCAAATTGTGTTGCGTTCATTATTACTTTGTGCAGGTGAAATCACTTCCTTACAAAGCCCAGAGTCTGTACAGCTAATTCGCATCTTAGAAAAAGCATTTTGCGGTACAATCGATACAAAACATCGAAGGCGAAGAAGAGCAGCGTTGAAAAATCTTGACGGTGCACACTGCAACGAAGCGGAAGCCAGAGTTTGCAATAAAGGTCGATGTGTATCTGCATGCAGCATAACAGGTGAACACAAATAGCATCGAGATAGTCTTCGATTCTGCCCCTGTATTGCATGCAAAACTAATAGGCAGGAATCAATATATTAGTTGATTGAACCAAGGCTCGCTAGCCAAGTGCGCGGTAAACCAAACACAATTGTACTAAAATCAAATCTCAGTACAAATTTTGGTTTTGATCCCATGTTTATGCGGGGTTCACGTTATAGCCGGGGCAGCTTGAACATGTTTTGTCCCTATTAGACTATTGGGTAACATTTTGTCTGCTTATACATACATTCCATTTCATATTCAAAAATTCGTAGTTGTCTGCTATTATCATGTGCAGCTCACCTTTGTTCTTCAATATCATATCATATTAGAGGTATTGTCTGCGAATGTCATATGATATATTTTCAAATGTCAGCATACTTGAGGTAACATACCCAAAATTTCCTGTTGAATACCATATAATACTAGAACTTGAAATTTGAATTTTGAATTATGAAGCTGTGGTTTTATGCACGAACGTATTCGGTATTTTAAAGCACATTTGCGCACACGGGCATCCGCAGAAAATTATTTTTGGGAAGGGCACCGAATAAATTTGGTGGCCACGTACAATTAAATATTGTTTACGTTTAGATCGAGTCTATTTGGGGGCACCATACGAGATTGAGGGGCACGCGCCCCCCAATGCCCCCGTGGGGACGCCCTTGTCTGTGCCGCTGCCGTCTGACTTTTTCATTTAGTTATTTGCACCCGAAGATTAAACTGTCCCGGTGGATATCATATGATATTCGTTGTAATTTTGGAACCTCATATGATGACCACACAAGCAGTAACTTATTGATTGCGCCAATGTGTACTGGCTTTTATGAATTCAATTTTCAGGCGTCCCAAATATGCGCTCTTTCTGCTAACCTATCTAACTTTTAAGCTTTAGATATCATCAGAATCTCAATCAAAGATGAGTCTGACACTGGCGTAGTAAAGAAAAGTCTCGAAATGCGATTCCTGTGTTACTAACAGAAAAATTTCTTTAAAACTCGTGGACAAAAATCACAAATAAGAGAGGGAGGATTGATCAACAAACCCTCTCAGCTACGCCCTTTATAGTGTAATAAACACCGATGTTTACGAAAACAGCGCTATTTATTTCAGGATTTACACGTTGTTCTTGTCCACAATACGGCTACGATAACCGGGAAGCCCGGTGTGGCATTTGTTGTGGAAATGCGATTGAATTTTGCCAACCTGCATCAGCGCATCATATATTGAACTCACGTGGCGCAACTTGGATACGACAAAATGCAATCGATGGTTGCCTGAGACCTGAACAGAATGGCCGACGCCAAACATTTGATTCGAAATCGGATCGTACCAGTTCTTCAATGTCTTCTGACGATAACAATGCTCGTGACGTAGAATTATGTCAAAAGAATGAAACTGGTAAAATATGTAATATCGTATACGAGTCAGGTTTGATCGAAACTCCTAATATTTGCGTCAACGGACGGTGCCAATCGCTCACTTGCGATTTATTGCTCGGTGAAACAAACCGTGGAAACAAAAGTAGCAAATTAGCAGACGTACAGTCATGTCCATGCGCTTCCCATCAGTACGCACGCTATCCAGTATGCTGTATGAATCCTGAAACTGACGAGTGTTTACCATTTCAACAATGGCTCATATCATCACAATCGAGGAACAAGTATGTCGCGGCAATAGGCTTAAAGACTGGGCGTCCCCTTGCAGGTGCCGCTGAGTCTAGCGAAATTAAAACTACGCATATGGTCAGCGAAGCAAAAAGTCGCGGAGGTGTGGGTTTGTGGCAGTCATGCTCACAAGATCCGGATAATTCCGACGGAAAGCGTTGTGGACCTGCACATCTTTGTCAGCAGGGCGAATGCACGCATGTTTGCGGCAATCCTTCAAAAGAATGTTTCTGTTCTCCCGGCAGCGCTGATGAATGTCATATATGCTGCTTGTCTTGGGGACAATGCAAAAGTAGCTCCATCGTTCGTAAGTCGTTATCTGGTGAAATGTTAAGTGAAAGTCGGCAAGATGAAAAAGCATGGCGAAAACAGAGACGTACAAACCAAAAATACAACCGATCTAACAATTCAAGTATCCGCAATGCTAGAGCCGAAAGAATAGTTGTGCCTGCTGCAAAACAGAGTAAAAATAATTACTTTGTAAGGACTATTGGGACACCATGCAATTTTAATCAAGGTGTATGTCAAGCAGGTGGGATTTGTGAATTGCTTGAAAACCGTCCCGTTCTAAAATTTTGCATTGAAGGAAGCCTATGTGACACTGATAGCGTGTGCAGAAATGGACTGTGTCAACATGTATGCGGCGAAGCCAGTCGAGTTTGCATCTGCCCACCGGAAAGCGGAAACGAATGTCACATATGCTGTCTGATGGGTAAGATTAACACTTCTTTGTTTACATAATCATATGATAACTTCACGGATAACTGTGTCGCACAGACTTTACAACTACTTAATGCAGCAACTATTGCCAGAATTTGAAATTCAGTCCTTTAAATCTTGGGGTAGCCGGTGCGTATTTTACCACTTCTGTTGACACTTTGGTAGCGTGCCAGTATTGTATAGAATAGGGCCGGAACGTTTTCCTGCTTGACTGTTATATAATAGAGTAACCTCAAACTTTAGACTATTTTTCCTTAGGCTTCGGCTTGGGATTAGGTATAGCTCACCCTTGCGCTTAGGTTTAGGCTTTGGCTTAGGTTTGGGCATAGGAATATGCTTATACTACTGTTCCGGCCCTGTTCTACACGTATGGGTTGTTAAAAGAACACATGGGTAGTCAATACAGTTTTGATAACACTTTTTTGCTTATTATATATTAACATCAGCAAATTCTACATTGTTTTGATTACCTACATTTTACTTCTGTTCCGACACCGACTTTTGTCAGCCTCTTGCAGTGACATTTTCCCCTTTCGGTTGCCCATGTTATAAAATTTTATTTTTAGAATAATTTAAACCTTACGAAGTCATATTTAGAAATACAAAAAGTTAAGCCAAACTCTGCTCGAAACATCATAAATTGTAGCATAAGACCGCAAAGTTAAAGCAGCCACCTTTGCATGTTTATGTGAAACACGTAACCGGCAGGCTTTCATCTGGTTTTATTAGGCACCACAAAAATAACCAGGGCTTGCTGTAGGAACGCACGTCGAATCAAAATATACAAAAAATTTAAAAATGGAACAATTTTTGGACAAACGCTGACTAAAATTCACGATGACTTTAATCAATCAGGATAAAACTAAATACGACCCAATATTTCTATATTGAGTGTTTCATAGCCATTCTATATTGCCTATTTAAATTATGTTAAACACGGCTGCACCAAGGATGCGACGAAAGCGGAGATTTTTCGCGATAAATGAACGAATGCAATGGATTTGCACAAAAAATTTAAAATGCTGACACAGCTAATATCCCGATATGACTTAACCTAGCATGAATCTGCTTAAGCTAGTGTAATTTTCTATAACCTACACTTGTCCACTATATTAAATGCAAACGCGTACTGGATGATATCGGAACCTGAACAGCAATTTTATATAAGAATTTATGGTTTTCGGCACTGCACCCGCAAGCTTGTTAGATACTTTTAGTGAAAACAGGTTGTTTGGACAAAATCGTTAACTGGATGAAGAAAACAATAATTTTTCAGATACTGGAGATTGCGTATCATTTATGACTTTGACCAAACAATCTACTCAGTTTGATAATCGGAACGTCTTTCCGACCACAACTGTATCAACCAGTATAGCAAAGGGTTCTCAACATAAAAGTGTTGCACCGCAACAACAGAATCTCTCTCGTAAATACCGTCGTAGTTCTTCTATCAATTTACAACAACATGCTAAAGTTCATTTGGTGTATCACCGGTCGCTTCGTCGACGTAAATCTGATGTATCGTTAAGTCATCATACCACAAAAACCACATTCATCACAACCGCACATAGCAGCAACAGCAGCAGTAGCAGTGTAGTAGTTACGTCACAAGAATTGGGAATGGATTCAGAAAAATCATCATTCAATAGCAAGACAACAATGGCCACCTCTACAGTTACTGTACACGGACAGTTTAAACTGTTTCGACCTACAGGATCTCTCTGCAATTATTCCTTTGGCGTGTGTTCGGCTGATGGCCAATGTTTACGTGCAAAATCTCATCCGTTGAGATCGTGCTTAGACGATTCTAATTGTGGATCAGATGCACTTTGTGTCGATTTAAAATGCGTTCACGTGTGTGGTTCGTCTGAAAATCAGTGTATTTGTTCCCCTGCATCAGGACTTGAGTGTCATGTATGTTGTGTTTCAGGTGGCGAAAGCGGTGATACAAGTGGAAGCTCGAGTTACATCAAGTCGTGTGTCAGCGGAACGCAAATGCGAGGTCTTACCGCGCACAAATATCACAGACCACTTGGTACGCCTTGCAACTACACTTACGGCGTGTGCACTAATGATGGTACGTGTGGGAAAGTTGCTGACCGTCCTACTGAATACTGTGCTAAAGACGGCGAATCATGTGGAAAAAATCGCATCTGCAAATCAAACGAATGCACTCACATCTGTGGTTCTGAAGCTGACGAATGTCTTTGCCCACCTGATAGTGAAACAGAATGTCATGTTTGTTGCATATTGCCAAAGGAGGGATGCAAATCAATACACGATGGCACAAAACGTTACACGCTTCGCGACCTTGGCCAAAGCTGTAACAATACGCTTGGGGCATGTTCGTCGGAAGGCGTTTGCATTCCGTTAGACAATCATCCAAGTCTTGACCCTTGCCATAATTTAAAAAACGACGGCAAACAGTGTGGTGAAAAGCATATTTGTAAAAAACGCAAATGTACACATGTATGTGAAACCCCTGATCAAGAATGTCAGTGCTCAGAAGCAAGTGGAACGGAATGCCATGTTTGCTGCCTGCGCTATGGTGTATGTACATCCGTCTATGATGCAAGATTAGCAACAAAAAGTAAGTTTCTCTTACGAACACAAGGATCAAGTTGCAATTTTACGTTCGGGTTTTGTGATGCAACAGGTGCTTGCGTACCACGTGCAAGTCACCCTGCTTACTCAATGTGTCGTAAGGACAACTCAGACGGATTACCTTGCGGTGAACGACGTACATGCCAACAAGGCTACTGCAAACACGTGTGTGAAACATCGGAACAAATGTGTAGCTGCACTCCAGGGTCTTCCACTGAATGCCACATTTGTTGTCAGTCCGGTGATGAAAACGTGTGCACCTCTGTATACGATGGCACAAGTTCTCATCTTCTTCAACCTCAAGGCACGTCTTGTAATTTTACTTTTGGCACGTGTAATGAGCATGGCCGGTGTACGTCGCAAAGATATCATCCTGGATCTGGCAGTATTTGTGCTCTGCCGGAAAATGAAGGTCAACCATGTGGTTCTGGTCGTGTCTGCAAAGGAATAGCATGCAAACATGTGTGTGGCAGTGAAGTCAATTTATGTACATGTGAAGGTACATCGACTGCATGCCATATATGCTGTAAAAATCCCGATACTGAAAAATGTGTTTCAAAATACGACGGAAAAAGTTCCGATTTGCTGCTCCCGGTGGGATCCGCTTGCAATGAAGACAGCTCAGACGACTTTGTATGCAATGTTGAAGGTGTTTGTGAAGAAGCAGCGTCATTTTGTGTTGATGAAAAAAATCATAACAAAAAATGCGGGCAAGGCTCATACTGCGACAAATCTCGGGCATGTTCTCATGTCTGCGGGTCGAAAAAATACGAATGCACTTGTTCAGCAATATCGAAAAAAGAATGCCATATTTGCTGCTTAGCATCTTCATTTGTTGGTCAGAACGGTCAAGCTGAAACCAATAATGATGAAGATGACGGTTGCATTTCTGCTTATAGCGATAGCTATCCATTTCTAATTAGAGATTATGGTTCTGAATGCGACGAAGGTAGAGGCATTTGTATGCTTGACGGTAGTTGTAGCATAGAAGCAGCCTTGAGGTTGAAAGCTGAAAAAAATGAAGAATCATCTTTAAGTATAAATCTTTACGTGATATTAATGTGTGCAGCAACATTTAAAATCTTTAGCGAAATGCCTCTTACAGTTACGTAGAAATCGCACAATATTTTCTTACTTGGGTTCCGGCAAGTGTCTAGGAAATTCAGCTGCACTTTTAATGTTTTGCTATGCAGTTATATATAGGTAGAAAGAATAGAAGATAATAATCTGTAGTACTGTTTCACCATAAGGAACCTGCTTGTATCGTTTTTGAAACGGCCTGAAGGCCGGCTTGATTATTAGCAGCTTATGCGATGGAGTACCCATTTTACAACAGCCTGAATGCGGAAGTTACTAATTTAAGACTATTCAAATAGATCTCATATTTAGGTTGGCTAACCATTTTTTAAATTTTGCCACCAGTAATTTTACAAAAATCTTGATTTTTTGAAAGCAGTATTCGAAGGCAGTCTCCCAAGGGTAATTTGCTTTACTCCTACTGTTTTCACCAAACCAATTTTGATCTTTTAAAAAGAAATTTGCATTTAGATTACTTTTGTCCATATGGCGTACATGTATAAGTTTATAGGCATCAGAGTATATAGGTATATTATATAATATAAACGCGCTGTTTCAAGATCGTATGGCCAAATGGCTAAAGTGGTGGACTTGAAGCCAGAAGCCATAAATTCAGCGCCTTCCAATTTTGATATTTGGCTGGGGTTTATGTTTTGAATAAAATTTAAACCCGTACTTAAACAGCTTGTAGTGGACCGAATAAAATTTGTAGGGTCATGGGAGGATTTCCTACCCGTTACAAGCGTGGCAAAATTTGTAAAAGTAAAATTTGTCGATAGCCCGCTCGCACCTTATTACTACTAGCCTGACTAATTTTGGGAGATTCAAAAATCACAAGCAGTTTCTCAGACAAATAATTTGTCAAAGAGGCAGGTTTAAGAATTGCAGACGGCGCAATGGAGCATAAATTGCATATAACTTAAAATTCAACATGCAAATACTAATACCTTAATTGCAGCGTGTTACTTTTGATTATTATCGCATAACCGAAACTAATGATTTGAGCCTAAATTGATGTTACAGGAGCTCTCTTCTTGAATCTGTTATATTGCATCTGTTCCGGTGTTAAAAAGCTACACGTATAGTTGTGTCATATAGGTATAATCTAATTATCTTCAATCTTGATTGGCTGTTATGGCTTAATTGCTTTACGAACCGTACAATTTCTTGTAAATTATTTATTTTGCTGTTTAAAACTCGATAGATTATGAGTAAAAGTATGGAATTTTTTTAAAGAATTCGCTCATACTTGTTGATTTTACGCTGTCTCCACTGCGGCTTATAATTAGAGCACAACTGTCAAGCCGAAATGCTTTAATTCTATACTTTAAGTATTGAATAGGGCCCGTCTAGAAATTTTTAAACGGTATAAACATAGCATAAAACAGGAGAGGACACGTTTAAACAAAAAATTTTCAACTTAAAACTTTGTATGCCAATAAAAATCATGTTCACTGTAATTGCATAAGAATCACACACGACACACCTATATAATCACCAGCTGGAACGCTTCCCAAAAAGCGCAGTTTTAATGATGTATAGATGAGTCAAGGATGCGTGTAGTGTTTTCCGACAAATCACAGAATAAACGGGGAGTTTTTCAGGAAAAAACAAACAAAGCTCCGTTTTTTACAAAAATTTTGCAACAACGTTTCTTTCAGGATAAACTTCCTTAAAAATAAAAAATATTATACACTAAACATTTAACGAAAAATGCGTAGTAAAGTCAACCCATCGTACTTTTAGTGCCGTCTCGGTTTCTGGTTGGACTGTAAAAGAGTAGGCTTAGAATTTAGGCTAATTTTTGCTTTGTTATAGACTTGGCTAAAGCTTAGGAATATATACCTACGCAAAATCCACTGTTTCGAACGTAAAAGTTACATTGAAAGTGAAGTCAATACCCCGAAAATTTGTCTCAATTCAAAAATGACGGCAACTCTAAAACTAAAACGGCGTCGTTGCAGTGGGTTTCATGAGATGCTTAATGTTATACATATACCTATACATTAACGTACTTGTTCTTACCCAAGATTTTAAACTATTAAGCAGACAACCATGATCAGTATCGTAACTGCTGCAACTGCCAATTGACCGGGTTTCTAAAATTTAAGAATTTTTTTTGGTGAGTTTTATTACTTACTTGATTTAGAGCTTGGCTTAGCGCATAAAAAACAGATTTTCCGCAGTATTTCTATTCCGAATACTGACACCGATTTTTACCAAATGAAAGTCCGGTTATACTCTGTGAATTGTTCAACAATTTTTGTTTTTTTACGATACCGAAATGTGCTGGAATTGACAAAGCTTAAAAAATTAAGATTTGACAAGATGGCTCATGTCAGCACGACCAAAATTTATGTATTCGTACAAATGCAGTTCTCCGATATATAGGTACTGACAAGAATGCTAAATAATCAAAGCATTAACAGTTTATATAATACGTCAGTCAGACGCAAAACTCATAATATATATACTTTTGTGCCTCGTCAGCTATGTATTGGAAACGAAATTTAAAATGTTCGAGATGTATATACATCGTTTCTATGCTTTTCAGTTTAACGCTTCTCTGCAAAGTACGATAGTTTTGACAACGGTTTATATAGACATTTAATTAGCCTTCACTTCTGGTTGTACCCTGATAGAGAAGTAATAAAATTAACAAATTAAACATTTTAGCTACCTTATTTCGCCTCACGTCCGGCTTCATCGCCGGCAAGTTTTGTTGATCTTAATAGTGATTGGCATTGAATATTTTTTCATGTCCGAATCCTAATATATCCGATAATAAATTTTCTATTTCGGATATCCGAAACTCGATTTCGCGTTTTTTGGGTTTTAGAACCTCAATTTTCGTTTTTTGAGCACTTGTATAATTTTGTGTAGTACCCTGATCCACAAGCTGATTGCTACGAGCGCATAAAACAAGAAATATGTTTTGGTTCTTACATTGCCAAGAGTAATATTGGTCAAAATCTTCACGACCCGCTCTAGTGTTAAACCTCTGAACCTTAAGACTCAGCCCAAGCCGATTCTGATTTACCTAAGATATTTGGATTTCACAAGGGAAATTAGGATGTTGCCCGCGATATTGCTATTTTGGAAACTTGGGATATACACAGGTTATTGCTATTTTGGGAAATTGGGATATTATACGCTCGAGAAATTAGGATTTTATGAAATTGGGATATTAATACCACGGGCCTCGTAAATTAAGCGGCGATTCCAAGCAGACAATTTAGTACCTTACGCTAAACCAAAGATGTATGAAAAACATTACTAACTTTTGTTCAAAGATCGAGACCTATCAATCTTGTGAACGATTGTTTGATAGTACTTTGCAAATTATAATACTAAAATGTGCCAATTCAACATTATTTTTAATATGACAATGTTACTTCACTGCCGGTTTCTTCAAAATTTATTTTCCTCCGGCTCCGGGTTAGCAGAAACAGTTGACAAACCGGTTATACTTGATGTTTAAGATCACCTGAAATACTTGTGCAGCTAGCAGGGTACAAGCGGAGGTCTGCCTCCATCTCCGGTAAAAAATCGGCCTCCGGCTCAATTCAATGATTGCCACAGGTTCCGGTAATTTCGGTAGTAAAATTTTGCATAATTTTGCAAAATTTATCTGTTTAGCTCGTTTCGTTTTACTTTTGTCGCAATTTCAGAAAACAATTTAAGAAATTTCGCAGAAAATTAGCGTAAAATAAAGCAACTTAACAACATATTGTATATATATAGGCTGAAATTAAGTAATTAACCTTCACTTCTATTACCTAATTCCGCCTCACTTCCGGCTCCGGCAAGTTTCGTTGACCTCCGGCTCCGTCTACGGTATTTTTCACCTCCGGTTGCATCGTGGTACCTAGTGGCGAACTAGCAGCAAAAACGCATTCATTCGACTAAAGTACTCACCCCCTTACAGTAGTGAAACGAATAAGAGGGGGACTGATATTCACTTTGCCTCTTCAGAGGGTACCCTCCTGTTCTCGGTTATGGACTGTTATTTTTAACCCGGCATCCGCCACCTTTCGTTACTGATATATCCGGTACTACAATTACCCATTGAATTAAACGCTTGTCTTGTATCAAAAGCTTGAGCGATAATGCAAGGTTTTTCTTTGGAATGTTACTTTCAAAATTTAAGTATGCTTTAAAGTTCCGAACTCAACTTTATTTGGACCAAGATGTTATGGTTTAAGGAAGCTATCCGCTTACGTACTCTTATTAAGGATAAGACTCCTATTAATTGAAACTCGAAATGGGGACCCCTCTTATTCGGGTCTCCATAGTACAATTTATTGAATCTTTAATATATAAACGCATTACTTACAGTTTTATTATATACTAAACAGTAATTACAAAACAAGGTGCACACTTGCAGGGTCAATTATGTTTTTGGATCTACACATAAATAACAAGTTTCAAGAAAGCCGAGTTCAGTTATGACTATTTGACAAACTACCTGTCTTGTAACTCTCTTAACTTGCACCTGCAACCCTGGCATACGGTACAATACGTAATATTTCTTCAGGTAAAGACAGAATAAATACTAATAAGTCATGTCGTTTGACCGAAGCGGACCATACCATTACCAATATTTAAAACACTTTAAACCTATGCAAGCATTAAGAAATACTTTTATCCAGGACCTGTCTTTGGCGTATTTTTGGAAACCTAAATGACCATGTTAGGATAAATGTTATTAAGGATAATACTTGAATTCATTTCAGAAGGGACCTGCTTTTGCAGCTAATGTATATATTCGAAAACGTAAACACTAATAGGCATATCCACACAATAAAGAGAACCATGTACCATTGCACCGCATCTGTCTATCATTAGTATTTGAGCGACGCGTATTCACTGGAAGTTATGCGCTGACTCTTCACTGAACGTGGTTTTCAATATCAGTAAAACGGTCTTTAGCAGTATCGATTAAACATTATCTTAGATTTTCCATATTGCTTAAACAAGCATAAAATTAGAACAACGCAATATCAATTCACAGTCATCTACTGGTAAGATTACTACATTATCAACTAAATTTTTAAATCATCACGAACGCAAAAACATTAATCGTCCACTAATTTGAAATAATAGCCACATTCACAGCGCTTCGGAACGCCTTTGTGTAGCCACATCCAGTTAATATAATGCTGGTCTTCTTCGCCTGCAATATTAATTGCAATGGATATAACAAAAATACGGCAACAAATGTCTATGATCTGGAAAACATTTCCGGCTCATACAGTATAACCATGGTGCGACCAGATATCCGGATCCGGTTCAATACCCGGTAAACCCGATATGCGAACCCGACTCCGGTATAACCTTACCAAATACCGAAGATATGTGGTGGTGGTGGTTCCAAGTTTCGTAAACTGCTTTTTCAAGTGAACGACTTTAACATCTTCTAGTGATGCGTTTTTGCGCAAGTCAAGAAGTCTATGTTTTGATACACTGAAGTAAAAATGAAAAATTCAAGGTAATAAAATTCTAATTTAATGAACATAGACTTCTGCAACTACTCAAATGCTTCAAACTACGGAAATTTAGATTTCAGATGTTGACATCCGGTTTAACAAAATCCGATCGAACCCAGTTAACCATAGAGCAGGGTGTGACCGAATATTACTTTGCCGGATACCGGAACGGGAACCGCATATCAGCCGGATATAGCATTAAAAATTGTGTGGTTTGAAGAATTCGAGTCGCGCAAAAGTAATACTCATTGAATTACAATTAATATTGTTAGCTGAATTTTTTTAATATTGGTTTTTTGCCGGATATTAAACAGAATCCAGATATCCGGTCGCACCCTGCCATAGAGACAGGTCGAACTATTTAGGCATGTTCGTTCGCCCAGAATAGGTCGTAATTTATATCGATTGTTGGCAAAATGACGTTGAGAACATCAGCCAACGACAGATGGGCCAAATTCAATACAAATTCGACACCGTTTCAAGGCAAAAGGTACTATGCGAAAGTATGGCAGTTCTGGATCACTAAAACTGTAGGATAAAATCAAATTGACAATTTCCAAGCCATCACAAGACATGTTACCAAGCAAAAAAGAACACGGCAAGTCGCCTACGGAACCATTTATACCCGAAACAAGTCTGCTTTTCTGAGTAACTATAGAGAGTTAAACTTCATCGCCTCATAGCACATGAGCAGGTATATATAACTGGTGTTATATACGTGAAAAATGAAGCATGGTCTACCTTTAACAGAATTAATAGGAAAAGACATTTTCATTAATCCAAACTTAAGTTTATACTCATATATATGCAAATCTTACATATGCATCCAATAATTCGGCAATCAAATGATGACGGAACTTCATTGGGCTCTTGTAGCGTTCCAGGACCGCGCTCAAAAATCTTCGGCTCATATCTCTGTAATGTGCACTGATTAAGTTTGCTTTTTTTCAAATAGAAATCAAATAACTGACTTTGTCCAGATATGCAGGTATCCGGCTGTAATTTGAGCACTGTTTTTATTCTGTCACATCTTTGTTGCAGGAATTAAGAGTTCCTACGAAAAGTCGTCACTGAGGCTGCCACTGAGCCCTTGTGCTTGAGAGCAGGGTGGCAACAAAGGTTCGGATTCGGCACAAATTTACGGTTCGGATTCGGTTGTGAAAAAGCCGAATCCAACAATGTTCTTCAATATATTTTATCAGTTTTAAACAATAAAAAATTTTCAGATTCCGTCAAATCGTAGATTCGGTGCCACCCTGCTTGAGAGATAACATTTTAAGAGCCACGAAGAATTTATCGCACACGAAAATTTCTAGAAACTAAATTACGAATTTTGATTGCCTCAGGCTCACTCAGAACAATGAATAGATGCATCAATTTATGTTATTTCTTTGAAATACGTTTGTGTCATTATTTTTAAAACACAAATATTTGGTATAAACTTTTATTCTCATGTGGTTTATATTCAGTGCCGAAAGTATATTGTGTCAATGCCAGTTGTTTCCGGAATCTTCAGTATATATGACGTCGCACTCTGGTATGATTTAAAAGCTTTAGTGCAACAGTGGATTACACCATGTTACTGAATTTAGCTTAACTTACGCGTGATACAAAAAGCGAACTTTGTATGAAGGCTATTTTTCTAACTTAGCTGGGCTAGAATCACCAGACACGGATTATGTCCGAAAGTCGTTACCTATTAAAAATGTCTGAAGTTCATATGCTAACGAATATCTAGTTGTCGAGGTACCGAGTACTGCATCTTCTACTAACCTTGCGTGCTCATTGTCACAGTTTTGGTTTTTTTGTGAACCTGGTAAGCTATAAAATGAGCATTCGAGTCTGACTTTTTGACATAGGTCAGTCATACGTTTTTTGAAAACAAAATAATACCGAAGAAATTCTCAACTTTTAAACAAGCGATTTTGAAAACCTTAGGGGAGATTTATGCTAAAATTGTGACTGCGCAAGCGACAGGAATTATGGAGATTTGAGTCTGAGATTGAAAATACAACTCCTGTCTGGTAGGATGCAACCGGAATTACAATTTACCGGAACCGGAATTTGAAAAAATTACCGGAAACGGAACCGGAAAATAAAAAATACATGCAACAAAACATTCATTTATAATTTTCTTTTTTTGCAATATTATTGGTGAAATAACCCTTCGTAGGAGATAGATATTCACTTAATCAGCTGTATTTTAGATTTTTATTATTCACGGCGATTGTCAAGATTTATACAATATAAAAATGAAATTACTTAATTTTATCGTCATTTTTAGAAAAATATCTTAATTTTCGCCGAGCAAAATTTAAAACCAGAATTTTTAATTCCAGTAAAAATTTACCGGAACCGGAAGGTCAAAATTTGCCGAAACCGGAACCGAAATTCCGGTTGCACCCTGCTGTCTGGTGAACGAAGACAACTCGCACTTGTACATAAATTGTCAATCCATTTTTCGTTGCATTAATTTGCCCAGCAAAATTTAATGAAATTTTCGCAATATCATGCGTACACAAGGTGACCTTTGAGAGGGTAATGTGACTGTGATAAACACTGAAACCAAGAAAGTTTCAATGCACTGCACACTTAAGCCATAAAGCTTTAGTGCACAGCACACTGAAACTTTTTTGGCTTCAGTGCCCTGCATACTGAAGTTGTTGGATTCAGTGTGCTCCACAGTAAAGACTGTCCCTCTGGAAAATGCACTATCCAAACCGGTTCCGGTACTTAACATTTGGTCGCATACGCTGTTCAGCACAAGTTAAACCATACTAACTTACATCGTCGCCAGCCAACTTAGCAAGTAATTCCAATTTTTCGCGCCCAGTCGCGTGTTCAATTGGATCAGGTAAGTCTATAAAAATAAAACGCATTCATTGGGTGTTTCTTTTGAAAGGAAAGACAAACTAGATGAGAAATCAAAGGCAGTAAGACAGGCGCCTACTGACTGCCTAACAGTATCACAAATTAGCAAAAAAGCAAATTAAATATATATACATCAAAATTCTGGGTAGTCACATTACGAAAAACACGCGGCCCAGCTGTCCAATTCAAAACATATATAATTCAACGAAGACTCTAAAGTGATACTTAAATGTAAGAAGAAAAGGCCAATATGAATATTGTCACATTTCGATAAACTATAATTCGGTTTATGTATATATACATATGTTTCCAATATATGGGTTATATCGTACAAGCACATTTTCGAATAAAATTAGAAACTATTTTCGTACCGCCAACTGGTATTCCAGACTTTGTTACGACTGAATGTTTCCCAGTGAATGACCTTGTACTAACTATAACCACATTCCGAAATAATTTTCCGCAGCAACGCGCGAGCATATTAATGTTGTATATACTCTCAAAACTACACGTATATTTCTAGCAAATATAGAACAATAAATAACTGTAATACTATGAATGATAAAACATAGGACAAGAGCGGCGTAGAAAATAAATCTGTCCCGGGGCACATATTTACCGGAAACGAACAGACGGGACAGGAATAGGATTTCAAAACGATTCACATTTACGTCTGTTCACACATTACACTACTTGAGAACATGTGTATATGCATGATTCAGATATTTACGTATTTAAGCTCGAAAGATAAACGTCAGTTTGTTCGTCTGTCAGCGGGAAATAATTTAAATCCTGATTGCATATATTATTACGTTTATATATGTTTTATATTGTGCTTTCAGAATATCAAACCCCATTTTCCTACCAATTTTTATGCGCTCGTCATCATGCGCTCATTATTTTATGGCAATTCTTTACCAATTCCCCATTTTATGCAATTCTTGCAATCCGTACTTTCTGTGATTTTATATTCGTCTATTTTCATGTTTTAAGGATCGCCACTCCCGTTTCCTACTAATTTTTGGGAGCACCTCCTATTAATATAATTCTAGAAGTTTCTGCAAGTGTTCGGGACCTTTAGCTAGTATTTTGACCGAATCTGACAAAATATCATTTACAAAGGATTTGCATTATTTCTAGGGTATTAGGAATACTATTTTAGTGCATTCGGAGCACTCTACTTCGATCGGTCTAAAATCGCAGTTTTTGACCAGTCCAGAACTCACAGTGAGCATATCAAAAACAATATTGTTGTTTCAGTCAGTCAGACTCCACACCAAACCCTCTTCGGATCCATTTTATAGAAACGCACATTATCAGTGTCAATATTTCTATCGTATTCACCCCTGACCAATTTTGAATCCTACAGGTGAACAACACTCTAAAGCCGTATTCACACGCGCAAGTTTTCTTGTGACAACTATCAGCTGCAAATTGCACGTAGGACTTGCATTTTTCCATTAGACAATGAGAAAGCGGCTGCAATACATTTAGTGAACTTGCACGGGGTTTCACACATGTGAATTGAGTTCCTAGCTACGATTTTTTAATGAATTATTTGCAGTTGCAAGTTTTTCGAACGGGATTTTGGACAAAACTTGTAAATGCAAGTTGCAACTGCATGTTCTCGCAGCAAAATTTGCACGCGTGAAGAGCGACTAATGCATATTCTGTGTTTCTACCATGAAACTTAAAACTTACCATATATCGACTAGCTATGCCATCTACCCATTGTTCAAGAACAACGGTTTCGAGGTCAGTTGTGAACTTTTATTTCTCACAAAGAACAACATTCCAGCTATATGTTGGGTTATGGTTATAAATATCAGCTTGGATCCCATTAAACTTTCTACATGCGTTGGGCATTTGGTACGCAGCAGAATTGCAACGTACCATTTATAGGATTTTGCTTCGACCATAAACCACGAACACTATTTATTTGGCAACAGTACGACTAAAATGTTACCAGTTTCTTCCAACCCTATATTTATAAAAAGTTCAACGAGTATGCGCGTACAACGTTTTCCATTTTATACTAAGGGTGCAGGGAACGAGGTCTACGTGAATTAATAGGAGCAGAACCTTGTTCTGCGGGGCTGCCATCAGATTTAAAGCCTAAAGCTTTATGTATTTTTTGCTTTAGGCTTATGATTAGGCATAAGCTCATTCTTGAGTTTATGCTTAGGCTTAGGAATACGCTTATACTGCTATATGGCACTTTTTACGCGAAGGGAAATGTTTTAAGCAGCATTTCGTTTAAACTTGGGTAGCATATCTGATCATTTCGTTTGGCCGCTATGATTAAGCTCTGTTGGAAACAAACGATAAACATGAATCTTTTTCATCAAAACAAAGCTTCAAATATACTAAGTATATGGTGTGCGGTGGAACAACCTGCGTCCATTGTTTTCTACGTCAATGAAAACGTGAGTTTGTTTAAAAGTCTTTCCCAGTTTACATTTTCCTGTGAGTTATGTTTAGTTCTAAGCGTTATTTTATGACAGATTTATTCGCCTGTGACTTGGAATCAGTTTAGCCGCCGTATATGATAAAACAGTAAGTTAAAAGATGGCACGGAATGCTTAAAATATGAATTAGTATTAAAACAGATAATCCGTCTATTCTGAACAAATACTTAAAGCATAGTTCAGATTTATTCACGATTTCGGCACTTCGATCAAGATGAACGAAAGCGCAAGTGTTCTGAAATAGCTGTACGTACACTTTGCAAATCATTGCACAATACTCCACTGCCGAATCGTGGAAATCATTATATAGTTTGAAAATAGCTTGACTGCTGTCCAATACGAAGTACTATTAAGTGGCTAGTTTAAAAAATATAATGAAATAGGCTATTAATCATTCGCGATAAATTTAGAACAGGACTCGGACCGTCCACTTTTCAATCCGTGGCTACACGCTTCCATGCGCCGCTATTCATATCACTATTTATTTATGTTGCCGCCAAGGCGTCGGATCAACATGGACAAAATGTGTTCCGGGAAGCCCCTGTTATAACGTGAACCCCGCAATGAGTTCCGTTTTGTATTGAATCTAGATTTGACTTATGTGTTTAGGTTAAATTTGCGGCAGGTTTTCAATAAAGGGTCCTTCTTTCAGGTGTCATCCACGTACTAATGCGCGCAAAGTCGTAAAAAATTGTCACCCACCCCCATAGGACCGTGTCAAAAAACGATGCTGCAACCAGGGTCTGGTGACAACACACACCATGTACTTAGGGAGCCGGATTTGTAATAACAGTGTTGCAAGGAAGTAAAGAGACAAAACACAACAATACTTTCCTTCGAACAGTGTCTCGTTACGGTGTAACGACTTTGCAGATCCTGTAAGTGGAAAGTCGGTTTTGTCCTTGGACTCTGCAGAGACCAGTCCTACATATAACATCATTTCTACTGAGTTCCTAAAATTGACAAAGGTCCTTACCCACAGACCTGGATAATTTTTTACATTAATGAGCGCAGTATTACGTGGATCAGTCATCAAGTAAGCGGATGTTGCCGGAAACTTTACTCTTATGCGGGGTTCACGTTGTAAATGGTGCAGCTGGGTCACGTTTTGTCACATTCTATGTTGTGTAACATTTTGTCTGCGATGTAAGCCAATATGATATTCCAAAAACAGGGTTGTCTGCGAGCATAATGTATCGGTCACGTTTTGTCTTTCAATATCATATGATTTCCCTTACATTGTCTGTCAATATCATATGATCATGTTAAAAATGTCTACTGAGTCAGTTGCATAACTAGGTTTGCGTAAGGTGGAATAACATATGATACTAACAGACATATGCCGTTAGTATCATATGATATTACGAGACAATGTAAATAACAATACTAATAATATGGCGGGAAATATAAATTTTGGCAGGAAAATTTTTTATTTGTCGGGAAAATTAAATTTTTGGAAGACAAATTCAAATTTTGGCGCAAAAATTCAAAATTTGGCGGCAAAATTCAAATTTTGGCGGGTATATTCAAATTTGGCGGATTGTGTTATGATACGTCTTAAACTACATAATGGAAGATCATATGATACTTCAAATTCGTTTTGCTGAATATCATATCATATTTGCTGTTAATTTGGAATATCATGATATTCTCCAATATGTCTAATTGTGTCACGTGACATTCGAACACTTGTAGGTTGAGATAACCTGAATAAATGTATATATGTGTTTGTGTTGTTGTTATGTATGTTTGCGATGCTACATGAACACAGTGCAATATGTCTTTGCGTCTTTGTTAAGGACTATCGGACGTCATAGTGGTCTCGTAATAGCGTGTGTTAAAACGACGTGAGCCTTACCCAGACCCAGATATTTTTTGCAGTAGCGCGTGTAGTATAACGTGGAAGTTACATGACTGCTTCTACGTTAATGTTTGAAAGCTGAGGGCTGTGCTTGAGTTCATTGACTAAATTGTTACACGAACATTTCAAAGCAATTATGCAATTTGCAAACATTTCGCAAGCGCGTGGTGTAAGAGCTACAATCTAACAATTTAATTCGCCGGTAAGCAGAAGATTTGGGAACGCCGTGTGTAAAATATTGTATTTTTTCGAAACGCAAAATAGATCCCTGTTGCCGAACTTTTCACAGCTTGTAACAAATGACTTTAAACTAGAGCATTGTTCATCTTTTAAAGCTAACGCATTTACTCTAGCGGATTGGAATGTTGTGGCATGTCGGCGAAAGTCTGATTGTAAACGGTTGACATTAGGGTTTGTATCACGTTGCTCTAATATAAACACATCGTTTAAAAGTAACTTGCATCGCAAAGTGACGCTAGCAGGCAAACTCCAGCTTGGTGACTTAATGCACAATGTTTTTTAGACTAAAGCGTATTTCTATGACAATTTTATAGAAAAATGCATTGAATTTCAAGCTCAGATTTACCTTTGTATTTAATCCTTGAACGTTTAGCATATGCGGCTGGTGAATCAAACAACCGCCGTTCGTAGCGCATTTTAAAGTTTTCACTTGATTTTGATCTTGTTTGAGCAATTTTGCAGTAGAAGCTACATGCCAATGCTCGAAGACGTTCCGTAACTTTGTTGCTCCTAGAAGCTTATTCTCGCGACTGGTGACTGGAATACGGTTTCGTAGGGGTGTTACTTTTTCAAAATCAAATGTTGGTAATGTTTAAAAATTAGCCCGTGTTAACTGTTTAATACAGCATCATTTCTCGTTTTAAAACCGTTTTTGGTTAGTAAAACAGCGGTGTTGTAAACAATGATTAATTTTTCGGCGATAAAATAACCAATGAGTTCGCCACACAATGTTTTTCTTTGCGAAAGGGGCACTGCAACAAAAATACCTAGTGGATACAACGACACAGTAAACAGTATATATCTTAATCCTGCAAATACGCAGTCTTGAATTTGCGGACTGCAGTTAATAAAGTGTTAAAAATTATTCCAAAAGTGATAACGCAATGTCATGTGTCGAACCCAGTCTAAGTTTTATTATGTTACAAAATAATCCCGCTTGCGATTATAATACTATCTTTAATTCTAGCCATACTAAATTATAATTTAATAATTTCAGGACAGAAAAATTAATTTTGTATCCGACAATTTGAAAACTTTAAAATAGTCACGGATTTACACCATTTGTGCAATTTAAAATGGCTCAAGGTAACGGACAATGGTAATTATTTCGTGCGTTTCTGCACTTAAGCTTTGCAAACAGGATTTTACGCGAAAAAGAAATCCGATCTTTGCGTATATAATGCGGTGATAGATTGCGCCGGCACAAAATTTAAAACACAAGAAATTTAAAAAGTGGGCTATTCGAATCACACATAAACATTGATTTTTAAAAATGTAGATATGTACACGTAAGCAATGCAATGAGATTTTATGATTGACGCGCTGATTAAATACAAGAACAAAGCATATGTTAAGCTTTGGGATTTTCAATGCGAACATTAGTTTGTTGAGCTACTTGATATTTTATGTTGGTTTCACTTGACCGCTTCCAACTGAAAAACGAACGTTTCATTTATTGCAAAAGTGAAGCAAAATTGTTGAAGCTGTTGAATAATAAATGTAGTAGTTACACATTATGTGCAACACTTGGCTAAAATTGAGCTTAAGCTAACAAATTGAATCATAATGAAAATTAGGACTGTGCTTTGAAATGTCAAATTTTATTTACAATCAGTCTTGCGCTTGGCTAGGCAGGTTGAACATCTACATTGTGTAAGAGTGGCTGATGTGCGTTTTGTGATATCCGTACACTAAGCTTTGGAAAAACGACTAGATGAAAGAGAAATATTGGATGTTGTAAAAATCAAAATAAAATACATTCATTTAAACACGTGTAATTTGGTGAGTAGGCGAGATTTACGGGCAGAACACACAGACACTAAGGTTAAGTGACGTGATGCGCAGAAAATAAAACTACTTGTCAAGTTCGTAAATTCACAACAGCTTACGTATGAATTCAAAAAGCAATTGTTCGACCAACACCAGCCATTGGCCACGAAGACCAAAACTTTGGTTCCATTACAATTACACAGCAAGTTGATATATAGCAATGGTCGGCAAATAAGCACGGGAAAGCGCGTTGTTCTCAATTTATAGCATTCATGGAGAGAGATGGCTGAATTTGAGGTGAATGTTAGCATACAACCCAGTCAAATCAATGTGCGAACTCAAAAAACAGTGATTGTTCAGGGCTTGATGACATATTGTCCTCCAATGTTAATGTTTTGACTAATCGTTTTTTGTTGAAAATCTGCCATACTTAAACCCGTGGAAAACGGACACTCTGCTAGATTCTTAAATTTCCGACTGGAATTAGCAGGAGTTTAATTAGTGTTTTTGAAGCCCAAGCATAGCTATAGAAGTAAAATGTTTTCTGTAGCGTCGATATAAACTTTCGTTCCGTTTCTAAACAATGTAATGTTTTGTGGTGATTTAAACATTGTGGGTTGTGTTATAGAACCAATATACACGTGTACATTATACAATAAAATGAATGTTCAACAGCAATTAAACTTATTCTTTCAACACCATGCTCGGCAATCATTTTCTTTCGTATATGAAAAATTACGCTCAGTAAATGTTGCGCAGCACCGGTGCTAGCTTACCATTGGAAATGCAACTTTTTTTGGTGAAAGCTGTGGTACGAGAGACGATGCAAAAAATTGTGCTGCCCAAACAGCACTGGATGAGTTGAGATCTGTGGAACAAATGAAACTGCAATTTGAGGATATCAAGGTGTTCCAAAACGCGCGAAAGTTAAACTGGTGCATAATGCACGATGCACTGCAGCAGATAAGACGATCTGTGCATAATCTTAAAGGCAATCGCTTCGAATGAAGTATGGTATATATACACTCACTGTGACACTCTTGAGTCGTTGCTTTAAACTTAAATGTTTATTGTTTTTTACTGTTATTATGACTGTTATTGTTAACACCTATGCGAGTTTAATAAATAATTGTGATGAACATCAACGCTGTGAAGAGCTTAATACCAACAAAGTGAGCTAATATATAGAGCTCATTAATAAGGTACAGAGCTGTTCTTAACATCCCATCTGTAAATCTATATTCGTGCGGCACAAACATATTACGTGTTCAAGATTTTTTACTATTCCAACATATCAGAAAATAGTGAAAGTTTACTCAATTGCTAAATCGTTATCATCGATTCATTAAGAATGTATCGTTTGCCGTCAAACGCGCTTGGGCTAATTTTTGATTGTTAAATTGCGAATACTTTGCGTCGTTCACTTCTAATTGCAATCAATACATGCCGATAGAGTGTTCCGTTTCGCACAGTTGTAATATAGACAGTGTACGAAATGCGCCGTTTCACAACCGGCTTAGCTATTCCCTTTGCACGCTGTTTCAAATGATCTTCGCCTAGAATTCTATACATTTTAGAGCATAATCCAACAAATTCGCGTATAGGTGTTGAGTTTATGTCATCCTTAGACTTTCCCGTCGCTTTCTTGTTAATTTCTTCGCACAGAGAATGCTGTTTGTGATAATCGCCGAAATCGAAAAACTGATTGTTTAGTTTGAGTGTATCCAGCAAACTATCCGACTCGATTAAGTAAGTCAGCGAATCTGATCTGTATACAGCAATTGATGTCGGTGAAATATTTGGTTGAATGTATAGTAATGAAAATCGCACATCAAATGCTTCGATAACTCGAGGACACTAAATCCAACGTTGATTGGTTTGTTTAAACAAACTTGGACACGATTGAGCAACACTGCTACCAAGTTGTCGTTAAAAACTTCACTCTAAGTGAAAAGGCTGAAAAGTTGTTGGAAGTGCTTGGGGTTGAATATTTAAGAAATGTACGGTTCGTAAATATCCGGAGCACATTTTTAAGGAATCCTTTGGACCGCGTAAAAAGTTTTGGGCCAAAAATTACTAAAAATTGGTGGGTCCGAAAAGTGGTGTTTCATATATAAAACACAATAACACTGGTGTGGGAAATAGTTTAGAGAGATTGGGTGAAATTTCGGAAAACGGTAATGCCGCTGTGCAGGACCCCTACTACGGCAAGAGAACAGGAAACAGTGGCACGGGCGTCGGCAAGGGAAAGCAGGGAGACAAAACAAAGTATGTCACGCGAGCTTCAGGCAGAACAGGGGAAGAAAATCGAAGTGATTTCGTTACCGAGTACGATTTGTCGTCAGGAATCGGTGAAATCTGTACTCCGGACGAACAGGAATAGTACGACCGGGCAATCTACTATGGTTTCACGGGGATCACACGTGACGAAGGAAGCAGGGTCAAGAAGGAATGTAGAGGAGACAGTGTCGCCGGGTCTAGGATCAGAGGATATAAGTTGGCGGCAAGGGAGTGAAATACTCGGTTATGCATCGGAGGGAAGCATAGGACATGGCGGAATAGTAGGTTCGGGCATGTCCTACCCTGGGATGATGACGGAGTGTCATAATGGAAGTCAAGGATTGGAGGATTCCGATATATGCAGACCGGAATCGAGATATGCATTACCGAATCCGGCCATGATGGAGGGGAGCAATTCAGAATTAGGGATGAGATGGATGCATGCGTATGGCGGGACAGAACCGTCGTTGGGGGTAAACATGATTACGCCTCATCCGCAATTGGAAATAGATGGGCCGTTGGCAAATTGGTCGGTGGAACAACGCATGTCTATGGGGCATGGGTGGCAGCGTCAACAGGCATCCACCCAGGTGCAAGGAGCAGAAGTGATGGGTCAGGATAATGTAAAGGTGGTGGAAGAATCTAGGGGTTGTGGTCCGGTGGTGCCTCAGGTACACTCAAGAGCGACATCTATCCAGGAATCGGATGAGGAGGATGATGAAATTAAAAAGCTGACTCGACTATTTGAACAGGCATTGAAGTCGGAACATAGTGATAAATTTCGGAAATGGTGGAGTAAATTGGAAGGCGAAATGGGTCGGAGACCGGAGTCACGGCAGAATCACAGGTCAGGCAGAGTTAGCCAAGTGTCGAACAAGGATGAGGCTAACCGGCAATTTGTGGCGAAGGAGTAACAGGAGGTTACACGAACGCATGGAGCGGTGGAGCAACCTTGCTCGATGCCGATAGAAAATCAACAGGCGAATCAGTAAATGTTCAGGGGAGGTGCGGTACCCAACCCTGTCCCCTTGGGTCATCGACAGTTGAGTTATCCAGTGCTGATCCAACCATTAGCGGGGAACGTTTATCATGCGTATCCGGCTCAGCAGGGAGTGGCGCCGCTAGCGAACGCAAGTTTGCAGGTACCCGCCATGCAGACACCGAGGATGGCGGGTTTTGTGGAGATGCCAAAGGTACAGGCGATGGGGAACATGGCGAATCGGGTACCACAGAGTCTGGCGTACGCGCAAAGATAAATCACTTTAGGAATCATGTGAAGGGGTTGGCTGATTAGTATTTGGAGGAATTCGGACAATTAGTGCACGAGTTTCAGGAAAGGTTCGGGGAGTCGACGGACCTGTCAAATCGGATGGCAGCGTTCCAGAGCATCAGGCAAAGGGAGACGTGAGCGAATACGCTGATGAGCTCCAGTCATATTGGGTCAGGTATTTGGAAAAAAGTTTGCAAATACGAAGGAAAGTCGGGATTTTTTATGCCAGACTTTCGTAAATAATTCGTTCCCGGAAATGAAGCAAAGGTTGCAACTGGGTATAGTAGAATCATTTGAGAAGTTGCGACGCCGCGCCCTGAAGTTGCAGAGACAACCGGAAGCGGACGGGACGTTGAACGTAAAGGAAATAGACAAGGCTAATAAACCGGAGACTCAAGCAATACGAGCTGCAGAGTACTATGTGTTACTCGCAAAAGGAAAACAGGCTACTGTTGCCGAGGAAACCGGGCTACCAAGAATGAACGATCAGGAGCAGGCTAGCGGACAGCCAGTGGGGCAAGGGCAACAACCCGTGTCCGACCAGGCACCTCTAGACTCACAAAGAATCAGGAATCTGAGAGAAATTGGATCGTGCTTCTTTTGTGAGGAGCAGGGTCACATAGCGCGAGAGTGCCCGAGGAAGGCGAATAACGCTGGAGTAATTGCAAGGACAGACACACATGGGGCAGGGTCATGGACTCCAACCCTGCGCGTACTGCAATCGGACAAACCACGCATCGGATAATTGTTTTTGGGCGAATAGGATGCCAGTACCGGGACTGAATGCACCTTTGCAATCAATAACGTCAGCTAGTAGTAATCAAGTACAGTGCCCCGTTATTTTGCAAAGAACGAAGGAGGTACTGGGGCCGTGTATTGCATCACTGACGGCCGCAGCACAGGATGATGGGGCACCTAGTATACGGATACGGAATATTCATGAGGATCCGTTGCCTTCTATTATGAAGATGGCGAAGCTACCTGTTATAGCTAATGTATGGACAGAGGAAGAGGAGCTGCGTCTGGAGGGAAACCGCACACAACCGATCGCGTCAGTGTCTAGCAGAAGAAGTAATGTAACGGAGATGGAGGTATCGGAAGTCGAGCGTACATCTTCAGCTGAGAAAAGGCCGTCTAGTCCGGCGATCCGGGGGCGTCAACTGCGACGTCATCTGTCGGGAAGACAAACGGCAGAAAGAAAATGAAAAAGCAAAAAGGATAGTAGATATGGATCTGGATACCTTGGGTCCTCTAAAGGAAAAGGTAAAGGGCAAAGACAATGTACGATAACAGAGAATTATATACCGGCGCTACCGAGAGTGCTTGAACCGTTACCAACTCAAAAAACAGCGCAACTGGTAATACTGGCGGGAAATAATATTCCGGCTATATCGAAAGAGGTTGATCCGCTTTGATCCAGGGTCAGAAACGGGTGTCAAGGAGCGATCATGAAGGGCTACTGGGCACTGGCTGTGCCGAAGGGGGATGAGCCACCTTCGACACAGGGCGCGACCTCGGAGAATGATACCGAAGAGACACGAGTTCAGAAGTGGACCCGTTGGAACAAAGGCCACCTATAAACAGCCAGAGGTTGCCGTCTGAGGCAAAGGGAAGTAAAATACAGGAGTGGGCCGAAACGGTAGAGAATACAGCAACGGTAGCTTCAAGGGTGGCTAACGCATGCAGGTTTGCGGCAGAGGTGGCGGCTGGGAACCAGCGGCAATGGCTAAAACCGCTACAGATGGAAAGAGACAGCAACCACCGGCACCATTGTATGTGGAATTTGTAAAGGAAAACTTGGAAACGTATTTTAGTGAATCTAACGGGGTTAGGTTTACTATTCAACAACGGATTGGGCCAAATCTAACGAGGTTAGATTGGGCGGAAAACTGGTGTATCTCTAACGGGGTTAGAGTGCACGGTTCAGAAACCTGGGGTAAAATAGGGTTTAATCCCAACGGGGTTAGAATTGCACAGTTTTCCGGGAAATTGTAAAAGTATTGGTATCGGTAAGCCATTGGCTGGACTAAATAGATTCAGGCATAGGCTTTAAGGATTCCGGATCAGGATGCAAGTGGGATCGCATAATCTGTGTCTTGCTTGTATAATCGGCGTTATAAAGGTCTTGGGAAGGGATAGTAAACATTAACCGGCCGCGTTTCTAAATCAGAGCGATACGCGTACATCGGGAAGGAACAGAATAAGACTTCTCACCGTAGGCAAAATACAGGCACCAATGTCCGCATGTATCTGAATCAAGGGATTACAACTGCCTGTTATTTATAGTTTTGCAACGGCGCCACCACCTGTTGCGTAGAAATGTTCGATGCTCGCGCTGTATGTTGCCGCTTTTATCCTGAACGTGTCCAAGTAGAGTACACGGTACACTATGCATTGTATCAAACCAAAGTAGCAACCAATCATAACCTGGTGAGCGGCTGTCGCCGGTACTCACAATTAGAAAGTTGGGCACTCGACTTACCATCACAAGAAACTCGAGCGCAAACTTTGACGTAAAACAAACAAACTTTATTGCGCAAGAAAGTTGTAAAGTATTTATAGTGTGAGCAAGCACGACAATTAAACATAGTCAGCCAATACGTTAAGATTATTGTCCAATATAAGCAACAATAGTATAAGATTGATCAATATCTTTCACATCAAATGCATTATTGTTACGGCTGCGATCAACGGGTACCTCTGCGGACGAATCCGAGTGGTATCCCTCACGGGTATCCTTGGCCGTGGATCTACCTTATAAGCCTACGTGTCCAGAGGATGATGGTCCCCCTGGCGTGATATCGGGTTTTGAGAGTCACAAAATTCCGATATCGTCTTACGCCTAAGCCCTTGGCGATACGCGTTTAGCGGAGAAGTAATTCGCACCCGTAGCAGTCAGGATTAAGGCCGAGATTTATCAAACGGGTCGCCTGCTAGAATTTCTTTTAATAATTCCAAGGCACGGGTTTCTGGATGAGCGTGGTCTTTGGTTGCTGTTCTAAGGATGGCTGGTATCACGGGTGATCCAAAGGCGATCCTGAAGAATTTTAAAGCATACGGTCAGCGACCCTTATAAAGAAAAGGCGGATCGATCCAAGCCTCTAGGTTTTATTGATCTCACCCCTAATTCAGACCAAGGCTAGCAAAAGTTATGGCTTTTAACCTAGTAGCTTGATGCTTTGAAAATCCACACATGATATTTTAAAAGCCATGGCTCAAGGCCAGGATGTTCAAAATAGCGCTCTTAGGTGCAATAATCATACCCAGGTAAAGTTTTGATTTATTGTAGAAGCACATAGTACGTATGAGATGAGAAACATGGTTATACCTTAATTAGGATTTGTCTCAGGTTATCGAAAGTTGAACGTTGACTTGAGTTGAGTTAAATTGCGCCGTGCGCTGATAGCAAGAATAAGTTTGAGTAGTTAAACGTAATTGCTAAAAGTACAGAAATTCATGAATCTCTAGGTTTCAGAAATTAGCAAGTTTAAACAGGTACCTGTGGCGACCTGAACGTGGACTAACCACCTTACCGCTAGGTTATCGGGCCTTAGAAAGCTGAGCGTTTTAGGTCATCATAGTTGCTGAGATTAAAAGCTACCGTGCCCCAACGGGTTTGGACGACGGGGGCCAAAGAGTTCTCAAGTCCAAAAGACACCCTTCATTAGCAAGTGCGAATGGGCGGGAGTTCCATCCGAGGGACGTAGCATGAGGGGCTCGATAGGACAGTGACTTAAGTTGCGGTCTGAAATGCCATACATGCGTACCATGGGCCCCTCGAGATTATACTCGTGGTCCCAAGACTATCCCTATGTCCTAAGCACTGGCTAAGCATGTCTCCGATAGCGTCTGAGGCGCAACAAGGTCTCGTTTAGAATTTCCTGGAATTTGAGAATCCTACACGGGCTGCACGTCCAGCAGCTCAATTGTCAACCTGGGGAAAATTCTTACTACTATCCTAAGTAAGGCCCGGCAAGCACCATTTAAGTCACGGGGTAAACCAAATTTTTCTAGCGTGACCGGGGCTTGGCTCTTTTGTTTGACAAATCCTAAGTGCTTAGCACTAGGCAGCGGTGGCCTTCCCGTCGCGGTTGACAATTGCACAGCTCGACCCCAGTCGGGTTATCCTTCGCCAGTTGGGTGACTTTTTATATTTTAGCACGGTATACGGACTTCCAAAAGTTGAAACCGAATTAAGTTGAGGTCCTGTGTTGTCGCCAACTACAAGGAACTTTGAATTTTGAGAAATTTTACTCACACCCCCTTTGTGAAACTACATAGTCCTAACTGGGCCTATAGCCTATTCATTTTGCTAAATTTGTAGCGCTCTAAGCGCATCTCTGGTACTACCGTCCGGGATGTTTTAATACAGCGCCCCGAATTCTCCCAAGTGCACCGTGTCGCCATACAGTGCACCGGAGAGAACCGGTTTGCTGCCGCGGCTCGAGCTCGCGACTGAAAAATCTTTGAAAACTGAACTGAACTGAAAATGCAGCCCGTGCACTGCTCTTATATACCCCTCTCAGGCCTCAGGTGATTGGTTTGAGTTTTCGGCCAATGAAAAGTTAGGAACAGACGCGGCCGGAGACAATACTATTGGCTATGGTAAAACGGCTAAAAAGAGCCAATGAAACAACGAGAAATTGACGCGGCGAGACGCGATGCAATTGGTTACGGAAATCGGCTGCAAAGAGCCAATGAAAAGAATTCAATCGTCGCAACCGGTGCACGCTGATTGGACGGTTTAAATTTACGCGTGAAATTGACTGTCCATCGCAGAAAGGGGTCTCGCCGAAATATTGGTGTCCCCCATGATTAGGGCGGGGAAAACGCTAAGGTTTTGACATCGCCGCACTCAGGTCCGAGTGCTAGGTAACCTCCAAGACCCACCGGCACGCATGTATGACTTTTACCGCCAGGTCACTCTCCTTTTTGAGTGTGACATATCCTTAACCAAAGCAAATGATGGAAGGGAGGGTGCTGTCAGCTTTTCAGAACCTGCGTTGTATAGGGAACCCAATTAACAAATCGCAATTAGCTATGAAACATCAAAATCAGAGAAAGTAAACCACAAGAAACACATTAATACGAATCAATCTCGGCACTCGCAACGCACCCCTACCCAAGCATACCGTTACACGGAGCATAAGCTCAGTCACATGCAGTCCTCAACCCATTAGGGTAACTTGTAAGCTGAATGTATAAATGCGGCCTAGTACACCTAGAGTAAGTTTAAGTCTGGTTCCCGGTGGAAAGAGACATATTCTGAAATTACTACTGCGCTTGCCAGGTTTCCGGTCCTCCTTTGAGCTCTAAGATGTCCGCCCTACAAAGTGCCTAACCCGAGTGCCTAGTAAAAGATTTCGAATCATTCCAAAACAAGGTTCCAAGTACAATTAGTAAACATCCAAACAAGGACAGTCCAACTCATTGATTAAAAGAACAAGGTTATAGCAAATTAGCACAGTAAAACGTCCAAAGTATAATTCATGCACCACAATCTTATTTGAACCTACTGATGAAAACTACTATGATGCTCATCCTGCCGTTAAAATGACTCATGCAGCTGATAAAACTTGACACTAGCTTAAACTAGGTCCAGTGAGACACTCGAAATGTGGGGTCCTAAGAAATTGTAATGGTTGTAACTTGCGAAATAGCTGTTCGCGGGTACCAGTCAGGGTGGTTTTATTGCTTCCCGGAATGCACCGAACTGAATGAGACTATCCCTAACCCCTGATGCTAGAAAACATGATCCTGCAAATTTTGTCCTAAGATCCGTAAACATTGTACGTAGGGATTCCAAGATTTTAGGAGCTCGCAGCTCTTTAACGGTTAGCCGGAGACTCCCGGTCAGGGTGGTTTTATCGCTCAGCCCCTTGAGCTCTATCGAAATATAGGAACTGTGAATGCGAATTCCCGAATTCGTGTTTTTGCATTTTCACCCCTCCGATCCGTAAATTCACACACGCAGAACACCGGGAAACGGAGAGACCTGTAACTCGCTAACGACTGATCGCAGACCCTAAGTCAGGGTGGTTTTATTGCTCAGCTCGACAAGCTCTATCGAATGGTAGGGGTCCCAGCTAAGGATTCCGAAATTCGTATTTTGGCATTTTCCGACCTCGGATCCGTAAAATTATACACGTTAAATTTCCAAAACGGAAAAAGGCCTATAACTTTGGAGCAAAGAGTCGCAGACCCCGAGTCAGGGTATTTTTCTTGTTCAGCGTAAGGAGCTGCGTCGATTGATACCAATCTCGATGCTCAATTGGAAAATTCGCATTTTTGCATTTTTCAACCTCGGATCCGTAAAATTATACACACTAAATTTCAAAAACTATGAACGCCTCTAACTCTTGAACGAATGACTTCCGAGCCCCAGTCAGGGTATTTTTCTTGTTCAGCTCGACGAGCTTTATCGATTGGTGGGGGTTTCAACCACGGATTCCGAAATTCGCATTTTGGCATTTTTCACCCTGGGATCCGTAAAATTATACACGTGGATGCACAAAACTTTGAATGGCCCTAACTCCCGAAGGAGAGATCCTAGACCCAAGGTCAGGTATTTTTATTGCTCAGGGCGATCAGCTCTATCGAACGGTATAGGTCTCGTCGAGGTATCTAAAAATTCACATTTTGGCGTTTTCCTGCCCCCGGACCCGTAAGGCTCCATACACGAAATTTCAAGTCTTAATAGGGTACAACTTTCGGACGGAGCGTCCCTGACCCATGGTCAGGGTATTTTTCTTGCTCAGCACGACGAGCTCTATCGAATGACACAAGTCATTTCGGGGTCTCAGGAAGTTTGTGCCTGGGCATTTTTGTCCCGGGATCCATACACACACAGTCCTGAGCTCAGCATCCCGGCTGCGGGAAAATTCTTAATATGCGCACATCCGCTAGTAAAATCCGCCCCAAGGCGTCCCGAAATCCTTGACGTAAAGACTATGGCTCGGTTCTCCCTGACGGATTTTTCCCCCTCTGGAGTGGCACTGGCTTGAAACACAAACACGACCCCCCCCCCTTTCTCGGAACGCCTTCTTTCAACCGCACCCTTGCGCGAGATTCAAAACGTTCGCAATTCATTTTCAAATTTCAATAAACTCAACATTTTACACGGGTCGATAACCCGGAGACTTAGATACAACAATCTTGCAAAACTCAAATGTTTTATGGACATTAATTGCGATCATAAATAGTCGTAAAACTGCTGTCGCCGCTATGCGAGATATGTATGTAGCAGGCTCGAGCGTCAGGGGTAGGCCCCATCAGGACAGCGGGAACAGACAATCTACCCGTCAGTCATCCCTAGGGACTTTAGTGCCATGCCTGAGGAAGGATAACGGGCCTCGCCCCCCAACGAAATTTTGCATAATCCAAACCCCGGTGTCGCACATCCTTACAAGAAACTCGCACAATGACTCCGCCCCGGCATAACAACTTACCCGGTACCCTAGCATCCCCGACGTAGGTACCTATTCCTAATTAGCCATTTGGGCTGCACAATCCCCTTTCTTGCGATTATCCAAATGCTCGTTCACACCCCTTCTTTCACTTTCTCTCTTAGACGCTACCCACGCGGTGCTAACTATCACCACCTAAGCGAGTGCAATTAAGTGTATGTTCAATCAAAATCTGCACAGCACATGTAAGGTTAAATTCCGGCGCATTGTGGGATATGAGTCCCTCCAAGGGCTTAGGAGTCGGTTAGGTGTGATTTGCTGCTCCGGCCGTTGAGCCAAGCCCAATGCAGTATTGCGCCGTATGTTGTTTCGTTACTGTCTTCTCCGTGCTAGCGCAACCATACCTGCCAGAGCCCTATCGAGTGAGTCTCCCCCCGGATAGTAACTCTGCCTGTACTTAGTGTCATTTCGTTAGTCTTATTTAACAATTACACGTTATCCCTAGTCGAAACTGTGGTAGTTTAAATTTCTAGTCGAACTAACGGATGCAGTGCGGCTGTACTAATCCGGTGCAATATATATACATGTGCGTGGTTTCTATTCGCAACTACGGTGATTAAATTTGTAATCGGACTACGGATGCGGTGCAGCTTTACTAGTCCTATTCAGCAGATAGGCATTGTTTCTAGTCAGGGCAAGGATAGTCAGATCTCTAGTCAAGTAAACGGACCCCGAAGAAAACGGTGATGGGGTGAAAACGAAAATCCCCTAAAAAGGAGCGCATAGTCAAGTCTCGTGTGATAGGGGTGCTAATCATAAGCAAATACATAACGCTCTAGTCAAGTAGTAGGGGTAGTCAAGAGCTAAATCTAGAAGTGTCTGACCTTGCTGCAGGATGGAAAAATAACACCACATTAAGGTAGAAAAACAATACAACTTCAAAGCGACACGCTACACATTAACGGATGTTATGTACCCATACGAAAAATTGCATGAAAATGCTATATGCTAAGAGATACCAAAATGCAACGATTACGTACTGGAAGATACCAAAAAACATACCATAATGCATAGAGTAACAACGACGGGATCATAAACAAGGCACAAATAATTACGTTCAATCCGTCATGAACACAACTAGCACAGGTCCGGAGGGGAACCTAACACCCGTGCTCTATGGATCCTGCTGGTTAAGTCGGAATATTTTCACCCAATATCGTTTCAGTCCAATACCTCAAAGTGAGACAATTGGGGTGCCGAAAGTAATCCAGCGACCTGAAATTTTCATTCTATTCTCCCTGGTATAAGATCCGCACCTGTGCAAGAAAGTGATACAAAAGATGACATGGCATCACTGTGAAAAACAAAACATTACAAAATAATGCCAAACTAAACATGCGAGACCATGAAAAAGGAAAACCGCACACAATATATACACCAAATGATGCTTATTCCGGCAGCCAAAATCAGTCAAGATCCAAAACCTCAAGAGGTGGATCGTTCCGTTGACAATTGATTGCAGTAAACCAAAATCTGCCTAAATTCCGTGCCAAAGTTGCATTCTAATTGATGATAAAAGGGGTGTGTCCCTGACACCTCATAGAATTTTAATTTGGTATTTTCGTGTCAATCCTTATACATACAGATTTTTGGTGTCAAGCCCGGTCTAACGTGTGCTTCCAAGCCTACCCGGCAACCGAAATTAGTACATAACATACAATGCCAAAGAGCAACAATATGTGAAACAAAAGGAATCATGTCACTTTGTAAGCTATTCAATGTAGAGATCATGACATTTAAAAAGAACCAATGCATTCAAAATGAACAGGAAGATAAACAATTCATTCAACTTCAAGAAAATCATCAGTACATTCAACATAAACAAGAAGAACATTCAACATGGCAATACCTAGAAACCAGAAACCACCAGTCAGACTAATATGTGTTTTCACCTCAAAATATTGCTGTTGAACGCTGATTGTTAGGATCAGTTTTACCGGTTTTGTATCAGAAATCTTCAATATTCCCCAAGCCAGCGAGCCTAAACCTATCTTTCTCTTGGGTTTTTAATTCCGGCAATTTGTGCTGACCCTTATCTTCTAAATGGTATACTCCTATGTCTGTATTGCCACATTAGTGCTAAACAATGACAATATTATTTATGACCAAATACCAAGGTAGTTTGACAGGGCATGTAGCAAGATTTTGCAGGATTTGGGGGTCATCAAAGGTTCCCCAGAAATTTTGTAGAGTTCCCATGCCCCAAATTTAGTGAGCGCGTCCGGTAAACGGATAACGTTAAACCGGCGCGATGCTACGGCTTGCCTGCAGATTTCACTGTTGTAGAGTTCTACGATCGCCTGCCGAGTGTCCGATTCGTGGGTACATGGACCGCACTCGAGGAGATAGAACTTAGTCGGTGGATGTAGAGTTCTAAGCTCATCGACAATGACTTGCACCAATAGAGAAGCGGTCAGAGGTCGCCCGCGAATGTATTGAGGTGGAGTGTTACTGGGTGGTGTCGCAGGTGCCATTGGGCGGAAGTGAGGGAACTTATCAAGTTGCCCTCGCGAGTTACGACAGACCTTTTTCCACGCGTTGTGATAACATCGCCGGTATTCGTGATCGAAGTTCTGCATGGTAGCGAGGTCCCCGCGGTCTAGTTGCATGTGCCTAACAACGGCAAAGTCCTCATGTGCGCTTCCAGGGATTTGTTCTTGGCGACGGTGGAGGAAGTGCTCGGTTACTGAGGCGTTGTCTCGGTCGAAAATAGACGAGTACCCGGCGGCTATGATAACATGGCGGTGTTGGTGATCCATGGTGACGCTAGCCAGCCGGTGAATGTCCTTGAGATTGGCCCCCGGCCATGACAAGATAGTGTAGTTTCTGAGGTTACCCTCAATATTTGTTAGACCCACGGTGGAAGCATCCCCCAGGATTAAGACCTCATTACGCCCGAATGAAGCTGTTTGCAGTTCAGTTCGAATGCCCATTAGCAATTGTCCCATTATATTGGAAACCCGTGGTGACAGCTGACGATTAGGGTTTTCCGCAACCGTTGGATGCATGGTAACACCCCAGTACCCGTCATGTGGATTTGCTTCGACCAAGATGAATTTTTGAGTATTAAGCAGGAGTTGACGGAGCTCGGAGTCAGCAAATTTAGTCCATAGAAGTGGTGCCATAATGTGAGGCTTGAAATGCTGTAAAGCATGGAGCTCCTCCTTGCGAAAGCTCTTTTTAGCCTCTGACCCCAATCGTTTCGCCTCGAATGGTGTTGCTGCATTGACGACTCTGATCGCGTCGTCGACCCGGCTGAAAACGTATAAGCAATTTGCCTGATATGCGTGTTCCACCGAAGTTGCGGGTCCCAACGGAGTATGGATTGCTTTTTCCAGTGTCGCCATATTTGACAGGAAAGCAGTGTCCCGACAATGCGACGAGAAGGCCACCCGTTTGATGCCTTTCGGAGGGACGAATGAAGCAACTTGAACGTTGGGCAACGGTTGTCCAATTTGCTGGAATCCCCCAGAAGCCAATAGTTGTCGCTCCGACTCACTGAGATGGTCATACACAACGGTTCCCATGGCTGGGCGATATAAAAGCGTCGTTGAGGCTTCTCGTGCAGCCGGCGAAGGCGGGCAAATAGGAATCAATGGCTTGCGATAATATGGAGTGAACCGTTCGGATTGTTTGCGAGACATAGTCTATGAATATAGCGAAATATGGAGAATACAAATGAACTACATACAAAAGCAATTACAATATCAAGATAAACAAGCGGACTGAAATCAACAGGCATAAAAATTCTAATTTCCATCATGCTGTTAACGAACCCTCGATTCCGGCAACATTTTAGCCGGAATTAGATTCCGAAAACGATGTCCAGTTATCGGTGTCATAGGGGGAGAAATTTTATAGGTAGCCTGGCCCGTAAATATCCTCGGAGGGAGGCGGGGTCGGGGAAGGAAAATCATAAAATGCCTCTGCCAAACTAAGAAAGTCAGATGAGTCCGACAGTTCGGCGGCTAGCTCTCGCTCCAGCAATTGCAGCGACGACGCTTCGCTCGGATCATTATCGTCAGGATCGGGAGGGAGGTCCGTTATATGGACTTCACTGTCGCTGGTGTCAGTGGACGTATTTCCGCGATAACGGCATCTCCATCTAGCGATACGTTGGGACATGGGTAACTGCATCGGCGCCAGCGGCAGTGCGGCATCGTCGTCGACATGGCGGTAGCGTAAGGGGTGTGGAATTGGCAAATTCATCTTCCGAATGTCGACGGAAGAGATAACCAAGTTGCGTGACCATGCGGTTGACGAATGGGGCGTATGGGAGAGGACCGCCGGTGAGGATGTAGCGTTGCACCAAGGTGGTTGGGGGTGCGTGTTCATCAATGGCGTTGAACACCAAATAATAGTGGTAGGGGGCGTCCATGGTGCGATATTTCATCATTGCCATGTATGCTTCGCGGGTGATGTGGGCTTTTAATATGAGTTCGTCAAGCGGGAGGGCGGGTAGCAAGGTGATGTAGGGTTCATTGTTGAATTCTTGGTGGAGGTTAAGGACACTGTTGCACACATGGCTGGCCACACGATCGGGTTCGGCATAACATTCGATCAATTCTTCGAAGTTCCGAGCGAAGGCCTTATTGGAGTGTTCATTATAGTAGGCATCCTCACGACGGGGATCGGTTCTAGGGTCGGGCCAGTGGAATATGGAATGGTAACCGCCACAAATAACGATGCGGGCCACCAGGGGAGTTGCGACCAGGCGGGCTATGCGACATAGGGCGGGGACGGAGGCACCTGGGAATGCGATGACGGCGACGTCGGGGTCGTTGCGATAATGAGTCCAGAATGGGAACGCCGACTCATCCCCAACGATGATGAATCTCCGGTAATACTGGGTGCCGTCGTGAAAATGGCGGGCTAGATCTTCCATGGCGCGGCCGGCAATATTGTTGAATGTGGCAACCAAGGGCAAATGGTACTGTTGACCAATGACATCCTCCCCAATGCCAAGTACAGGGTCCCATGGGTCACAGTACAGGATCTGGTGGCCGGTTAGGTCGTTCAAGTGTTGCCGCATATTGGGAGCCGTGAATTTGTGGTAGGTCAAGGCATAAACGAGGGGTTCTAGCATGGTTTCCCGACCAATGCGATGAGGCGTGTCGCGGGGTGGGGGAAATCCGATACAAACGTATCGCCGACATTCTCGTGCGGATGCTAACATCCAGCTGTTGACGCCATCCCGGTCGTCGCGAATATGATGCCAGGCAGCACCTAAAACCTGCATCATAGACCAGGCGGGACCCAATGGGGTAGCGAATGCCATCCCGACGAACAGTAGGCTGAGGACAGCAGTTGTGCCTGGGGTGGCGGGGATGCGGCGAGCCGGCCGGTGGTCGCGGAAGGCTGGTGGTCCATGGTAGGGGCTGAGGGGATAGCGATCAGGTGTTCCGCCGTCGTACATGAAGTCGCGTCCAGTTGCATTGCTTTGGGAGCAGTACGCACTGTCGACGTCATCCTCGCTACTGTAGTAGTTCTCGAAGGTTGCCATTTGGGGTGTTCTATAACATTATCTGTTAAAGTACACAGTGGGTCATACTAAAACCTTATTGGTAGTGGATACCTACAAGCACACTTCATCCAATCCGATGCGTTAATTTTGTTGGGCTACATCCGAATCCTACATACACAACCAAAGATCATTACTATAAACAAGAAGAAATTTTTATACTATTTTATGAATTTTATAATTTTATATTGGGTTTTATATTTTGTATGGCATAATGTTTGTGATTTTTGAGATTTTATTAATTTTATAGTTAATTTTGTAGGTTTGTTAGTTTACAAATAATATTTACATACAGTTTATACACTTGGAGTGGGGCTCATTGACGCCTGCGGTATAGTGTGTGGGGAATGCCAGGGGCATGACCTTGCTCAGCTGACGTGCCTGGGAGCTCCACAGGTTCTCGTTCTTGGGCTAATTCAAATTCTTCTACGGAGGAGGACTCGTAATACCAGTGTCCACCGGTGGGACCCATCTGCTCCATAACACGCTTGAGCGGTGCTAATTCACCTTCGACGTGCATGGGGCCTAACGGTCGGAGTGGTGGCTCCACGGGTCTGTAACGCCAGGTCCCTTTTCCTGCCTTCTTTTGGAAATAGGTAGGTACCCTTTCTCCATGTGCTGGAGCAGTAGTGCTTGCACGTCGTGCGGACGAGTGGCCTGCACTCTGTGGGACAGAACAGGTTGGAGAGCCCGGCTCGGGAGGAATAGAAAGGCGCGGCTGCGGGCCTTCAGAGGGGAATTTGCGTGCTGCCTGAGCTGGTATGATGGGAGCTTCTACAGTAGGTCCTTTAGGGAGAACACGCACCGCGCCACGCCCTTCCAGCGCGATCAGATCCTGCTTGGTTCGTTCAGCTGATCGCTGCTGAGAACTTCGGTAGGGCGCGCGTCGGGTGGGGGTAGTGGCAGAGGGTGCGAGACTGGGACAGCGCTGCTCCCGGCGTTTAAGGGCCTTAGCAGACAATTTAACAGCGGGTGCGCTAGCGGGAGGAGGGGAAGTAGGGCTAGAGGCTTGAGCAGACGTGCTGGGGAGGGTAGCACGCTCATCGTCCACACACAATTTGTTTATAAATTTCTGTATGCTGTCCTCAAGATTTTTGTGAAGGTTAGCTCCCATCATGTTCCCAGTAGTGCGGCGGTACGTATACACACCGGTCAAACTACGCAATATTGTACCCCATTCCTTGATACGCACAGCATGCGCGCGAGAGGATAGTCCTAGACATTCCTGGAGAAAATGTAACATGTGTATTTTTAGCTCTGAACGCTTCCTGAGCTCTGGGAGCAGGTGATACAACGAGGGACTACCATGCTTGTCAATCAACGTGAACCCCTGGGGGTCCTGAAATCGAGTGGGTAGTAGTCCGCGAAGGTCACTCCCCAGTCCGGACAGTATAATGGCCGCAGCCCTAAGGATAGTACGGTTGGTGTGATTCGCTCGCTGCAGGCGTTTCACCTCTGCCTTAACCAAAACCATCAACCGCTCACTAGTAAACTGCAAGTAATCGAGGCGCAAGTCAACAACCAGAAAATTAGGAGGGCGCTCAGGGGATTCGTCAGTGGTTGGTTCAGACAAGGTGGTGTCAACTGCGCGAGTATCAACAACCTTAGCCAGGGGTTCAGTGTCCAGGGTACCCGCGGTGGGACGAGAGTGGGGGCGCAGTTTGCGTCTAGCAGTTGACGGTGTGCGTACATGTAACCGAGAGACTAACTGTCCCGGGATCCTTATTTTCCTCGACTTATGCGGTGAGCGCTTTCGTCTTCCTTTCTCTGGTAATGTTTCAGCCTCAGTTTCCGAGTCTCCCGTGCTGACGGCAGAGTCCTCTACTCCTGGTGCCGGGTCGGGCGATTTTTCTGGGTCGCGTTCCAAACCGACGGGTCTCATACGCCGGGCGGGACCCTTTCCAGGGACGTATATACGATACCAACTAGGGTTTTCTGCGTCTAGTGGGGGTTCCCAGCAGACCATAGCCTGCACAAAGGCTTTAAATTTTTCCGCAAGGCGGTCACTAAGGGGGTGGAAGAGTGGTTGGTTCTGCTTGCTGTAAGCGTAGTTATCGAGGTCATTAAAAAGGATACGCCAATCCACAGAAAATCCCAAGTCAGTGATTGTGGGGAATCCGAGTGCCTTGTAAACCGCAAGGAGTACTCGTAGTTCATTTGTTTTATTGGCCTTTCGTAGGATGCCAATAAAATGAAACATTGTGGGGTGTCCTTGCGCATCCCACACGGGTAGGTCGTTTTGATCCTTAAAGCCAGTGGGCAAGTACGCATAGTAATTTGGAAGGGTGCGAGCAATCAAGGCGATGGTCATGGCCAGTACAACCGAGGGGGAGTAGGAGTAAGAGATTAAACTCTGCGCATCTCTAGCTGTGGCTCTGATTAACTGCCGATCGGGAAACTGAAGGTATCGATCGTCAACTGATACAATGCGAACGGGGATGTCATAGTTCTCGTGAACAGGGTCAATGCCTCTGGTTATAGCGTCCAAGGTAGGTACGTAATATACCAACCCGTGGGGTATAGGGGGAGTCTGAATACTCTGGGGAGAAGTCAGTACATCCCCCTGCAATGGGTCGTCGGCCGCCTGTATCCTTCTGGGGGAGCGCCGAGGAGTAGGCGGTGAGGAGCAGGGTTCAGTCGGGGATGGTGGCGATAAGGACAACGATAACTCTTCAACCTGAGATGGGTCTAGGTCAAATGGATCTCTCGCGCTCCCTTGGATCTGCCGAGAAACCTCTCTCTCCCCTGAGGGCAACGGCGGGGTTGTAGAGCTGTCCCCAACGGCTGGGGGTGCACTATCGGAGCGTAGGGCCCAGGGTTTGGCCCTAAGTTTTGCTGGTAAATGTCGCATCAGGGCAGACTCCTGTCCAGGAGTATCCCGAAGTGGGGCAGCCTCAGCGGGTTGGCTAGGCTTCCTACGTCCTGACCTGGGCGACGCAATTCCGAGGGAAGAAGGGCCGGCCTGTGCAGGAGCCAATGGGTTATCCCTGAGGTCAATCGTGGGTGGGTTCCGATACGTGGGCCGTTCATTCCTTCCCTGGACCTCTGCAGTGTATCCGTCGTATTCTGCAGCTAGAGACTCTACATCGGGAGGGGTTTCAGGGGGCTCTCGCAACCGTTTTCGACCATCTGAGTCTAAATCGTTGAGGGGGTCGTTGCGGAACGGTACCGCCTGCCTCGGTCCGTAACACGGTTTGGTGTGATCCTGATGTATTAAATGTTCCTTACCAGTAGGTTCGTCCTTGTGTACAATTCGAAGGGTAGAAGTGTCTTCCCGGATGTCTATTATTCGGTAAGGACCATGCCATTTAGGCTCCAACTTATAGTCGGGAGATGGTTGGTGAAAGCTCACATTAACATACACTAATTGACCCGGATGATATCGTAATTCATGTGCTTTATTGTCCCTATATCGGGCGGCAGCTTCTTGTGCATTATACAATCGGCGGTACGCTAGATCCCTAGTTTCGCTAAGACTTTGTACAAGTAGCTGGGCATATGCGTTGTCATCTGCTCTAAGTTTAGGATTTCTAGTGGTCAGTTCAGGATCATTGGGCATGCGTGGGTCGTATCCGTGCATGAGGAAAAAGGGCGTTTGGTTCGTGGCCGAGTGCACTGAATTATTGTACGCCATCTCAACAAAGGGCAAGGCTTCGTCCCACCTTTGGTGATCTACCCCATGCAGGGTCATGGCCAACATTTTCACTATAGTAGCGTTCAGGCGCTCCGCCTCACCGTTAGCTCTAGGGAGGTAGGAAGTGACCTGGACTTTGGCAGTTCCTAGTAGGTTACAGATTTCCATCATCAACTTAGAAACGTAAGCACCTCCTCTATCGGACATCAGCTCCCTAGGGGCACCATACTTGGTAACGACGCTCTGCACGAAGCACTTAGCGACAGTCTGTCGGGACTGATCCGGGAGAGCTTGGATGATGGCGTATTTGGTAAATTGATCAATAAAGACTATAATATAGGAATTCCCTGAATCAGTGGTGGGCTTCACGGTAACTATATCAGTGTATACCCTATACATAGGCTTAGGGATGGCCTCCAGGTAACGGGTGTAGGATCGATTGGGCTTCCCAGGAGCCTTAAACACTTGACAGACCTGGCACTGCTGTACGAAACTGGATACATCCACGGTCATGCCTGGCCAGTAATAATTACGAGCAACGGCGGCTAACAGTTTATTCCTTCCAGGGTGGGCGAACCAAAGAGACTCATGCAAGTAGGCAAGTAGGTCCTCTACTAGGGCCTTAGGAATAATTATCTTCTGTGTACTGTCTCGCGGTTGGTAGGGTTGGAGGCACAGGATGCTGTCCACCTCCTCACATCGCAGTGACAGGTTCACAATATTAGCACGTTCCTTTTCATCTCCCTCCAATTTACCCTGATGCAGATAATCGATGATTTTTCGACAGAACGGGTCCTTAGCTTGTGCAGTAATCAGTTCGTCTCGCTCAAATAAGTGAGGATTGTCTTCCTCTCGAGGGCGTAAGCCAGCCTCGCCGGGGGGTCTGAGTTCAATGTCCTCATCTGATTCAGGCATGTCCTGCTCAGAAGATGGTTCCTCTTCAGTAAGTCTCTCCTCGAGAGGCCTATCAGCATTCAGGGGACCAGCCTGAGCTGCTTTTGAACGAGCCTTAGAAATTGTTCGAACGATGGGTTCTGTAGAGTCAGAGTCAGGTTCCTCGAATTGCACTCGGGAGTAGGGCTTAAGGATCTCCTTGCCTTTGGATGTCCCGGACCGAGATAACCCCTTCTTAGGTTGAGGTAACAAAGGACCCTTTCCACTGGTAGACGGCGTTCGAGGGCCCTTTGATCCACCCCTGGAGGAAGTGGTTGGTTTTGGCGCCCGACGCCGGCGTCGGCGTGGTGTACTGCTACTAGCCTCCGACTCACTACTGACGGGATCTTCCTCTTGAGTCACGGATTCGGTCTCACTGCCCTCGGAGGTTGCCTTACTGAATTTGGGTGTTTTACGCCTAGTAAGGGCGGCAGCTAGCTTAATTGAGCTATCGGGTAGACGTTCCATGTCTATGCGTTCTTGAAGGTCATCGGATGGTTCCTCAGGAGGTTTGTCCAGTCGAGGGTCACGTGAGAGAGCATCAGCATTACCATTACTAGTTCCGGGTCGATAGGTGATTTCTATGTCCCCATAGTCCAATTGGATCTCACTTTTCCACTGTAACATTTTGGAATTTTCCGGGGGCCGTTTAAATAAGGCACACAATGGTTTATGATCGGTTTCTACGTGGAACTTGTGCCCGTACAAATAATGCTTGAAATGTTGGACAGCCCACCTGATGGCATAACATTCCTTTTCCATAGAGGCGTACCGTCTTTGGTAATTGATAAGCGCCTTGCTGGCATAGGCCACTGGTTGGACGCCTTTGTCGGTCTTTTGGGACAGCACCGCCCCTACTGCAAAATTAGATGCATCTGTCTGTAATACGAAGGGTTTACTAAAGTCGGGGTAAATTAAGAGGGGCTTGCTACACAGCGCGGCCTTCAATTTATCAAAACTGTTTTGGCAGTCCGTGGTCCACTCGAATTTGACATCCTTACGTTTCAGGTTGTTTAAAGGTTCAGCCAGTTCAGAAAAATGCGGGACAAACTTTTGGTAGTATCCAGCAATCCCCAAGAAGCTCATAACACCCTTAAGGCTGTGTGGTGTGCCAAAGTTTTTGATAGCGTCCACTTTTTCAGGGTCAGGCTCAACGCCTTCCGCACTTATTATGTGCCCTAAGTATTTGAGGTATTTTTGTCCGAACTGACATTTGGATGGTTTTAATTTCATTTTAGCGGCTCGGAAACGCCCAAAAACTTCTTCCAAGTCGATTAAATGTTGTTCGAAAGAGGGTGAGAAAACCAGCAGGTCGTCTATGTAAATGAGGACTTTTTGCCATTCCAATCCTTGCATTAGCATAGCCATGCACCTCTGAAAAGCTCCTGGGGAAGAGTTCAGTCCGAAGGGCAACACATTGTATTCAAATTGGCCATGTACAGTTACGAAAGCAGTGCGCTCTTTAGAAGCCTCATCTAACTCTATTTGCCAAAAACCCTTGGACAGATCAATGCTGGACATAAACTTGGTGTTTTTCAAACTACCCAGGATGTCATCTATGCGAGGTAAGGGGAAAATGTCTGAGTCAGCCACAGCGTTCAGCTTGCGAAAGTCAGTGCATAATCGTAGGGTTTTATCATGCTTCTCCACATATACTATTGGGGCTCCCCAGGGAGAGTTTGAGGGCCGGATTAAACCGTGATTAAGCATATCATCGAGCTCTCCGCGCAGTTTCTCACGCTGGCTGTGTGGCATGCGATAGGGCACAGATTTTATTGGTTTGGCGTCATGCGTGTCTATATGATGTTTATAGTGGGGGCATCTACCTAAATCGAAATCATGTATGCTGAAGACATCAGCGTTTTTAGCGAGGACGCTCTTCAACTGCTCTAGCTGTCCTGAGTTCAATACTGATCCCTCGAACTTAACGCTTCCCAATACTTTGGTTTGTCGTTCCTTAAAATCAGGCATGACCATGTCAGTGGTAGTCAAGGCCACCGGTTTCACTGTTTCGGTAGACTGTGGTGGGTTGTACGTGACCATTTGCTTGTTAGGGGTAGTAAGGAACTCTATATTCTGATCCTGTATGGTTTCAACATGCCCCACGGCGGTTCCGGCAGGTATGCGAATTGGCTCCTTGGTGGTATTCACGGCAACTATGGGGATACATTGGCGTCCCTTAAGTACAACGGATCGTCCCATAATAGGGTTCAATATGTTAGGGTTGGGTTCGAAAATAACAGGCTCTACCTTGGGGTCGCGTCTCTCGATGAACCCGTTGAAAAAAGTTTCTGAGCGGGGTGGTATGATTATGTCCCGAACAGCGGCTACGGCGATACATGTTGGCTCGTACTCTGCTCCTGAGATCAAAGGTATAGGACATACTGTGCCAGTGTCTGGACAAGTGAGGTCAACGTGCTTGGTGTTAAAATTTATGGCCAAATTACCCATGCCAGATAGAAAATCAGTACCTAATATGCAATCGTAAGGGGCTTCGGAGGCGACTAAAAATACAAAATGCGTGGTGACTGGCCCTATACGAATTTGTGCCTTGCAAGTGCCCAATATGCTCATGGCATTATTGGAGGCGGTTAGGATCTTAGGTTTCTCTTGGGTCGTATCCAGTATCAAATCTCGACAGCTCCTACATGCATCCTGAGTAATTAAGGAGATGTCTGCACCCGTATCTAACAGAGCTTTAACGGGCATGCCCTGAATCTTAGCCTGCACCACCAGGGGTATGGGACCAGAGTTTCCTATGAGGGCATTCACCTCTCCACGCGTACGAAGGGACATTTGGTGCCTACTTGTCGAAGCGGCTGGCTTGGGTGCAGTAGAGAAAAACGATCCCCGGAAAGGTACCAGGTGATTGTCTCTTTCGAGTAATTCGGGGCTGATGGTAGCTGAACTTCCATTGTATCTAACAGCCGCAGAATGATACTCAGGGGGATTGGGTACCGAGGCGCGGTTCTCTAATAACGGGGCGGAGCGTTTCCGTACGTCGCCGTACGGTGTTTTAATAATGGTTGCTTCAGGCTCAGCTCTACTTCTATAACGGTGACGTCCCACTAACTTAAATAGGTTAGGCACGAAACAGAGCGTATCCGCCAACATATCTGAGGCTTGGTGTCGTAGGTCGGGACGTTTGTATAGCCAACAAGTTAGGACCAACAACGCTACGACTATGCAGACAACAGCAAGAGAGATCTTGCGATTGTCGTGGGTGTCAAAACTTTTTACCCAATGAATTAGCGAGGCTGACTTCATGGTTTCTTCGGCTAGCGCCTGAACCTGCGTGTTGATAGTTTGAGCCTCCTCTAAGGTATGCCATTGAAGGGGGTGCATCTCTAATCGAGGGAGGGTCAAATTGAGATCTGGGTCCTCTATTTCGATAGTGGTTTCTACAACCTCAATGGTGCTAGTTATAACCTCATTACCCACCACAAGATGCGTGTATTCGCTGTGTGGGAACCACATGACACCATTAGTTGGGGTTGGGATGGTCGAGCCCTTCGCCTTATGATGTAAGGTTCTTTGCTTCGAGAAGGTTACCTGCTTCTCTGGGGTGCGAAACAAGACTCCTGAGGCGGTAGTAAACAATTCGGTCATGTTCATGTGTGGACGGGTGAGCAGGGATGATTGGCACACTTCCCTAACTGAGTTAGGTGTTTGGGGGCCTCTTAGTATCCACTCTATGCATGATAACTTAGGTCCGGCGGTAAAAGCATACTCATCACAGAGGGCCATACCTGGGCGCCAATTACAAGCGGATGGATTAAGGGCCTCATAGGTATCCTCTGAGTGCTTCACTATGTATCGAGGCAAAGGGGCTTTGACGTGTAGTCCATCCTCCGGCTGTAGCCAGCCTACATTATAGACCTCAAAGTACGGTTTTAGATCAGTGAGCTGAGGGGTCGGTATTTCAAGGATCATACCGAACTTCAGGTTGTCTAGATCAACATGCACGGGGTATATTTGGCCGAACTGATACAATAGATTGGGCTCGCGGAATATCAAGTATTGCTCATCAATCTGAGCTCGTTTCAGAAGATTTAACAGTGTTTCCGTGTTTAGGGTATTGGGCGTGATGTGTCCTGTGATAAGAGATTCCATGATGGACTGGACAGTGCGTTGGACATTCTCAGAATATAGGTGCCCGAATAGTGACTGGTGTAAGTAGCTCAGAAATTTGTGGGTGCTGCAGCGCCCGCTTTCGATGAGCACGGCCACCTCGCGCATGGCGTGATGCATGAAAGTGTACGTTTTCTGATTAGCTATGGTGAGTTGCTTGATTGCCTTGTCATGCTCGACGGACATATTAACCACATGTTTCATGGCAGCCTGTACGGCCTCCATTTTGTCGGTCAATTGGGCCATATGGTGACTATCCCACCAATTCATACCAAGGGCCCCTATCCCTGAAGCAGCTAGCATACCGATTAGAGCTCCTACAAATCGTTTGCGTCGAGGACGCTGATGACAGAATTCCGCGTTGTTACTGCAAAAGGTACTCATTAGTTCTTGGTAATACTCAACATCTAGTACTCCTGCATAAGTTTCTTTTAGTCTCCGCTTAAGCCTATAGGTGATGGTCGGTAGTGCAGGTATGGGCTGGCATGCTGCGGTCGTGCAACAGTCACCTCTACATCGACCAGCTTCGTCCGCAGGCGGACAATAGGAGTCAGTCCAGTGACCATCCCACTGGGGCAGGGTGACGTGTATGCTTACAGGTAAGTATAGTTTTCGCCTAGTTAGCATGACGAGTCCCTGAGGTTCAACAGCGGTCCCAAACTGTCGGTTGATTGCTGTACCCAGGTGAGAGATTTGTTTACTAAATGGATTGTATTTATGCTGTGGTCCCATAGGGTTGGTACAGCCGACGGGCAGGAAGAGGGTCAGCATTGTAAGACTTAGGAGAGCCGCTACCCGTAGTTTATTGGCCAAAAGCGGGGATTCAGGATTGGGTCCCTTAAGTTTTACACGCTTAGTTCCTTCAGTTTCCAAATGGTCAGGATGCAAATTTTTCCAATTGTCGCAACCCTGACTCTCTTTAAAAGGTGGTGGTAACTATTGAGCCTTAAATTTGTAAGATGCAGTTCGTGGGCAGGGTTGATGGGGCGTGCAGTCATCGTAGTAACCATAAATTTCGCTCTTGTACAGTCCCCATTGGGTGGCCCTAGCATATGCTTCATATGCGGTTGAAGGTTCAACGTACTCACTAGGCTTAGGGGTAGTTAAAGGACGTTCCAATTCCCTACCCCAACTGAGAGGTAACTTATCCTGATAACGTAAGTCCATTGCAGGGACTTTGGAATTACCTGGAGGTAAGGTGTCCGGAGCTATTATATACACTGCCCTCCACAAGCTTTCCTCGGCCAACGTGCTGGGTTGCTTGCCCATCCAGCAAGGCTTATAGGACACTAGGTAGGTGGGCCCGCCACTATACGAGGGACCTTCCTGAATTGTCAGACATGCTCGAGCACCTATGAATCCATGCCATAATAAATCCACAGCTAACTGGTATTGAGCCCAGGTGAGTCCCTTCGGCTTGATTGAGTGATTGGCAACTATGTTCCCTGGGGGAGTCATGACAGTATATAAGGTGGTAAGCTTAGGTGGTTTACTGTCCACAAACGTACCAGGCCCTATGGAATGGACGCATCCTGCTGGTAATTCATTATTATTACTGGCATGCAATCGGGAAACGTGTATAAGGCGCCAAAATTGATCTAAGCTATATCCGGCCATTACATAGTTCGCAATGGTAGTATGCCAGTTCAATTCCTGAACGTATTCATGGTTAAGTTGCAGACCTCCACTCGTCAATTTAAAAGGGGTGATCAGTCTTAGGGTCTGGATTAGTTTCTGTATGTCAGCTGGTTCAGCGGACTTAACACACCGAGTAGGGTTGGTCCTTAGCTTATTCATGATTATCCAAAAGCGTATTACGGCAAATTCAACGTCATTCAGCTGAGTGGACGCATTGACGGTCTGCATAACCTCAGGGTGTATTAACCCATCTAAGCTAGCTCTTAATGCCTGTTGCATTAACTTTTGATACTCCTTCTCGGGGGAAAAGCGGTGGCGATCGGTACTGTAATTCCAATTCTTAAAACACAGCAGTCCTTCGTGCCCCAGGAGTAAGTCATGGAACATGGCCAAGGGGTTGAGCTGCTTACTAGAGAATTTGTCAGCTCCAGCGGTTAATTTACCTTCTGGTGAAAGTTTCATGAATTTATTTTTGTATCCCTGTTTTGGGTGCCATACACCTTCAACGGTGCTGATAGAGGCTTGCTTATTATTGAATGTCCAGCGGGCAGTTAACTCGTCGAAACTCTGCCCAATCTCTAACCCTTCATGTTCATGTAATACCTTGCCCAAGTGCACTTTGTACCAGTCCTGCATGCGGTGTCCAAGGAAAGCCCAAGTACATGCATCTAGGGTGGCGATGGCAGGTGCCAAAGCGGTGGGATCGAGTATTGGTCCCGATTTTACAAATTCAACGGGAGTGATATGCTCTATTATTTTGGCAGCTTGACCCCAAGTGTCACTATTAGATCGAGTGCTACACGTTAGCTTAGCTATGGCTCTAGTCTCCATTAACCTCTGTGTAAACTTCTTTAGAGCTGTTAGGTGAATATTGAATTCTTTGGCGTAAAGATTAGCTCTTAGACTGTAATCCAAGAAGCGCTCCTGGGTTCTCTCGTGACCCTCAGAATGGTCGGCGTTTAGAGCTAGGCCCTCGGAGGCCTGTAGCTTAAGGGATTCCGTAGTGTAGGGAAGATCGCTACTGTTTAAACGAGCTATGTGGGGAAACAATTGCATGGCCAACCAATTTACGTCTACGGCATTGTAGTTACTAGGGACGAACATAACTGTAATGAAAGTTTGGGTATCCGGTACGGATCTGATTGGAACATCTGTGATATGTTCGATAGCACTCCCAATGCGAAGTTCTAACAGCAATTTAAATATTAGTCCCCATTGTGGAGCTTCCCTGACAGCAGCGGGATTCTCTCCATCATATAAGGTTTCATGCTCAAAGCTACTCAGATAATGATGAGAGGGAGGTTCTCGCTTAGCGGTTACCTTGCCTGCGTAGTGCATGTGTATCCCTGCTGTGGAGTTCGGGTCCTCAGAGATTCCATGAAGTCTCCATTTGTGTGGTCCCCTTAGTTCCATAGAGGGAGAGGTGGTATTGGCGAATATGAAATCCCACATACCCAGATGGGTAATGTGATTCATCTGGGACTGCTGGGAAACCTGGCAGGTATATGGGTATAGAGCGAGGCATGTGGTCTCCACAGTCTCACGGAAGAAAGTGACCCGTGGGCACTCAGGGGAGTCTATGTTCAGGTGTGGAGCTATGGAGGTTTCAACATACATGTTGGATTTGGTATATAAACCCTCTACCCCATTGATATCCAAAGAATAGGAGCACGCGTACAGGGTGCCTACCAGAGATGGGTTAAAATAAGGCCAGAATAAGTGGCGGGTGGTGGTGAATGGGTCAAACAAAGGTTCACGCAGGTCGGGTTTCATATGTCGCTCCTGAGCCCGTGCTAACCAGTACGATTGGTTCCACCCAAGTACGCTACTAGCCGAGGCACGTGCGTCCTTCACAGCGGCTCCAGTTTCATGCTCAAAACTTAGCTCGGCCTCCTTACGATTCAACGCGAATAGTACGTCCGAGCCGCAGCGTCTGGGTTCAGGAGAAATTTTGAGGTCCCGCAGGCGTCGAGTCCCTTGGTACCAGTGTACATACATAGCGTCGTTGTGCGTAAAATCGTATTGTAATACGCCGTGTCTGGGTCGAATCTGATGCATTTCATGGGCAGGTAACACGGCTATTTCTAAGTGTAACCAACTAGGTTCGTTAAGGTCTATGTATTTTATGGGGCGGTTCTCGACGCTACGTCTTGCGCGGTCTTTCAGTTCGGCCTCACTTATAGTTACCACGGACACCTTGCCTTCTGTAAAAGTGGACGGGGTGTCTGATGTTAAGTCTCTAATCTCGGCCGGGGTGTCGGCCTTAGTACGCCGACGAGTTTCCAAAAGTTGCGCAGCCAATTCCTTACAAGAGCCCTTATTACGTGAACGGGGCACATTTGGTGGGTTCCCATACAGGCCTCGATTAATGCTACAACTGTCTTCGTAGAAATCGTTATAATCAGAACTACCTCCTTCTGGATTTTGTGTAGGAAGACGTAACATATTAACGGCTCCGGTTCGGCAATTAGGAGGTTGTGAGACCTCTTCCGCGGGATAAGTTATCATACGTCTGGCAGACTTTTTGCGATTGGTTATAATTTTGCTCTCAGTATCCGTGTTTACACTGTTCCTCCACACATTCAAATGAGGGAATAAGTTTTCGACAGAAGGAACTGACTTCAATTTGCGGTCAAGGTCTGATTTGTCAGGGGACTCTTGAGAGAGTACGGGTGCGAAATTATTGGCCAGCTCCTTAAGCAAAGTAATCTTGCGAATTGGTGCAGGAAAGTCTTCCTCATCATCAAAGTTACAGTATGCATCAGGGTGTTGCCAGGGCCCTTCCGTCTCTATGGCCGACAACATAGGTAGGCGACGTCCGTATTCTGGCGCACGTCGCGGGGGCAATCCATCTAATCTCTCGGAAGTTAGATCAGTATCCATACTCGTGTCTGCTGAATATCCTGGGTTCGGGCGACATTCCAAAGCAATTATTTCATTATTTCCGTTAAATTCCGACTCCGATTGGGTGTCCATGGATTCATTCAGGGAATCCGAGTCCATATCGAGTGCTGCATATCGAGATGACTCGGATCGTGCTATTCGACGGGTTCGATGTATTCTCATAGGCTTTAATTCAAACAACTTCAAAACATGATCACTCAGTACAAGATGTTTATTCGGTAAGTTTGGGTCGTCATGCAGCGTTATTGAGTCTTGAGAACCAGGGCCAGGTCGGTCTACACAACTTGATTCGACTCCTCGAGGAGCGCACGAATCCTGATAGGAGGGGCAACTAGGTCTGTTTGTTTCGATGGTCCTATTTAAGACCTTGGTATAGTTGCGTGATGGCATCTTGCGGACCTTGAAAAATTTGATCTGAGCCATACACCTATTATCGGTATTCATAACCGAACTTAACTCTTTGGGACTTGATGCCCTCGGGGAATTAGAGAAAGTGACTTGATTATATTCATTACCAAGGTTAGAGTTGCCCATGACCAATGAGGAGTTTTCCACCCCTACCGACTGAGGGTATGCTGCCTCTTGATTCCCTGGGTCAACCCGGCTGACTCTTACTAACTCGGCACGTTTCCTACGTCCAACGTTCTCTAGTACAGCCAATTCAAAATCATCATCATAGAAAACAAAATTATACGGCTCTACCGGTGTTAACTCATCTCAACGACTGCTAGATATTTCGGAATAATGTCCGGAATTCTCGGAGCGCCCACAGTCGTCTAGAGAATTAAACTTCGCCTTATACAGAAATTTTTCGGTCGCCCTCGGGATAGCAGGACTTTCATTGCCGGAAAGAGAATTTGTGCGGCTTGCTATGTAGGTGGCACCCCTGACTCGAGCCCGGGAAATGCCGTTAGAGTCAGACTTTCCCTCCCGGGGGTTGATTTCCTTGGCCACCTCAGAATCAAATTCCCCGTGATGAAAACTGGACTCTACTTCAAAGAAAGTGGTTTTAGGTCGTCCTGCCTTTCCTCGTCCGCGCCGTCAAAATAGTAACAATAATACTCAACTTCGTTCAAATACTCATCGTCTCCGAATTCAAATTCTGGTGAAATTTTTCCGTTTTGAACCACACCGTTAATGAAAGACATTGCAGCTAATTTATGGGATGGTGTGGCCTCAGGGCTAACTGCCTCCCGCTCGAAAAATTCCCCTAACTGTTCGGGACAGGACTGGCTAGAAGCTCCGATGGGGGCCGAACTGACGGTGCGGCAACCTGTAGATTGCTCCTTTCCCAACATTGCCTCCGTCAGTTGGTTATGTGTGTGTGGGGGCGCCGATCCCGTGGTGCCAGGGACGAGCGACCCGTCCCCAACGATTATGTTATCAGCACTGGCAGGTGGCAAGCCTATCTGTACAGGATGGGCGACCCCGTTCTTGTGTATTTCCGTGTCAGCATCAGACGCCCCGCCATCAAATGTCCCCTGCGGTATCTTGCGCACGACCGCGCCGGAGACACTATTAATCGGGGAGAGTGGTATGCCTTCACGAGAGCTCAGCTCATTTTCATCGTGTTGATCAGTCTCATCATATTCGTTGGTTTTTAGACTTTGCAAGTCACTTTCAGATTCATCTAAAGTTATGTAAGAATCATCTCCTACGCTACTGGTAGTGTCGGGAGATTGATTGTATTTTATCCGGGCATCGTACTGACGGATGGACATAACCCTCCATGGATATTCCCTGGCCTCTGCCAGTTCGGCTTGTACATCAGCTATTTCCGCTTTATACGCGTCAACAGGATCCCACGAAAGCGTATCGGGGTGACTCGCTTCATATTTTCCTAGATAATTATGACGATACGTATAGGGATCATTTCTAGGGTACTGGTTATGCTGGTTTCCCCGGTTGTTATTCATATATAGGGAGTGTCCCTCACGAAAGGCTGGCCGACCTTGGGGAGGTCCATTCCCTTGAAGTCCGTTGGGGTTGGCCTGACCCCGCCCAACTCCATAATGCCGTTGAAAATACCGGTTCTGATTATATTGATCATAATTTCGATTGGATTGATAACCAGTACCCTGCGGAGGGTTATATCCATTATTTGGACGATTGCTATAATAGTTCGGCGGATTATTGTTAACCCGACGCCAGTTGCCAGGGTTATGATTATACCCCGGCTCAATTTGGTTAGTTTGGTTGCGATACCTACCCCCATAGTTCTGAGGTGGGGGCCGGTAATTGTTGGCTGCAGTGTAATTATTTGGATGGGTTGGTCCCCAGTTTGGGTTAGCGGGCTGTCCGTAATTGTTTGTGGGCGGATGTTGTTCCTGCATTTTAACCGCCAGCGGCCCATTATTGGGGCATTGGCGGGCGAAATGTCCTATTTCTCCGCAAGAATAACATGGGTACCCGGCCATGCTAAATTGAGGTGGCAAGGAGGACTCGTTCTTAGTTAGCTGTGTTTGAGGGCGAGAAGGCCCGTTATCGATCTGAGCGGTAACGGCTGCTACTGTTCTAGCCCTTTGTTTCTTTGCTTGTTGGGGGTTTTCCTCAACGTTATTTGACTTTCCTAAGGCTTGGACTATCCGTTCTACAACACCAAGGGATACGGTGTCAGTTTTATCATCTAGGTTATTTTCGTTGGTCTCATTCTCTTTGTTTTGAAAAAAGAACTTAGTGGTGTCGGTCTTGGCTTTTTCACGGTCACAAGCCAACATCCGGCCGGCCCGTTTGGCTTCAGAAATTAATGCCCCAGTGCAACTATAGTCTTTTTACAACCGGGAGTGGTATTCCGGTCGTAAACCGTCTAAGAAAAATTCTATCAGTAAGCTTTCTCGACTCTTTTCATTCAGTCCGTTTACACTCTTTAAAGCATTAATCAGTCTGATTACATACTGGATGGGCGCTTCATCCTTTTGTTGCATTGTCTTGAGTTCTCCGATTTGCTCCGAACATTCTCGCCCGGTCAGAAGTAGCTGGGATAATGCTTCTACTAACTCGTCCCAGGTGGCGATTTGATCACATCCCAGTGATTTGAAAAAGAAATGTGTGGGACGATCCAAACGCGTGATAAGTACGCTACGCTTAGCAGTATCATCCCATCGATAAGCCAGAGCCACTTGTTCGAAGTACTCAGTCCAATCCAAGAAATTTGGGAAACGTGAGTAACTTTTACCAGTGAAAATTGGTATATTTTCAGCATCCAAGACATTAGATCTGAAAAAGTACTTCCCGACATCGTCGAGTTTAACACACACGTTTTCCAAATTTTCGTTATGAGGGGGAGCACTAGGTGCTGCGCGGGTGGGGATTCCCGAGGAAAATTCACCCTCTCCGGAAAATTGATTGTAGGTCCGAGAACTGGGTATTTGGCTTGTGCTGTTACTTTTACTGCTGGGCTAATGCTGCGGTTTTAGCCTGTTGTCGATACACCCAATCGAAGGGTGCACGCTGTAATATGTAACCTTAGACTCAATTGTAATGTGGGTTAGCCGCAGAACCGCAGTCGACCGCAACTGTTCTCCGGGTTATGTCAGTGTTCTTGTGCGACCCTTCCGTCGAAGGTTGGGTTCCTAGATAGTGTGAGTGGTGTCTTTTCAATACAAATTTTAATTGAGCGCCTTACGTAAATAATTTTCACTCTAGGAATCGCGAGCTAGTTAAGTTGATAACCGTGTACTAAATTCGAGGAAACGGCGTCCAAGGACACTTACCGCTTAGCAAATTCTTAATGCACACGACGAGGCTTTTTAAACGTTGCGTTCAGATACTAATTGCAAGAATTTATCTTAGGTTTAGGCTATTCGAAGGACACTCAACGAACTCGCGATTAGAACACAGTATGTACGTACGAGATCAATACACTGTTACAGACCTAGGGAAACTAAGCACCAGTTGATAAAGGTACTTAGCTTCAAGTACGTAACGAGTAGGTGAGCGAAATGTGACCTCTCGGAGTTTTGCCTAAAGCTATGCGAGAGGTCCCCAATGTAAATAGACAAGATAAGGCACAAATAAGATTAATAAACCAAAACTGTTGAGAAATGGTAACAGGCGTCCAGTTAGTGGTGGAGCTACAGTCACTTTAGAGATTTGATTGCATGTGAAACTTATTGCGAAACAGAATCTATCGCCCGTCAATGGGACCCAGAGTTAAGTTCGAAATGAGTCAGCTAATATTAATGAGCGTTATAAATCGAATGTCTCACGGCGTGGCCCCCAAGTGTTACGGCTGCGATCAACGGGTACCTCTGCGGACGAATCCGAGTGGTATCCCTCACGGGTGTCCTTGGCCGTGGATCTACCTTATAAGCCTACGTGTCCAGAGGATGATGGTCCCCCTGGCGTGATATCGGGTTTTGAGAGTCACAAAATTCCGATATCGTCTTACGCCTAAGCCCTTGACGATACGCGTTTAGCGGAGAAGTAATTCGCACCCGTAGCAATCAGGGTTAAGGTCGAGTTTATCAAACGGGCCGCCTGCTAAAATTTCTCTTAATAATTCCAAGGCGTGGGTTTCTGGATGAACGTGGTCTTTGGTTGCTGTTCTAAGGATGGCTTGTGTCACGGGTGACCCAAAGGCGATCCTGAAGAAGTTTAAAGTATATGGTCAGCGACCCTTATACAGAAAAGGCGGATCGATCCAAGCCTCTAGGTTTTATTGATCTTACCCCTAGTTCAGACCAAGGCTAGTAAAAGTTATAGCTTTTAACCTAGTAATTTGATGCTTTGAAAATCCACACAAGATATTTTAAAAGCCATGGCTCAAGGCCAGGATGTTCGAAATAGCGCTCCAGGTGCAATAATCATACCCAGGTAAAGTTTTGATTTATTGTAGCAGCACATAGTACGTATGATATGAGAAACATGGTTATACCTTAATGCGGCGTTCACGTTATAAGTGGGGCAGCTTGGAACACGTTTTGTCCAAGTTGATTCGACGTCAACATAAAATTTTGTGATTCGAATAGCGGTTATGTAGACAAAATGTGAATGTCATATGACATTGGATTATGTGTCATCCATTTTATCGTGTGCCCGCCGTGTGGAAAATTGACACAACCATTTCCAAGTACGGTTTTGAAAAACGCTTCAAAAAGGAAATTGAATTTCAAAACTGTTTCAATTTCCCACAGCTATCGATTTTTTAAACTCAAGTAGTTAATTGATAACATTATTTGATCTTCAATTTACCACTAGCGATTTTTTAAACAAGGGCAATTGGAAATTGCGCCATTTTCCAAATTCAATTTTCGCTTTGCTTTGACACTGCAATTACCAAAGTGGAAATTGAAAGAGAAGCATAACGTTTACCAATTTAACGATATTGTCCCTGTTATCGAAAATTGAATTTGCAGGTTACAATTTCAGTTGTGATATTGTCCCCAAAAAGGTTGAAATATTGCAACTCAAAGTTCAAATTGAAGGTCAGGATGAGAGTTTCTAGAAATGATGTTTGATGGGCCACCCAAGTCGCAAGGTTGAAATTGTGCGATTGAAATTGAAAGTAGGAATTGAATGTGATGGGTCTCCTAAGTTGAAATTTTGGAGAGTTTCTAGAAATGTTTTATGGGCCGCCCAAGTCGCAAGTTTGAAATTGTGCGATTGAAATTGAAAGTAGAAATTGAATGTGATGGGCCTCCTAAGTTGAAATGGAAGTGTTAGGCATATGGGGCAAACTGAAAATACACCGAACTTTTTATGATTGCAATGTAAACTGTTTCTTGTAGAGCTGGTAAACAAAATGACACTTTTTGCTACTCCAAAAGCACGCTATTATAACGAAGGTTAAAATTCAAATTTAAACTAACAAACAGTTCATACTGTATATGCTGCCGCACTTAACGCATACAGGTTCATTTTTCTTTATTACAGTACACAATGAACCAAAGCGACGCATTAACCGTACAACACATATACTGTGAAGTTCGGGCCAAGGTTTACAGTTCAGATTAATGTACGCATTGTTCAGGGTCATCGGTATGACGAGAATCAAATTTGGTTAAGCGTGAACATAAGCATAGCCTTAACCTTTTATGTTCGGCATGTATCAGTACAATAGAATGCCGATGGTTTCGGCAAACGCATAAGCTTAATAAGCAAACTTATCTGTAAAACATATTGCGGACTTTTGTTGAAAATAGCAGCAATGACGTTACCGCAAAGCGTAAACAAAAGCGAAGTATTGCATCGATTAGGTCAAAGGTCATGTACCTACCGCAGTGTTTCCGCTTTTATGATTTTTTCAATTTCCCACTGCCCTGCTGATTTGCAACTACCGTGAGGGAAATCGAAACTGAAATTTGGGTGCCCATTTCCCACTGCAGTTTCGGTGACTTTTCAATTTCCTTTTCGACAGTAAATTTAGCTTATCAATTTCCTATTTAAGTTTTAAAAATGTCTCAATTTCCTACTGCTGTCCTATTTAAATTCCCTATTGGGAAATTGACACTCAAAATATCATTTCAATTTACTAGTACGGTTTGTAAATTGCCTCAATTTCCCACTAGACCAATTTTTTCAAATTCAATTTCCTTCTTGAAGCGTTTTTCAAAACCGTACTTGGAAATGGTTGTGTCAATTTTCCACGCGGCGGGCACACAATATACGCGTCAACAGGATCCCACGAAAGCGTATCGGGGTGACTCGCTTCATATTTTCCTAGATAATTATGACGATACGTATAGGGATCATTTCTAGGGTACTGGTTATGCTGGTTTCCCCGGTTGTTATTCATATATAGGGAGTGTCCCTCACGAAAGGCTGGCCGACCTTGGGGAGGTCCATTCCCTTGAAGTCCGTTGGGGTTGGCCTGACCCCGCCCAACTCCATAATGCCGTTGAAAATACCGGTTCTGATTATATTGATCATAATTTCGATTGGATTGATAACCAGTACCCTGCGGAGGGTTATATCCATTATTTGGACGATTGCTATAATAGTTCGGCGGATTATTGTTAACCCGACGCCAGTTGCCAGGGTTATGATTATACCCCGGCTCAATTTGGTTAGTTTGGTTGCGATACCTACCCCCATAGTTCTGAGGTGGGGGCGGGTAATTGTTGGCTGCAGTGTAATTATTTGGATGGGTTGGTCCCCAGTTTGGGTTAGCGGGCTGTCCGTAATTGTTTGTGGGCGGATGTTGTTCCTGCATTTTAACCGCCAGAGGCCCATTATTGGGGCATTGGCGAGCGAAATGTCCTATTTCTCCGCAAGAATAACATGGGTACCCGGCCATGCTAAATTGAGGTGGCAAGGAGGACTCGTTCTTAGTTAGCTGTGTTTGAGGGCGAGAAGGCCCGTTATCGATCTGAGCGGTAACGGCTGCTACTGTTCTAGCCCTTTGTTTCTTTGCTTGTTGGGGGTTTTCCTCAACGTTATTTGACTTTCCTAAGGCTTGGACTATCCGTTCTACAACACCAAGGGATACGGTGTCAGTTTTATCATCTAGGTTATTTTCGTTGGTCTCATTCTCTTTGTTTTGAAAAAAGAACTTAGTGGTGTCGGTCTTGGCTTTTTCACGGTCACAAACCAACATCCGGCCGGCCCGTTTGGCTTCAGAAATTAATGCCCCAGTGCAACTATAGTCTTTTTACAACCGGGAGTGGTATTCCGGTCGTAAACCGTCTAAGAAAAATTCTATCAGTAAGCTTTCTCGACTCTTTTCATTCAGTCCGTTTACACTCTTTAAAGCATTAATCAGTCTGATTACATACTGGATGGGCGCTTCATCCTTTTGTTGCATTGTCTTGAGTTCTCCGATTTGCTCCGAACATTCTCGCCCGGTCAGAAGTAGCTGGGATAATGCTTCTACTAACTCGTCCCAGGTGGCGATTTGATCACATCCCAGTGATTTGAAAAAGAAATGTGTGGGACGATCCAAACGCGTGATAAGTACGCTACGCTTAGCAGTATCATCCCATCGATAAGCCAGAGCCACTTGTTCGAAGTACTCAATCCAATCCAAGAAATTTGGGAAACGTGAGTCACTTTTACCAGTGAAAATTGGTATATTTTCAGCATCCAAGACATTAGATCTGAAAAAGTACTTCCCGACATCGTCGAGTTTAACACACACGTTTTCCAAATTTCCGTTATGAGGGGGAGCACTAGGTGCTGCGCGGGTGGGGATTCCCGAGGAAAATTCACCCTCTCCGGAAAATTGATTGGAGGTCCGAGAACTGGGTATTTGGCTTGTGCTGTTACTTTTACTGCTGGGCTTATGCTGCGGTTTTAGCCTGTTGTCGATACACCCAATCGAAGGGTGCACGCTGTAATATGTAACCTTAGACTCAATTGTAATGTGGGTTAGCCGCAGAACCGCAGTCGACCGCAACTGTTCTCCGGGTTATGTCAGTGTTCTTGTGCGACCCTTCCGTCGAAGGTTGGGTTCCTAGATAGTGTGAGTGGTGTCTTTTCAATACAAATTTTAATTGAGCGCCTTACGTAAATAATTTTCACTCTAGGAATCGCGAGCTAGTTAAGTTGATAACCGTGTACTAAATTTGAGGAAACGGCGTCCAAGGACACTTACCGCTTAGCAAATTCTTAATGCACACGACGAGGCTTTTTAAACGTTGCGTTCAGATACTAATTGCAAGAATTTATCTTAGGTTTAGGCTATTCGAAGGACACTCAACGAACTCGCGATTAGAACACAGTATGTACGTACGAGATCAATACACTGTTACAGACCTAGGGAAACTAAGCACCAGTTGATAAAGGTACTTAGCTTCAAGTACGTAACGAGTAGGTGAGCGAAATGTGACCTCTCGGAGTTTTGCCTAAAGCTATGCGAGAGGTCCCCAATGTAAATAGACAAGATAAGGCACAAATAAGATTAATAAACCAAAACTGTTGAGAAATGGTAACAGGCGTCCAGTTAGTGGTGGAGCTACAGTCACTTTAGAGATTTGATTGCATGTGAAACTTATTGCGAAACAGAATCTATCGCCCGTCAATGGGACCCAGAGTTAAGTTCGAAATGAGTCAGCTAATATTAATGAGCGTTATAAATGGAATGTCTCACGGCGTGGCCCCCAAGTGTTACGGCTGCGATCAACGGGTACCTCTGCGGACGAATCCGAGTGGTATCCCTCACGGGTGTCCTTGGCCGTGGATCTACCTTATAAGCCTACGTGTCCAGAGGATGATGGTCCCCCTGGCGTGATATCGGGTTTTGAGAGTCACAAAATTCCGATATCGTCTTACGCCTAAGCCCTTGACGATACGCATTTAGCGGAGAAGCAATTCGCACCCGTAGCAATCAGGGTTAAGGTCGAGTTTATCAAACGGGCCGCCTGCTAAAATTTCTCTTAATAATTCCAAGGCGTGGGTTTCTGGATGAACGTGGTCTTTGGTTGCTGTTCTAAGGATGGCTGGTGTCACGGGTGACCCAAAGGCGATCCTGAAGAAGTTTAAAGTATATGGTCAGCGACCCTTATACAGAAAAGGCGGATCGATCCAAGCCTCTAGGTTTTATTGATCTTACCCCTAGTTCAGACCAAGGCTAGTAAAAGTTATAGCTTTTAACCTAGTAATTTGATGCTTTGAAAATCCACACAAGATATTTTAAAAGCCATGGCTCAAGGCCAGGATGTTCGAAATAGCGCTCCAGGTGCAATAATCATACCCAGGTAAAGTTTTGATTTATTGTAGCAGCACATAGTACGTATGATATGAGAAACATGGTTATACCTTAATGCGGCGTTCACGTTATAAGTGGGGCAGCTTGGAACACGTTTTGTCCAAGTTGATTCGACGTCAACATAAAATTTTGTGATTCGAATAGCGGTTATGTAGACAAAATGTGAATGTCATATGACATTGGATTACAAATCACTGTTGTCAAGCGATCATCGTATACATATAACCATTTGTCATATGATACTGCGGGACATTTATGCGAATATCATATGATATTCCAAAATTCTACTAAATGTCATATGATATTTATACAGGACAATGGAATTTGTGCACGCTAAATAAAACAGTAAAAAATCGGATAGTGCAGCATTAAATGATTTCGCAAGTTGAATTAGCTTCTACGTTTCTGTTTCTCGCTAAGTTTTTCCCAAAATATATTCCTAAGTACAAATAATTCAAATTTGAAATTTTAGTATCATATGACATTCTACAGGACAATCAAGCTAGTTTACCACAACTTTGCAGACATTTTCAAACATATCATATGATACTCGCAGACAATATTTGGAATATCATATGATATTGCAGTACAAACAGTAGATGTCACATCAGGATAGCAGACAATTCAAATTTTTTGAATCTCATAGCGGATAAACGGTCAGACAAAATGTTACCAGCTATAGTCATAGGGACAAAACGTGTTCCAGGCTGCCCCAGTTGTAACGTGAACCCCGCATAATTGGGATATGCCTCAGGTTACCGAAAGTTGAACGTTGACTTGAGTTGAGTTAGTTGCGCCGAGCGCTGATAGCAAGAATAAGTTTGAATAGTTAAACATAATTGCTAAAAGTACAGAAATTCATGAATCTTCTGGTTTCAGAAATTAGCAAGTTTAAACGTGTACCTGTAGCGACCTGAACGTGGACTAACCACCTTACCGCTAGGATATCGGGCCTTAGAAAGCTGAGCGTTTTAGGTCGGCGCGGTTGCTGAGGTTATAAACTACCGAGCCCCAATGCAGTTGGACGACGTGGGTCAAGGAGTTCTTAAGTCCAAAAGACACCCTTGATTGGCATGTACAAATGGGCGGAGAATCCCTCCAAGGGGCGTAGCACGAAGGGCTCGATAGGATAGTGACTTAAGTTGCGGTCTGAAATGCCACACATCCGTACCATGGACCCCTGGGAAGTATACCTGGGGTCCCACGACCATTCTTTTGTCCTAAGCACTGGCTAAGCATGTCTCCGATCGCGTCTGATACACAACCAAGTCTCGTTTAGAGTTTCCCGGAATTTGCAAAGCCTACACTTCAAAATTTCCTTGAATTTGCAAAACCTACACGGGCCACACGTCCAGCAGTTCAATTGTCAACCTGGGGAAAATTCTGACTACTAACCTAAGTAAGGCCCGGCAAGCACCATTTAAGTCACGGGGTAAACCAAATTTTCTAGCGTGACCGGGGCTTGGCTCTTTTGGTTGACATGTCCCAAGTGCTTAGCACTAGGCTGCTGTGGCCTTCCCGTCGCGGTTGACAATTGCACAGCTCGACCCCAGTCGGGTTATCCTTTACCAGTTGGGTGACTTTTAGATTTTAGCACGGTATACGAATTTCCAAAAGTTAAAACCAAATAAAGTTGAGGTCCTGTGTTGTCGCCAACTACAAGGAACTTTGAATTTTTAGAGATTTTACTCACACGCCCTCTGTGAAACTACATGGTCCCAACTGGGCCTATAGCTTATAAATTTTGCTAAAATCGGTAGCGCTCTGAGCGCATCCTTGGTACCCCCGTCCGGTACGTTTTAATACAGCGCCCCGAATTCTCCCAAGTGCACCGTGTCGCCATACAGTGCACCGGAGAGAACCGGTTTGCTGCCGCGGCTCGAGCTCGCGACTGAAAAATTTTTGAAAACTGAACTGAACTGAAAATGCAGCCCGCGCACTGCTCTTATACACCCCCCTCTCAGGCCTCAGGTGATTGGTTTGAGTTTTCAGCCAATGAAAAACTCAGAACAGACGCGGCCAGAGACAATACTATTGGCTATGGTAATACGGCTACAAAGGGCCAATAAAACAGCGAGAAAAGGACGCGGCGAAACGCGATGCTATTGGTTACGGAAATCGGCTGCAAAGAGCCAATGAAAAGAATTCAACCGTCACAACCGGTGCACGCTGATTGGACGGTTTAAATTTACGCGTGAAATTGACTGTCCAGCACAGAAAGGGGTCGCGCCGAAATATTGGAGTCCCCCATGATTAAGGCGGGGAAAACGCTAAGGTTTTGACATCGCCGTACTCAGGCCTAAGTGCCAGGCAACCTCCAAGACCCACCGACACGCATGTATGACTTTTACCGCCAGGTCACTCTCCTTTTTGAGTGTGACATATCCTTTTCCCTAGTATTCTTAACCAAAGCAAATGATGGAAAGGAGGGTGCTGTCAGCTTTTCAGAACCTGCGTTGTATAGGGAACCCAAATAACAAATCGCAATTAGCTAAGAAATAGCAAAACCAAAAAATTAAACTACAAGAAACACACTAAATACAAAATCATCTCGGCACTCGTAACGCACCCCTATTCAAGCATACCGTTACACCCATTAGGATAACTTGTAAGCTGAACGTATAAATGTGGCCTAGTACACCGAGAGTGAGTTTAAGTCTGGTTACCTGGTGAAAAGAGACATATTCTGAAATTACTGCTGCGGGTGCCAGGTTTCCGGTTCTCCTTTGAGTTCTAAGGTGTCCGCCCTACAAAGTGCCTACCCCGAGTACCTAGTAAAAGATTTCGAATCGTTCCAAAACAAGGTTCCAAATACAATTAGCAAACATCCAAACAAGGACAGTCCAACTCATTGATTAAAAGAACAAGGTTATAGCAAATTAGCACAGTAAAACATCCAAAGTACGATTCATGCACCACAATCTTATTTGAACCTACTGATGAAAACTATTATGATGCTCATCCTGCCGTTAAAATGACTCATGCAGCTGATAAAACTTGACAGTAGCTTAAACTCGGTCCAGTGAGACACTCGAAATGTGGGGACCTAAAGAATTGTAATGGTTATAGCTTTCGGAATAGCTGTTCGCGGGTACCAGCCAGGGTGGTTTTATTGCTTCCCGGGATGCACCGAACCGAATGAGACCATTCCTAACCCCAAATGCTAGAAAACATGACTCTGCAATTTTGTCCTAAGATCCGTAGAGATTCCGAAATTTCAGGGGCTCATAACTCGTTAACGATTAGCCGGAGACCCCAAGTCAGGGTGGTTTTATTGCTCAGCCCCTTGAGCTCTATCGAAATATAGGAACTGTGAATGCGAATTCCCGAATTCGTGTTTTTGCATTTTCCACCCCTCCAATCCGTAAATTCACACACGCAAAGTACCGGGGAACGGAGAGACCTGTAACTCGCTAACGACTGATCGCAGACCCTAAGTCAGGGTGGTTTTATTGCTCAGCTCGACAAGCTCTATCGAATGGTAGGGGTCCCAGCTAAGGATTGCGAAATTCGTATTTTGGCATTTTCCGACCTCGGATCCGTAAAATTATACACGTAAAATTCCCAAAACGAAAAAAGGCCTATAACTTTCGAGCAAAGAGTCGCAGACCCCGAGTCAGGGTATTTTTCTTGTTCAACGTAAGGAGCTGCATCGATTGATACCAATCTCGATGCTCAATTCCAAAATTCGCATTTTTGCATTTTTTCAACCTCGGATCCGTAAATTTCACACACTAAATTTCAAAAAATATAAATACCTCTAACTCTTGAATGAATGATTTCCGAGCCCCAGTCAGGGTATTTTTCTTACTCAGCTCGGCGAGCTCTATCGATTGGTGGGGTTTCAACCGCGAATTCCGAAATTCACATTTTTGCATTTTTCACCCCGGGATCCGTAAAATTTTACATGTAATTTTCACAAAACATTGGGTGGCTATAACTTTCGAAGGAGAGGTCCTGGACCCAAGGTCAGGGTATTTTTCTTGCTCAGCGCGATTAGCTCTATCGAACGGTATAGGTCTCGTCAAGGTATCTAAAAATTGACATTTTGGCGTTTTTCTGCCCCCGGATCCGTGAGGCTCCATATACAAAATTTCGAGTCGTAATGGGGTACAATTTTCGGGCGAAACGTCCCTGACCCATGGTCTGGGTATTTTTGTTGCTCAGTACGACGAGCTCCATTAAATAGAATAGGCCAGACCGGGGTTTTGGCATTTCTTGCCTGAGAACCCGTGTGTACACAATCTCGAACTTAAACCATAAAAATCGTAGTATGCACACGTCAGCCAGCAGAATCTCTCGCTAGGCGTCCCGAGGCTCCTGAAAATTGAGATTCCGAGCCCCCCACTTGTAGTCAGAACCCACAGAAATTCCTAATATGAAAAAGCCCTCCTTTGCTCGAAACGCCCGTAGCCATTCTCCCCCAAACTTAAAATTCCACCGTCTTGAACAACTCAACGTTAAACGCAACTCACGGGTCATTAACCCATCACCTCAACGTGCAAAGATTTTTCCTCATATAATCATTAAGTGGCCATTAATCACATTTACAATTGGTTCTAAAATTCCTGACTCCTCAACGAATTTTATCTACGGGCGACAACTGCATACTTTACCGAGTGGAGCGTTATAACTCGCAAAACAAAAGAGAAAGAAGGGGCGAACGCTCGACCCATGCACCCCTTATGAATATTCCATTGGACTACAAGGACATCCCGGTTAGACTACTGGTACAGGGTTAGGATAAAACCTCAAGTCACTGAGAAAAACTGGTCAAGAGGGAGGACTAGTGTACTGAACTAGGGCAAACGGCCACACCCCTCTTTAGGTTTGAACACTGTGCTCCCAGGGCTGGTCCACCCTCCTCTATTATGTTAGGCTTGTACCTTCCCTGTACCCCAGACATTTGTATTCCCTCCCCGGCCTCAGATGCAGCGCAGCGCCGATACTTTCTCGCGAGTAACCATCAACTTGGCTGGTCTTCTGACACGCCATGGTTATTTAAATTACCATATCTCCTAAAATTTAATTGTGTGAATGCCGCTATTCCTTTAGAGTTTTGGTTTATCTAATTGTAATCCGACTGTGTGTTTGAATTTTGGGGACCTCTCGCATACATCTAGGCAAAACTCCGAGAGGTCGAATTTTCGCTTACCCACTTTATGTACTAATTGTTTAAAGAAGTATATTTTAAAATCTAAGGACTAGCTGTTTCAGGTTTAGGCAAAATTCGAGCAGCTACGGCTTTCGCTCACCAAACTCCAAGGTATGCAATGTGATTGTTTTAGTCACGCATGACAGGCTGCTTCCCTTTAGGCAAATTTTATGCAGCCCATGACGAATTTAAATCTAAACTTACTTGCGTATGTCCAATCGCGTAGTGCAGGGTTGTTCATTATAACTAAATAAAATCGAAGAACCCTGCTCGCGGTTACGTATCTGTTCCTTGACTTTGTTAGCATGTGATATGTACATATTGTGGTCTTTTTGGGAGCTTGTTGAGCGTCCGCTCTAAGAACGTTGTTTCATTCTGTGCATTCAAAAACCCTGCTCCAAAAATCTTCAGCCGGACGCCATTTACTCGAATTGAGTACATGGTTTACAGCTCAACCAACTCCCAACACTTAATAATCTAATTACGCATGGCGCTCGTCCCACCCAAGACCGGCTCATATTCGCTAGTGCCGGGAACTTTTCTTGAGGAAACACTTACTCACACTATCTAGGAACCCAACCTTCGACGGAAGGGGCGCACAAGAACACTCACATAACCCGGGGGACAGTTGCGGTCGACTGCGGTTCCTCGGCTATCACACAAACAACGTTGAGATCAGGACTACATATTAAACAGCGTGCACCCTTCGATTGGGTGTATCGACAACATGCTAAAACCACACCTTAGGCTTAGCGATAAAAGTAACAACTCCGGCAGAATGACTCTCTTTTAATTTCCAACCAAAACCTCAACGCAGAAACTTCCATGTTCCAGAACTTTCCCCCTTTCAGCACCTGGTGCTGCCTTGCCTTAATGGATATACGGGAGACGTGTGTATAAAATTAAAGGGTTTGGAAATTCTTTTGAGAATAGATATTTTGAACACTGAAAATAGACCCGTTTCCAACGGTAAAGGTTACTCACATCTTCCGAATTCCTTGTGTTGTGTTGGATGCTCCGAGTTGACTGTCCGTGCTCAATTATTAGATGAAAGTGTAGGACTCAACACTCCCACAACGGATTTTAGTCATCCCATACTTTCTTCACAGGAATTTTCAAGGTTGTTATCACCTAAAGCATGGAGCAGGTCTGTCAAACCTAAGCTGTTTGACTGACTAATTAAAAAACAGGGTAACTCGGAGCACCTGACACAGCCCGATGAACGGATGCGACGCCCATCTTAATATGTGATTGAATTGCTTACTCCATTGTGTGAAGTATGACCTGGCTGGTCCAAGGGGACTATGGATATGGCGGCTCGGAATAATTTTCTTGGCAGCTATGTCCCATATCCCACTTAAATATTATGTACGTGATAAGCTACCTACAACTGTGGTTGAGCTGCCTGTCGGACATCGGCGTGTAATTACATGAAACCGATGCCGACACTCACGCAAATCACCCCCAAGCCCATGAAAACCAAACGAATGTGACCCCCTTTAAATAAAGCACCTTGTAGCTTATAATGTACCAGGAAATTCAATGTCCACACGGATTGTTCAACCGGAGGGATAGAGTAATTGTGTGACGTCTGCGCACTCTAGTATAGGGGGCATGCGAGTGCTGCACTACTTAGAACGCTGGTTCTCTGCGGAATGAATTTTAACTCGCCATTTTCAACACCACCTCGGGATCAGGCGGGGTCTGACCAATCCCAACGGGTTTTCGAGGGAACGTACCTCTCTAAGGCCGGTCAACCTAATGGGAGGGAAATTCTGGCTGTGTAAAGGAGCGAACCCTGAGCTGCGATACACCAGCATCCTACGAACAGCGCGTCCATGTCGGACAATTGAGTCCCCTGTAAAAAGTCCCTGCGACAAATTGAACTAAAGTTCGGTGCGCTGGGACCAGTCAATTGACACCGAGATTGAATGGCTCGTGTGGACAATCATAATTCTCACGTATGGAGCATTTTACGGATAATGCCCCATCTTGCTACAACGCTAACCCGATAAACTCAAGAGATGTCAGCACTAGTAAAATGCATGAACGGTCACCCGATTGACCGTCCATTGAGGAAAATGAAACTTACGTTTATAACCAGCCCCGGCTATGAACCTCCTGTTAACACCCCACTAGTCGGTCCCTTAATTTATTTTAGCCATTGACGCCCCCCCCCGACCAAACGAAATTGCCACTCATGAATGCGGTTAATGCAAGAACACTCTGTGATACTTGAGCGCCCAATCCTAGAACTGATTGTGCCAGTGCGAACAAACTGAGCTCACGTGGGGACTCGGAACCTTCCCGAAGTATTTGTGCCCTGGGGGTGGGGTGCGCAACCCGCTGACCGGGGACTATGTTTTGAGGGAGGGACCGTGTCGAAGCGTTAGAAAATTACCAGAGGGCGTCGAGTTTCGAAGAACCAACTTACCACCGGTTGGAAACTTAATTTTAATACTGGGGACGATGTCGCCGGCCCCTGAGCGAATAAAACTCGACCCTCTCTCCCCAAATAACCCCAATTAACTGGGTGAAAGGATGTGACCACGGGAAAGGAGCAACCACGGGTCACCACACAGTTAATTCGGCCCCCATCAGAAATTCTCGCCAGTCCCGTTTCGAGAAGTTAGGGGAATCTATCGTGCGGGAGGCAGGATTCTGAGGCCACACCAACCCATAAATTTCTTTGCGTAGTTTTTCAGTAGCGGTGTGGTTTAGGATAAAATTTTCTCGTTTGGAAGGATTGACTGCTTGAATGAACCTAGTTATTTGCTTATTAATACTTTGACGGCACAACCGAGGAGGGGCAGGACGACCAAAATTTTCTTTGGATATTATCTTTCCGTAAATTGGATGGGGATACTGTTGCTGTGGGAACTATAGTTCTAGGGTGGTACTGGAATTACCCACATGTAAGCAGTCCCAATCCTACTGGCAAACCCTGGGGCTCGAGCTAAGGGTAGCTACCCACATGATAAGCCGCACAAATTAGTTTCAAGGCAAAATAGTCCTGTCAACCCGAATGTGACCGTAGAAAAAATTTTCCTGAAGGCCAAGCTCAACGCGTTCGGTGGCTGTGCGCTCTGAGGGTTTCAATTATCAATTTGGAATTCCTAGCAGCCACTCGGACCGCTTGACACCGGTAGAGCCGTAATGTTTGTTTTGTTATTGTGATGTTTGAATCAGCTGTACCGGGGAAAGCCGGACGTAGGAAACGTGCCGAGTTTGTACGGGTCAGCCCAGTTGGTCCATTGGGTCACGAGATAACGCACCCTCAGTCGGTAGGGGTGGGCGGCTCCGTGTTCCCATGGGGAACTGTATTTTTTATGATGAATGAATTGACATAAAATGTTCCTTGAATTCCCCAGGGGTGTTGAACCCAAATCACAGGCCCCAACCAAAAGAGTTGAGGGTAGGTGTCCGACTAAAAACCAAAATTATCTAGGATCCTAAGACGTCGGCACAGAAGCAACGCATTGTTCTATAGAGAACTATCCTAGTGAGTTAACTAAAAGTCTTTTCCCTATCCTTACGATTCGGATGGTCCTCGAGGACCTGAATCTAGACGCGTGACCCGAACCTCACACCAGGCTCAAATCAAAACCGTGTCACCCGGCGACCAATACTACCGAAAACAAGTTTTGAATTGACGTATGCTTCTAATGAATTAGGCTCATGGAATGAATTTTCTGGACATCTAATTGGACTTGATTATCTCGGGAATCGCTTAGACCATTTGTACTACTGGATATCTGGACTCGGAACTCCTGTGGGATATGAAATTGAATACGCACTTTATTTGCAACGTATGAATTGTCGGGTTGTTGGAATTCATGAGCCGTAGAAACCTATTCCTGTACCTGTGATCTACCCAGTATAGAGTGCGGAGAGGCATGGCTTACCTCAACGCTAACTTTTAGTCGCGCTCCCGTCCTAATTGCGCGACCCGCCTGAATATAAAAACCCAATTCGCGCAGCCTCGTGGATTCGACGGGGACATTATCCCACGTCCCGCCAGATTTCGCTCCCTATCTCACTGGATATATCACTCCACCGGCCTAGTTAGTGCACTAGGTCCATCGTATACTCGAATCCTTATCGCCCTGTGACCTCAACAGCACGGCCCCGCGCAAATCCCTCGATATTTTGATGCTACATGCCCCTCTGATCGCACCTGGCCCCTTTTTGACTTAAAATTTTCTTCTTTCTTGCATTTCTCTTGGTACCGTGGTTCGTTGTAATAACAAACCCGGTACGTATAACACTTGTGTGCCAGATAATCTGCCTTCCCTCCTTATAGGTTTGTTGCCTCATTCTATATCGTGACGCAACTTTGGCGAGATTCTAGTTGGATTTCTTTTTGACAAGCGGCCACCGATTCGGCCCTTTTATCCTTGGCGGGAGGCTATAAGCCTAATACCCACCAGACCAGCACCACGTACCCTAATCGGTCCCGGACCGATACAATCCCGCGCGTAGTCCACCCAAGCATTTGAACTGGATAGACTCCGTCTGTTATAGACCTAATGACCCGTCTCCCGCCGTGCGGCACACCCCCCAAGGTTATAGTCCCCAATACCGATGCGTGCTCATTCGGACGTTCTGAACACTCGAGGGGTATAGCACAACTCGTGAGCACCATAGGAGTCTGTGTTATCGCCGATATGGAATCTGGTCAAACTCGGCCCCGGTCGTCGTAAGAAACGGTAACCTGGCATGTTATTTCACCTCCTAGGTACCTATGCACGCAAGGAAGGGCAGTGGTGTAGATCCCGGGGACCCTCAGGCCCTCGTGCCGATAATGACAACGCACAATTTAGACAAACTCGGCTTTTCCGCCTGACCGAAAATTTTCACGCCTATGCACATGCACATGTGCTTTGGTTTTACTGCGGGCCCACCCTAGGTTGTCCTTAAGTGCAACGCTGGTGTGGCCGATAATCCACCCTAACCTAAATAGCCGGCACCTCTATGACTAGCCGGAAAGACCACCAGAAAGCGATCGTCAAATAAAGAGGTGAGTCCACTACCGTACGACAAGATCTCGATACCCGTACAGTTGAATTGACCTTTTTGCAAGGCGGTCCCTGCGGCCGCTCCAGTCTGTGGCCACAGGCCCACCCAACACATGACAACCTAGTTCAATCTGATGCTAATGGTGTCTGAAACCGCCAGGAAAAGGGCAGTCTCCAGAATTAAAGACCCCGCTGAAATCCCACCCTGTTGCAAACACCTATTTGTCAGGCCGACTAACCCTCAGACGGGACCCCAAACGACGCCGGAATGACCCCGATCCTACATAGGAACCCACTCACCACCTATAAATTGGGAAATGTACTGGAAAATAGACCCCCGATTCGGCGCTCAACCCACCATGGTGTGTCAACCCAAGCATGTCGCATAACGGACTTAGTCAGAATGCCACGGTAAACCCCGTTAGGCTTAGTTTTCGACCCTTGTGGGAAACGGCATCCCGCTAACGCACCCTGCAAGCACCTTAGATAGGACTATAGGAAGATTATACCCCTACACCGACACCCTGGCCATCCGGAACCCATGCCTAGGTGATGACATCGGTTTCCATGACGATAACTTTTGTTATACTTGGGAATCTTAAAATTTCATGAATGCCGCAATCTCCCCATACAACCTCTTAAGGGCTGATTCTGGGTACAACGCTTGTGAGGCAATCAGTTCGGATCTCATTTAAGTGCCAGCTCAACTATATCCTGTCAGCACCAGCATCAATCCTGTCTAGCATGACCTGTAAGCCATGGGCTATCTTTTTGCCGAACGGTTTTCAAAAAACCGTCCTAAATCGGACAAAGCCATCCTTACTACGAGCCGACCGGACCTAATCAGGCTATAAGGATATGTCAGAATCCCTTAAACCTCAGTGCCCTGCCTCGATCATTCAAACTTTAAGCGTAATTGCTTCCCGACAAGCTCTGGAGATATTTTTGAGCTAGCCACGGGTCCCTTTGTCTTGGTTAATTTAGCGTATAACACCCTAGAAGCAGCCCTTCGGAGTGTGTACTTCGGCTCAGCCTGGGGAATTGTCTTTGCTCATGGCCCACCTTAATTATGGATACTAAGCGACAGACTCGCATCAGAACACCTTGTAAATCGACGTACTAGCACCTAAGTCGTGAGTTTGGGTTCCCCCAGTATCTCCTGCACTCGCCGCTCTGCCATCCCGACACCTACTGTCCCTTGTCCCTTTCTGAACCATTGAACCCGGCTATACTGGCTCTCGTTTGCAAATTTGGGGTTCGAAGGAGTGTACAACAGTACACATGCCCATACCTGCAGCGACCATAAGTATGACGCTTGTGAGCAAAATACTTTATGGACCATGTAAAACTAATTAGTTTTACAGTCCATTTGGTCCGGCTTCGGTAAATGTAAATATTAATTGTACAAAACCCGACACTAGGCTTTTGCCTTGCACTTTTGTGCTCAGGAGTCCCTTTTTAAGCTGGATGCTTAAACCTTTTTTGGAAAGCGGTTCTCGCAGCCGCAGCAACCTACGCCTAAGAAACCCCTTACCGGAACGAGGTGCATATCGAACCGTATAGGAGCCCCAGGAGGGATGCAGCGTCCTTAGAACTTGCGCGACAGGATGCCTCTTAGCGATCACTCAGACCCCTCGCTAACGAAATGCACCTTGCCGTCCCAATCATGCGGGAATTATGTCAAAATCATTACGCATAGCCACATCCCCATGGAATATAGCCCTTTCTGCGGTTATTACGGACATTTGCACACCCGGTTAAAAATCTGCATAGGCATATGCCCCCCAGCCCCTATTTTGGGAAGATCGGCTTGCGCAAACGAAGCCTAAAAATGTAGGATCTCAACGAGGTTTAGAGAACGTCATGCACCATAAATTTTATCCTCTCGGTCTCATATTGGCACGAGTGCCCCTCGGGATTGCTAAAGTTTTACTGATTAAGTGTGTACCCCGCTATTCGAGGAGCAATGAGTCTAACAAATACTCAAACCCCAAGTCTGCTCAAAGTCTAATGTGCAGTTATGGTTTACCAACCTACATGGCCCACTGGAGACACCCTGAATCCAGCACCCGCATACGCCCGACAATATGACCGGAAGAGGACCTAAACATTAAATACCCACGACTCGCATGAAGCCTGAACCTTAATGCAGAGTCCCGACGCCGAACCCTGTCGAAAGGCCTAAGCTCGTTTAGGCCGGGTACAAACCCGTGTTTATCTTTCTATCTAACAGTACGTCTTGTGAGTGGAATTCACTCTGTTAGCTTTAATGAGTCCTTTCAACTGAACTTTAATTGAGCATTACAGTTGATATGTGGCAGGCAAAGTCTTAAATTACAGCGCTTGTTAGGAAGATAATTCGACTTCACATAAGAAGAGTGGCCGACGGTTCCATTCGATCCAGCTCGCAGTGGTTGCATAAAACTGATTACGAACAAACCAACTCGGGTCATTCCCATGCACCCCTCCCGGTGCAAAGGAGCCCTTAAGAGTTGGAAAAGTACTAGTTTTTGGGAGGCGACTCTTGCAGTCGCACAACCCTTGAACTGGTCCCACCTTTGCAAGCAAAGGGACCTAGTAAGCTGAACGAAAATTGTGAGTAACATCAAACTAGGAAGCGCTATAATACTGTCCATCGAGCGAATTACGTATCTAAACCTGAAATGAAAGTTGCGCCGAAACTTTAAAGAATCGGGACCTCGCTTGAGTTATCCAGCACACCTGAAAATTTATTTGGGAACTCTCTCGACCTCGCAATTGAGCCTGTTTCGAAATGTGTTAGCCACAGTAGAAAGACGAAAATGACTAATTGAGCAAAGTGGCTACACAGGTCCACAAAGAGTTATGGGTAGTATTGGGGACCTAGGGCTGTATTCAAATAACGCGTGAAACAAACCCAGGCCCTGAACGAAGTAACGAGCTTAATCCTGCAGCGACACTCAGGCTTTTATTCACGATAGCCGGAGTTGCAAAACATTGACAATACCAACTTGACATAGAATCGTTCGGACTCGGGTCACAATGTCCGCAATCGAACCTCGTGTGGGATACCTCCCCATAGGGATTGTGGTATCGCATGTGCCCATGCATATGTTTACGTACTTCCTATTTCTTGTGTGTGATCATGACTTAGAAGTTGCAGCAAGGACAGGAACCGCAACAACAACAGCAGCAAAGCCAGCAGCAACAATCGCTACACAAAACAATACCAGAGGCAACAACAACAGCACTAACCGCAGCTGCAGTGACAACTACGGCCGCTATAGCAACAACACTTGCAACAACAACAACCGCAGCAACAACAGCCACCGTGACAGCAACGCTCACGGCAATAGAACAGCATCATCGACAACCATAGCGCAACAGCTACAACAGCAACGACCGGCAGAGACGATCACTACAACAGCATCAATCAGCCGCGTCAGCCACTGCAACCACTGACACGACCAACAACGACATCGACGTAAAACAACAACAACAACGACAGGGCCATGGCAGACTTCCGCGGGTACAACAACGCTGAAGATGGGGGGACGATGGCTACAGTGAAGAAAGCCAATCCCAGCACCGCTTCCGATTATCCTCTCAGCGTGTATTTTGGCCCCCCGGCCCCTCGCAACGACACACGCCCTGCCCTATGCATAACAGCGATACCTGGCACTGCGCAGGTCCTCAGCCTACTCTTTGTGGGGTTGGCTTTTCAAACCCCACTGGGCGCGGCTTGGTGCATGATCCAGGCACTCGGCGCCGCGTGGCACTTCATACGCCACGACGACAGCGCTGTCGCCAGCTGGATGAAGGCGACGGCGTCAGAATGCCGACAATACGTTTGTATCGGCATCCCGCCTCCCCGTGACACGTTTCATCGCTTTGGGCGTGAGACGATGCTAGAGCCGCTTGTGTATGCCTTAACATACCACAAGTTTGTTGCTCCGGGGATGCGGGAACATCTTCGTGGGATCTCAGGGCACCAGGTCCTTTATTGTGACCCCTGGGATCCTGCGCTCGGCATTGGCGAAGACGTCTACGGGGTTCAGAATACTCTGGAGCTCGTCACGACCTACACCAACTTCGCCGGCCGCGCCATTGAGTACCTTGCGCGGCACTTCGATCACGGGGACCAATATTACCGGCGCCACATCATCGTCGGCGACGAATCGGCCTTCCCCTTATGGGCGGAATATTACGGCCACCCGGATGTCGCTGTCATCGCGTTCCCGGGTGCCGACATTCCAATGCTCTGCCGGATCGCACGGTTGGTAGCCCCGCCGTTGGTGGTCCGCATCACAATCTGCGGCGGCGAACCCCGACACCGTGGCGCGCATGGTACACGCGCACGTCTCCGAGCTTGCGAGGGAGTGCCAATCCAACCCGCGCGTCACCCTGCTCCCGCTGATGCCCCTCAGCGAGCTCTCCAACAACGCTCGTGTAGTCGTGGAGGGATACGCAGCGATGATCGGGTTTTATTCTACTAAAGCCCCGTACCTTTACCACCGCTACCTGACCCACAACTTCCACAACATCACCGAACATTAGCTCGCTGAGCGCTGTCTGCTCACCGGAGGACCATTGCCTTTACCACTACTGGTCCAGAAAATGCGGAAGATGCTCGACGCCCCATTCAGCCGGGACCTCCGCCATCTCCAGTTGACTCCCGCCCCTCTTCCAGCTAATCCGCCGACCTTGCCCGATGGTCATCCACTCGCCCCGATGCAACTTACACAGAGCGAGCGGGTGGAGGAACTGCAAAGGCGACGCAGGGAAGAGGCTGGACCGCCAAGGGAGGGTGATCGAGAGGAGTCTGGAAACCCCTTGGCAGTATTGGAGGCAATGGGAATTGAGGTTCCGGACAATCCTTGGCACCACGCAAACAATACCGCTGAGGAATCCCAGGAGGCTCAATCGCTCTCTGCTGTATGGCAGCCGGAGGTACCTATGGGCCAAGGTACTTCTGGCCTGGGATTACCTCCTTTTTTCGGTCGCACTGACACTGTAGGACTATCCACATTCAAACTGTTGGCCCCAGACAATTAGGCTATACCTAAAGAATTTTTGCGCTCATTAGGCGGTATAAAACAATACTGCGCTCCCTCCCTTAGAGTTAGGCTCGAGCCTAGCAACAGTGTCAGTGCTACGGATTTAACGGTTGCAGCGCAGGCACAGGGACTTACCGTTCGAGAGATAAGGGTTGACACAAACTGCCGAAATTAAAATTCTAAGAGAAGGAGAAGGTTTTTAGGGAACTCGCATACACGAAGGAGAAGGTTTTTAGGGAACTCGCATACACGCGCGTTAGGAATCCAAGATAAACACGCTGAAAATTCTGCAAGCTGTATTAGCAAACAATTGGTCTAAGTAACATTGAATCTTGGAGTGTCAAAAGCCTGAACTTGAGCGGATCACGTCCCTGTAACCCAGCTTTAAACTTTGGTGTACTTGCGTATGCGCAATGCTGGCGCTCTACAGCAGCTGAGTGCAGCCTGCGTCGGCCACCACATCTCTTTATTTGCTACCTCGCGTATATATGGGTGAACGCTGAATTACAGTTGACATGACTTTAAAACGCGCTGCTCGGAGTTAAATTATTCACTCCTTGCCGCTTACGCCGTAAGGGAACAATTGCAAACCGCCATAGCCGGTACATTGGCGACTGTAATGAAGCATGTATTATACTGTGCCTTAAGCTTGCGTAGCTTCATGGAGCTCACATACGTATATATATATTTCTCTAATACCGTGTGGAAACTTGGCCTAAACGTAGGAAACGGGGAGTTCTTCTTTAAATGGGAATGCTTTTGAAGTGCTGATAAAGTTCTGCTTAAGAAGAAGTTAGGATTAGACGGCTATTAACCGTCCAGAGATAAGGGTTAGCACAAAATACCCAAATTAAAATTCCAAGAGGTGTCAGGGACGCGACACTTTCCAGCTCCGTATTATGGTCTAGTGATACACTGCATAGTACCTTGGAGTTGTCATTATTATTGTTGCTGCTATTATAGCGTGTTGTTAACGTTATTATTGACTATCGCTATAACTCTATTCTAAGCGTGTTGGTTGTTCTTACTATATATAGCTGTTACGCCAATTCTTGTTCCATGTAAATTTTGTGCCTCCCTCTTTTCCCGGCTCCCGCGTGTGCAAAAAACATTGCTTTGATGACGGCCGACTAGAAGTTTTTTTTTCTTTTTTCGTCTTGCTCTCTCTAATGGATATTAAGGCGTAATAAAATGCACATGTAACTATCAACAAGAATGCAGGCGCATTGGTTATTGAAAGTATTGAAAGGGAGAGCAACCTCTTAAGTACCGTTAATAACGTACCGACTTTGTAACTGCGACGCAAACTTTATAACACCGATTAGTAACGTCCGTCAATGCAGAGATAACTTTGTACAGCGAGCGTGCGGGTTCAAAAGGGGGTAGCATGGCAATAGTAAGAAAATGGCTGGTGCGGAAAATGTTCGAAGGGACCTATGTCTACTTTTATGTATGTAACTGAATATGGTCTTTTCTACATATATGTGTGTATACGTTGCTTTGTACTTGGATATTCGCGGGTTAACCGATCACTCAATTAATCGAATTAGGTAACTTCAGAAGGGTGCCCCTGACTCAGGATACCCACGGCTTTGCGTAAGTAGTCACTAGGTGACATTCAAACTACGCGTCAGGATTTAATTTGCGTCTCAATACAGCCCCAGTTTGTTTGTCTCACTCTCTCACCTCAGTATTACATGAGATGTTTTGAGTTTTACAGGATTTACACAGGCTGGGAATGTAGTTTGAGACGATGTTTCAGCGTTTACGACCGTTAGACTAGGTATTAATGATCGACGCACGTAAGGATTTCAAAGATACACATAACGTTTATTCAGCTCGAGCAGCACTTGAAAGATAGCGGCCCGCGAGTAACATACAGAGTTTCACTATAACAATTATTGAGCGATTTAATTTTGAGTTTAAGAGGGAGTGCGTTTCGATGTTTTGGATTGAGAGAGGGGTTAGTTTAAGGGAACAAAATTCACGACGGTTTTCTGGCTTGTTATCACAACAAATCAGGACTTGAGGGCGCCGTGTGCTAAATTCTGAGAATGAGTGACTACGCGTAGAGACTCCCCATAGAGTATGTTACGGTTTATCGCTGGCATCACCTTTATACTTGTTACATTGGAGACCTGCATTGCGAAGTGTAACACCAATAACCCGACGGGACGGGTAATAACCCTGACCACGGATCGGAGACGGATAGTTCAGAAATCACGCCCAACCTAAGTTTGAGATTTTGTGTGTGTGACATTGTGCGGATCCGGAGGTAAAAAATGCCAAAACAGGAATTCTCGGGTAGGCTGGGGAAACCTATACCAATCGTTAGATCTCACTGCGCTGAGCAACAAAAATACCCCGACCTTGGGTCTGCGATCATCCTTTCGGCAGTTATGGCCCCTCGAACTTTTGAAAATGTGCGTGTAAATTTTACGGATCCTAGGGTGGAAAATGCAAAAACATGAATTCCGGAATCGGAGGTCGAGACCCATATCATTCGACGCAGCTCATCGAGATGAGTAATAAAACCACCCTGACTTGGGGTCCCCGACCTCTCGTTCGAAAGTTATGGCCTTTCGAACTTTCAGTATTTTACATGTGCAGTTACGGATTCTAGGGGCGAAAAATGCAAAAATGCGATTTTCAGAATCTGCTGTTGAAACCCATACCAATCGATAGAGCTCGCCGAGCTGAACAAGAAAAATACCCTGACTGGGGGTCGGAAGTCATTCGTCCAAGAGTTGGAGGTATCCAGAGTTTCCGAAATTTAGTGTGTAAAATTTACGGATCCGAGGTCGAAAAATGCAAACATGCGAATTTTGGAATTGAGTATCGAGGTTGGTATCAATCGACGCAGTTTTTTACGCTGAACAAGAAAAATACCCTGACGCGGGGTCTGGAACGAATCGTTAAGAAGTTACTAGCACTTGAAGTTTTCGAAATTTTACGTGTAACACGTTACGGATCCCCGGTCCAAAAATGCAAAATCACGTTTTCCGGAATCTAGGGTTGGGACTGGTCCTATCGGGTTCGGCGCATCGTAATGAGTATTAAAACCACCCTGACCGCTGTTCGGAAACCGATACTTGAAAAGTTATGGCTAGCCCAAGGCCCGTAATTTTGGCAGACTCTCTGAGTCGATTAAGAGTGTCTAGAGTGTGTGCGTTCCTTGAGTTAGTCTGAAGTCACAGTACAAGCATTTCGGGAATAGCACAGAAATTTTTCTTAGGACTGTCTCGACACTTTACCAGCAATTATGAGTGTACGGATTTGTAACGTTTAAATGTGTACGCCTTGTACCCGTCTGCCTTATCTTTTGTGATTCTGTGTTTATATTATCGTTTTGTTGGCCAGGTTGGGTAGGAAACCCTAGTGAATTTTGAACTTGTGACGCTTTAGTACAGTCTACGTACGTTAGCTGGTCTGGTAAAAGAAATCCTAGGGCTGTACGCACACGCTAGCCGCTAGAGTAGTAGTGGTGAATTTCAGTTGATTAAATAACCTGGCCGCTTATGACATAGATTCCGCTCTCTAGTTTTACTGGATTTTGGCACATCTCGTTTGGTTTTTGTGTTTTCTATTTTTGTCGTGCCTTTAATTTTTATACTCTGTTTTGTATTGTAACCTGGTGCTCTAATTATTGACCGTGAGATAAGCCCTGTACGCGGAAATGGACAACCTAAGCGAGAAGTCATGCGCGCGTACCGGTATTTTGAGGGAATTGTACAATCCCGCCAGCCCTGCCTACGACGTTGGGAATTGCCCCTGCCCCTTGGCCACACCGCTTAAACCAAATTTTATCAGCCCACCCCTTGGCTGAGAATGTTGAGATTACGTGTAAACCCTTACAGCCAATCAGAGGCCGCCTAACAAAGTTGTTTATGTCCTCTCATTGGCTCCCGCAACCTGAGTTTTGTCAGCCAATCACGTGGCTTCGCTGCGTCTGCCCTGTGTGAAAATTCATTGGTTCCTTGCAGCCGTAGTATTTTCAGCCAATCGCATCGCTCGAACCGCGCCTTCCTCGCTTAGAATTTCATTGGCTGAGAGCTGAGAGAAAAAGGTATATAAACGCAGTGCACGGCTGCAAATTTCAGTTTCAGTTTCGATTTTCTTCGGTTTTCAGTCGCGAAGCGCGAGCCGCGACACAGCAAACCGAGTTTTCGGTGCACTGTATGGCGACACGGTGCACTCATTCTCGGGGCGCTGACTAAGACGGGGGGTGCTGCGCGTTGCGCGCAGGGGATAAGTAAGAGGGGGCCGCACTAGGATTTTCTCGGTATCACAAAGGGGGTGTGAGTTGAGATTTCACCTTAAACTTTGCCTGGCGTTGGCGACAACGCAGGTACAAACTTTCCTGCCAATCTCGTGAAGGGGTACGTATCATGTGAGACACATTAGGGGTGTGATCAGAGTAAAAATTTGAGGCCTGAATTTTAGTGAATAGTCACTGGCTAGGACAAAAATCTATTTAGTAATACTCAGAGTATTGAGTGTCAACAGCAGCAGGGAGGCCAAGACAGCCCGATGCTAAGCATTAGGGAATTGTCAAACAAAAGAGCTAAGGCCCTGCCTGTCAAGTACAAAACTTTCGTATGCCCCGTGAATTCGGACGATTCTAGTCAGACCCTAGAAACTTAGCTGTAAGGCGTACCACCGCCGTTGACTATCAAACTGCTGAATATGCAGCCGTGAAATACCTAGGCCTAGAAGTGTAAAGGTTACGTAATCAAAAGAATCAGGCGCGGTTTGTCACCCCTAATTTTGAATTCGCCTTCAACTTTGTGGCTGACTAGAGAATTCCTTAACTCACTTAACCGCTTACAACTCGTATGGTACGCATGCGTATCTTCTCAGATATGTATTTAGAAGCCGTGGGTATGCTCATTCAACAGTGTGCCCTCCACGCAACAGCTCTGCCACGCAGGATTATGCATAGCCCTGCCCTTGCTACTTTAACAGATAATGCCCTATGCAGCTTGGCACAGGAAAATCCGTTGTATGAGCATACCCAGGGGTAACAATACGTAACTTTTTCACAGCAACCAGTCCACGTTAGGTCATGGTGAGATTATCCCAGCGCGCAGGGATCTAGAGGTGTATAAGAGATCTAACTGCAAATTCACTTTCAGTCAGTAATTTCCAATAACTTTCAGCTAATTTTATCGCAACCATTGTCCTGTGCGCAAAATAACTATAGGCTGTCAAGCAGGAAACTGATTAGTCCCAGTTTCGTTGCATAGAGGTAAATACATGAAATAAAATGTGTAGATTCAATAAACCAAAACTTTAGGTTGTGTTCCTTGTTGAACCTTGAGCAGTCAAGAAAATTCCTGGCCTAGAGCCATGGCTGAAATTTTAGGAAATAAAACAGTACTGGTGCGAACCAGACTATCCATTTTGGGGCCAAAACCTAGAGGCGCGGGTCGACTCGCCCTCTATTACAATAGACTAATAACCTAGGTAGCCAAATTCTGCGAAATTGCAATAGGTCTCTCAGTGAAATCCATGGACATTGTCAGGTGACCAAGCGCTCACCAGAATTTAGGCGCAGAAATCATTAGTCCTAATCATGAAAATCAGCGGCAACCATATCATTCGAACTTATAACCATGTGTTGGGGTGACTCTCAAAACCCGACGTCACGTCTGGGGGACCATCATCCTCTAGACACGTCGGCTTACTAGGCAGACCCACGGCCATGAACACCCGTGAGGGATACCACTCGGATTCGTCCGCAGAGGTACCCGTTGGTCACAGCCGTAACACTATAACTAGAGGAATCAACCCTGTCCACGAGGACTATGACATCCCTGTTCGTATCGTATCAGTAGACGACCGATAGCTTCAGTATCCGGATCGGCAGTTAATCAGAGCCACGGCTAGAGATGCACAGAGTTTAATCTCTTATTCCTACTCCCCCTCGGTTGTACTGGCTATGACTATCGCCTTGATTGCTCGCACCCTCCCAAATTACTATGCGTATTTACCTACTGGTTTTAAAGATCAGAACGACTTACCCGTATGGGATGCGCACGGACTCCCCACCATGTTCCATTTCATTGGTATTGTACGAAAAGCCAACAAAGCAAATGAATTACGAGTACTCCTTGCGGTTTACAAGGCTCTCGGATTCCCCGCGATCACTGACCCGGGATTTTTCGTGGATTGGCGTATCCTTTTTAACGACCTCGATAACTATGCCTACAGCAAGCGTAACCAACCACTCTTTTATCCCCTTAGTGACCGCCTCTCGGAAAAATTTAGAGCCTTTGTGCAGATGCAGAAAACCCTAGTTGGTATCGTATATACGTCCCTGGGAGGGGTCCCGCTCGGCGCATGAGACCCATCGCATTGGGACACGATCCAGGGAGATCGTCTCAACTGCCAGACCCGACATCAGGATTAGAGGACTCTGCCGTCAGCACTGAGGACTCGGAAACTGAGGTTGAAACACTGCCAGAGAAAGGGAGACGAAAGCGCTCACCGCACAAGTCGAGAAAGATAAGAATTCCGGGACAATTGGTCTCTCGACTGCATGCACAAACACCGTCGGCTTCTAGGCACAAATCGCGTTCTCGCTCTCGTCCTACCGCGGGTACTCTGGACACTGAACCTCTGGCTAAGATTGTCGACACTCGCGTAGTTGACACCACTTTGTCAGAACCAACCACTGACGAATCCCCTGAGCGTCCTCCTAATTTCCTGGTTGTTGACTTGCGCCCCGACTATTTGTAGCTTACTAGTGATCGGTTGATGGTCTTAGTCAGAACGGAGGTGAAGCGCCTGCAACGGGCAAATCACACCCACCGTACCATCCTTAGGGCTGCGGCCATTATACTGTCTGGGCTGGGGAATGACCTTCGCGGACTGCTACCCACTCGATTTCAGGACCCCCAGGGGTTCACGTTGATTGACGAGCACGGTAATCCCTCATTGTATCACCTGCTCCCAGAGCTCAGGAAACGTTCAGAGTTAAAAATACACATGTTACATTTTCTTCAGGAATGTCTAGGATTATCCTCTCGCGCGCATGCCTATACGTACCGTCGCGTTACTGGGAACATGATGGCAGCTAACCTTCACAAAAATCTTGAGGACAGCATACAGAAATTTATAAACAAACTGTGTGTAGATGATAAACGTGCTCCACTCCCTATCACGTCTGCTCAGGCCTCCAGCCCTACTTCCCCCTCCAACTGGTGCACCTACTGTTAAACTGTCTGCTAAGGCCCTTAAACGTCGGGAGCAACGCTGTCCCAGTTTCGCACCCTCTACAAATACCCCCACCCGACGTGCGCCCTACCGAAGGTCTCAACAGCGATCAGCTGAACGAACCAAGCAGGATTTGATCGCGTTAGAGGGGCGTGGAGCGGTACGTGCCCCCCCTAAAGAGCATGCTGCAGAGACCCCCATCGTACCAGCTCAGGCAGCGCGCAAATTCCCCTCTGAAGGCCCGCAGAAGCGTCCCGCTATCCCCACCGAGCCGGACTTCTCAATTTGTTCTGCTCAAATACATGGCGAGAGGGTACACACTTATTACCAGAAGAAAACAAGAAAAGGGACCAGGCGTTACAGACCCGTGCAACCATCGCTCCGACCTTTAGGACCTATGCACGTCGAAGGCGAATTAGCACCGCTCAAGCGTGTTATGGAGCAGATGGGTCCTACCGGGGGACACTGGTATTATGAATCATCCTCTGTAGAAGAATTTGAGTTAGCCCGAGAACAAGAACCTGTGGAGCTCCCGGACACGTCCGCTGAGCAAAGCCATACACCCATCATTCCCCACACACTATACCGCAGGCGTCAATGAGTCCCACTCCAAGTGCATGAACTGTATATAAATATTGTCTATAAACTAACAAATCTATAAAATCAACTACAAAATTAATAATATCCCAAAAATCATAAAACATTATGTTGTATAAAATATAAAGCCTAATACAAAACTATAAAATTCATAAAATATTATAAAATACTCTTATTCACAGTCCTGATCTTTTGTTAAGTATGTCGGATCCGGATATAGCTTAACCAAAAATTGATGCATCGGATCGGATAGTACGTACTTGCCGGTACCCGCTGCCAATATGGTTTCAGTACGACCCACCGTCTATTTTTAACGGAAATTATTATAGAACACCCCAGATGGCAACCTTCGAGAACTACTACAGCAGCGAAGATGATGTCGACAGTGCGCATTGCTCCCAGAGCAATGCAACTGGCCGCGACTCATGTATGACGGTGGATCACCTGATCGTTATCCCCTCAGCCCCTACCACGGACCACCAGCCTTCCGCGACCATCGACCGGCTCGCCGTATCCCCGCCACCCCCGGCACAACTGCTTCCCTCAGCCTACTATTCGTCGGGATGGCATTCACTACCCCACTGGGTCCCGCCTGGTCTATGATGCAGGTTTTGGGTGCTGCATGCCATCACATTCGTGACGACCAGGATGGTGTCAACAGCTGGATGTTAGCATCCGCACGAGAATGCCGGCGATACCTCTGTATCGGATTTCCTCCACCCCGCGACACACCCCATCGTATTGGACGGGAAACCATTCTAGAACCCCTCGTTTATGCCTTGACCTACCACAAATTTACGGCTCCCAATATGCGGCAACACCTGAACGACCTAACCGGCCACCAGATACTGTACTGTGACCCATGGTACCCTGTACTTGGTATTGGGGAGGACGTCATTGGTCACCAGTACCATTTGCCCTTGGTTACCACTTTCAACAATATTGCCGGCCGCGCCATGGAAGACTTAGCACGCCATTTCCACGACGGCACCCAGTATTACCGGAGATTCATCATCGTTGGGGATGAGTCCGCTTTCCCGTTCTGGACTCATTATCGCAACGACCCCGACGTCGCTGTCATCGCATTCCCAGGTGCCTCCATTCCTGCCCTATGCCGCATAGCCCGCCTGGTCGCAACCCCACTGGTGGCCCGCATCGTTATTTGTGGCGGTTACCATTCCATATTCCAATGGCCCGACCCTAGGACCGACCCCCGTCGTGAGGATGCCTACTACAAAGAACACTCTAACAAGGATTTCGCTCGGAGCTTCGAAGAATTCATCGAATGTTATGCCGAACCCGACCGTGTGGCCAGCCATGTATGCAATAGCATCCTTAACCTCCATCAAGAGCTCAACAATGAACCCCCCATCACCTTGCTACCAGCCCTCCCGCTCGACGAACTTGTATTGAAAAGCCACATTACCCGCGAAGCATACATGGCAATGATGAAATATCGCACCATGGACGCTCCCTACCACTATTATTTGGTGTTCAACGCCATTGACGAACACGCACCCCCAACAACCTTGGTGCAACGCTACATCCTCACCGGCGGTCCTCTTCCATACGTCCCATTCGCCAACCGCATGGTCACGCAACTTGGCCATCTCTTCCGTCGAGACACCCGGAAGATGAATTTGCCGACTCCACATCCCCTACGCTACCGTCACGTCGACGACGATGTCGCACTACCGTTAGCGCCGATGCAGTTACCCATGTCCCAACGTGTCGCCAGATGGAGATGTCGTTATCGCGGAAATGTGCCCACTGATACTAGCGACAGTGAAGTCGACATAACGGACATTCCACCTGATTCTGGCGATGATGATCCAAGCAAAGCGTCGTCACTGCAGTTGCTGGAACAGGAGCTGGCCGCCGAACTGTCGGACTCATCTGATTTTCTTAGTTTAGCAGAGGCATTTTATGATTTTCCTTCTCCGCCTCCGCCTCCCTCAGAGGATATTTATGGGCCAGGCTACCTATAAAATTTCTCCCTATATGATGCTGATAAATGGACATCGTTTTCGGAATCTAATTCCGGCTAAAATGTTGCCGGAATCGAAGATTTGCTATCAGTATGACGGAAATTAGAATTTTTATGCCTGTTGATTTCAGTTCGCTTGTCTTCTTGACATTGCATCTGTTTTTGCATGTAATTCATTTGTATCATTCATGCTTCGTGTATTCATAGACCATGTCTCGCAAACAATCCGAACGGTTCACTCCATATTACCGCAAACCATTGATTCCCATTTGCCCGCCTTCGCCTGTCGCACGAGAAGCCTCAACGGCTCTTTTGTATCGACCTGCCATGGGTACAGTCGTGTATGATCACCTCAGTGATGGCGAACGACAGCAACTGACTGCTGGGGGTTTTCAACAGATAGGGCAACCACTACCCAATGTTCAGGTGGCGCCGTTCGTCCCGCCTGAGGGTGTCAAACGTGTCGCATTTTCATCGCACTGCCGAAACACCGCCTTCTTGTCGAACATGGCCGTTCTGGATGATGTGATTCGCACTCCGTTAGGACCGGCTAAATCCGTGGAACACGCGTACCAGGCAAACTGCCTATACATTTTCGACCGGGTGGACGAGGCACTCAAGGTACTTAATGCAGCAACACCGTTTGAGGCCAAACGCTTGGGATCAGAAGCCAAAAAGAACTTTCGGAAGGAAGAACTTCACGCCCTTCAGCATTTCAAACCCCATATTATGGCTCCACTCCTATAGGCTAAGTTCACCAACCCGGAGCTACGCAAACTCTTGTTGAGCACCCAGAGATTTGTTCTGGTCGAGGCGAACGCACATGACGGATATTGGGGTGTGGCCATGCATCCAACTGCTGCGGAAAATCCCGACCATCAGCTGTCTCCACGGGTTTCCAACATCATGGGACGGATACTTATGAACATTCGAGCCGAGCTACAAACAGCTACCCTTGGAGGCAATCGGGTTTTGGTATTGGGGGATGCCTCCACGGTGGCCCTAACCAACAAAGACCACTCGAAGAATTATACCATTCTGTCGTGGCCAGGAGCAAACCTTAGGGACATTCATCGGTTGGCCAACGTCACCATAGATCATCAACATCAACATGTCATCATCGCCGCCGGGTACTCGTCCATCTTTGATCGGGAAAAGGCTTCAGTAACGGAGCACTTCCTTTATCGTGTCCATGAACGGATACCTGACAGCGAACATGAGGACTTTGCAATTTTCAGGCATATGCAGTTGGATCGGGGGGACCTCGCCACTATGCAGAACTTTGACCATGAATATCGCCGGTGTTATCACTAAGCATGGAAGAAGATCTGTCGTAATTCGCGAGGGCAGCTCGACAAGTTCCCGTATTTTCGCCCCATGGCTCCTGCAAATGCGCCGGACAACACACCCCCTCAATTCATTCGGGGTCGACCTTTGACGGCTTCATTGTAAGCGAGAGTGATTGTTGATGAACTTAGAACTCACAACCCGTCAATCAAGTTTCATCTTCTTGAGTGTGGCCCATGTACCCACGAGTCGGACACCCGGCAGGCTATCATAGAACTGTACAACAGTGAAATCAACAGGCAGGCTACAGCATTGCGCCGGTTCAATGTCATCCGCTTACCGGACGCGCTTACCAAATTTGGGGCGTGGGAACCCTATAAAATTTCTGGAGAACCCTTTATGACCCCAAAATCTTGTGATATCATGCTGCGCCCTACCAAACCATTTAGGCATTTGGTCTTGAACAATGGTATCAGCGTCAGAACCCAACGTTGCAGCACAGACACCAAGCTAAACATTCAAAAGATAAGGATTAGCTCAAATTGCCTAAATTAAAAACCTAAGAGAAGGTTTAAAAAGAAAGATTTTAGAAATCTAGGTAATCTAAGTCGGACTAGTCTAGAGCTTACTTTCTGAACGGATCATGGTGTCTGCTGCAATCGTAGTCAATGGTCCGTTGTAACCTATGTTTATAGCGCATGAGGCCGGATTGTGGGTGCAGTCGCATAGGCACATGATACTTTGGGATTAGGCCATCGCCATGCTACGCTTCGGTATAAGGTGCGGTTGAGAGATGAGCGAATACCCATAGTCAGGTCCTATATGCATGTGTGTATGTCACTCATAGTGTCTGCTCAATCGTGATAACAAGGAAATTGTTTGGCCGCTACAGTTGCTGTAACTTCGACATTCTACGCACAACCTTTCAAACAAACCGAGCAGTGAGCAATAGTGCCTCGTGGTTAGAAATTCTCTATATACTGGCGGAACATGTATAATCGTTTTTATACTGGTGGTCACGACCATTGACTTGCCTTTTGCAATTACTGCCTTTGTTTTTCATATCGATTTTAGTTTGTTGAATGCTTTGTCATATTTGACCAATGTATTGTTTGAATTCCTTGAATGCTTTGTTAATCTCTGACCAATGTAATGATTTTGATTAATGCCTTGTTATTTTGCTTGCGCCTCATGTGGCTATCTGCGGGACTCAACGCTGGGAAACTTGTAGAAATAAGGATTGACACAAAAAGGTCAAAATTAAATTCTATGAGGTGTCAGGGACACACCCTTTTATCATTAGCCAGAATGCAACTTTGGCACGGAATTTAGGTAGATTTTGGTTCACTGCGATAAATTATCAACGGGACAATCAATCACATGAAGTTTGGACCTTGATTGATTTTGTCTGCCGGAATAAGCGTCGTTTGGTGTATGCTTTGGACTTTTGCGCGCTAATATTGTGTTCGGTTTCCCTTTTTAATGGTCTCGCATGTTTGGGTTGGCATTATCTTGTAATGTTTTGTTTTTCGCAGTAATGTCGTGTTATCCTTTGTGTCAGGCTTCACTTTTTTGCATTACCTTCTCGCACAGGTACAGATCTTATACCATAGGGAGTAGAATGAAAATTTTAGGTTACTGAATTACTTTCGGCACCCCGATTGTTTCACCTTAAGGTTTCAGGCTAGAACGGTATTGAGGCAACATGTTCTAACTAAACAAATAGGAGCTATAGGGTTCGGATGTAAGGTTCTCCTGTCGACCTGTGCTAGTTGTGTTCACGGCGGATCAACTGTAATCATTTGTGCTTTGTTTATGATCCCGTCGTTGTTACTCTATGCATTGTGGTATGTTTTTTTGGTATCTTCCAGTACGTAATCATTGCATTTTGGTATGTTTTTGGTATCTTTTAGCATATAGCATTTTCATGCAATTCCTCGTATGATTACATCCGTTAATGTGTAGCATGTTGCTTCAAAGTTGTATTATTCTTCCTATTTTAATTGTGATGCTATTGTTGCTGTTCCGCTTTGTGGCCAGGATGGACCTCCCTAGCAATAGCCCTCGCTTATCTCACCCCAGATAGCTGACTAGAACCTTATGCTCTTGTCCGCGACTAGCCTTGCGATCACGATCAGTTTGACTAGAAATTTTAAAGATAACTTTCACCGTCCTTATTATTTGCACCGGACTCTGACTAGATAATCGCTGTATTGCACTGTTACCATTGCACATCCGACTGGTGGTTAAACAATAGATAAGCGCAGTGAATAGAGAGGGGGATTATTGCTGGGAGGCAGAGATTTTAAAAGCGCACGCTGAATTTGAAAGAGGCTAAATCAGCATAGGGGTTGGACTGCTATGGGTGTCGTGGTGTACGGGGGAGTCGAGCCCTGGACGAGACCCCAAAATAATATATATCATTGAGCGCGTCAGGAAAGTCGTGGAGAGTAGACTACCCAGGCACAGCTTGCCTAAGGGATTCGTTCCACCGGTACCCCATATTGCTGGAATCGACAGTTGTCTAGTAAGATATCGCGCAGTAAGAAATTGCACTAACTGATAAACGTGGTGATTTTATAGTGCTTTAATGACCCTGTTAGTGTAGGGGCGTACGGGGGTCGTTCGCCGTCGGAAGAGGGGGTGGTGGCATGACGTTTCGAAGTAGTAAAAGAATAAACAAACAGTGAAAAGGCGCTCTCTGCCTAGGACATAGTCATCGTTGCTTGGCCCCTAGGTTCCGTCAGTGGTCACCCTAGTTGTTATCTATGTACCCTAGACAGGAGACTGCTAATTAAAGCATACTTAGAGAGAGAGACAAAAAGGAAAAGAAAAAACCTGTGTATCAGTGCTGAGTCGTTAAGTAAAAAAAGGGGATGTTGGGCGGGGGCACTGCTCATGTGAGAGGACGAGATCCTAGAAGCTAGACGCGGGTGTGTGACATTCGGCATGATTCACATTTTAGATTTGTACATTTTAGAGTGGTACATTTGAGATTTGTATGGGAAGTTGAAGTTTTAAAAACGTTTTGAATGCGAACGCTTTCTCAACCGAGAAGTAAAAATGTTATATCGCCGTGATTTAAGCTTTGATTCATAGTTGTGTGAAAAAATATCTAACCGGCGAATAGGTTTGGGAGAGATATCATTGAAATATATCGTTTTGTATAATCAGGCAGTATTTAGGATCGCTTCAAAGACATTTTGGTTTGGATTATTATTACTATTGTGCCGGAGTTCAACATTCTCTCGATTGGAAGCGTTATCCTGGTTTGGTTAACCAATCGAGTAAGTTTTGGTTGTTACCTGAGAAAGCCGCAGACACCGTTACATTTTTGGAGGTCGTACTGGGGATCGAAAATTCAAACCGGGTGCAATCAGTAGATAGAGATACCGGTTCCCCGTAACAGAACCCCAATCAGTAGATAGAAATACAGGTTCCCCGTAACAGGCACGTTAACAGAACAACCTCAACCGACAAATTTACACTGTAAAATTAAGCACACGTACTAAAATTAATTAGGCTTAATTTAACCATTCTAACTAACTCACAATAAATGAAACGAGATACTTTAAGTAGGCAACATCACACCTTAGCACGTCCTTCATAACCAAGTCCGTTTAGTTCCAGAAGCTCTTCTGGGCGCCCCCAGAAGCCTTCGAACGTACCTCATTTATCTCCGGAGCACACTTCGCTCCCAATTTTTGCTTTACCATTCCGTACCCGCTGGTACATCCCATATTTTCGAATAATTCTAAGCGCCCTGGTCTAAACCGGACTCAATGTCTAAGGAGGACCCTGCACCCTCTGCTTCTTTCACGGGGAAGGAGCGCACAGATAGCATTTTGCGAGCCCTGGAAAGACAAAATCAAGAAATTTCACACCTTTTACGTAATCAAACGGAAACAAATAAAAGTGTTGCAGTACTACAAGAACAAATTACTGATTTAGACACCACTTCTAGCACATCTGTAACATAGAAATACCGACCTTGCACTACATCATGGAAAAATTGGGGAAGATTTTAAACAGTGGTTCGAACTTTTTGAACTTGTAGCCAACGCCAATAACTGGAATGAAGCTCGGAAAACCAAAGTACTACCAGCATATTTAAGAGGCACTGCACTTGAATGTTATCGTGGACTACCTGATGCCACTAAGCGCAGTTACTCAGCATTAACGGCTAAACTTGTAGAGTTACTGCAAGCACCAGAGGGAGAAAAATTTAAAAGAAATGAACTAGTTCGTCGCAAACAATTAGTTACAGAAGGCGTAGGTGACTATGGGCAAGCTATTAAAGTACTCGCACGTGGCGCATGGCCTAATATAGATGAACTTACACGAGATGCATTCGCTTGCGACTTTTTCATTGAAGGCCTTCGTGACCGTAGAATGAAAAAATTTGTTTTATCTAAGGAACCTAAATCACTAGAGGATGCAATCAAACTAGCTGAAAAATAGGAAGCACAGCACAGACTTTTAGAAACTAATACAGCAAATGAAACAAATACTAACGCTCTGACACATAATTCGGAAACTTCGGCAATTAAAGCAGCCTTGAAGGGTTTAATTGAAACTCAACAGGCTATGATACACCAACTTACAAATAAAACGGACCGACGTGTTTCATTTGTGGAAGAAGGTGCAGTAGCCGCTATCGACCCAGAAGATAAATATAAAAATTTAAGTCTTGAAATAGAACGATTGCACAGAAGATTAGATGGATTCTTTCGGGTACAAAATAATCGTAGACCAGATCCGAGCCGATTTAGTTCACCGGGTTACCTTGGACGCTCCACCACTTCGGGCAACATACGCTGTGAACACTGTAATGGTGCACACCACAGCTATACTTGTACTCGAAAACCATACACATCTAGTTACCGGTCAGCAACGCCAGACAGACCCAGTAGAAGTCCGGGACGAACATTTAGAGGACAATCACCATACTATACTGGTCGGAATGAGCAGCGAGGACCTACCCTAAGCACACCTAGACGTGCTAGTCCATCTCCAGCACGCGGAGCTCAGCATAGCAGCAATAACCGAGATCGAAACTATGTTAACAATATTGATACTACAAACTTGGAGAATTTACAGGCAGAGAATTACGCTTTGTGGGATCACTTGCAACGGTTAAGTGAAGCTGGACCGCCATCCTTTTTAGCAAATGTGAGACGACACACTAAACCTCAACAAAAAATTATTAATTCATACCAACCTACCACAAAATTTAGGTTTATACTCATCATTGCTTTTGTACTTATATACTACTGTTTGCATTGCGGTCACTGCGGTACATATAACTTTTGTCAAGGTAGCAATGGAGGTCACGCCATAGCAATCCCACAGACGCTCACCTGCGTTAATCCTCATGTGGCAAAAGTACAGGATATAGGTATTAAACTTTTTACACCTCGAACCGAACCCGTAATAAGGACCACATGGAAATGTTCTATTATACAAAGAACTATTTGCACTAACACTGGGTTCTTCGGTTCAAAAGGAATCGTTTCAGATAACACTTATGGAAAACCAGCTGATATTATCACTTGCAAAATAGCACGCACTAACAAGGTCTATAGAAATACAACGCTCATACAGACAACTCCAACTACCTGGTCTACATTGCAAACTTTAAATGTGAAATACAAATGGTGCTGCTATAGTTTCTGCCAGTCAATTGAGAACTTTCTCCTAGAGGTTGGCCAAGCCGCGACATTTAATGGTGTGGTTCTAGTTAGTAGTCTAGGGGATCTTAGCGCCTGCACAACCTCCAATGACTATTGTCAAACACGTACAGCAACCTACGTCTGGATCAAACATTTTCCACCAGGACCTTTATGTCACTTACAAGAGCATGGTACATACACCGGAAAAATTAGTAACCAGCATATTATTGTCGATGAAGTTCAAGGAGCATTTACACTAACAAATATTATCACTAAACATAGCCGATGCACAAAGGGCATACTGTATGAGACACTTGAAGGAGTTGCAGTCGAATTTCATTCCGTCAATGATATGCAACTTAAATCTTTGGGGAAACAACACTCACTACAAACGGTCCAAAATTTTGCACCAAACACAAGTGAACAAACTAACGCCATCGATCCTATCAATACTAAATTAAATTATTTACAATACCAAATTAATAGAATGCAAATTGAAAGTTTTGCACGGGTATGGCAAGAGTTATGTGCTAATAGGAAACGACAATTAAATATAATAAAACAATTAATAACACTAGATGCCACATTGGGAGCTCGAGTTTTACTTCAGCGGGACAACATACATGCAGTTACAGCTGATGAAGCACTTGTCGTATGGGACTGTATACCAATCGAAGTTACATATTTTTATTGGGACCACAATTTAAATGGAACCTGTTATGAGTATATACCTGTTGAAACAAATCTCAAAACACTTTTTGTTTTGCCAGGTACTAAAGATCTAGTGACTGAATCAAAAATTATACCTTGCAATACACCACTGCATACTTATTACCAACTTCAAAATCGTTGGCATTCTATAGGACAGGAAATTCATGTATCCGACGTACCGCTGAATCTAATCTGGACCTCAAAATTTAAATTCTTTTCGTTTAATGCCAGCTCAATTCCTCTGAGACATACTTCAAACTACCTACCTTATATGTACCAACTCTTAAATGAAAGACAACGATACCGCGACACACAAATACAATTAGACAGACTTGTTAATTACACAGCAGGAATGTCTTACGATCCATCAGTTGTCTACAACGTGATAAAAGGAACCGGCGACGGTATAGCTACGGTGGTTAAAAGTTATGGTAATACAGTTGGCAAAATATTTCATAATTCCAGCTGAAGTGGCTGAGAGGAAAATAACATGTTTGTTCGATACGGGGTCAAGTCACACGTTAATTTCGGAACCCTTATTTAAATCACATGGGCTTCCTGAAGCTCATTTACCTACCATTCCTGCAAAATATCTGACGGGAGAGTCATTAAAATTCAAAGGAACAGCAATCCTAAAAATATTCCTTGGGAAAACACCCATTACTGATGTATTCACGGTAGTAGACGTAGAATCATGTCCATATGACTGTATTCTTGGAATTGATTTTCAGCGTCGTCCTGGATGCATCATATTAGATTATGATCGCAAACTTTTAGCTTTTGGCAATGAACAAATTTATTTTATAGACACCGCTCAGAATAAAACTTATGCAGTTAGACTGACCGAGAACATAATGATCCCAGCGTTAACTGACACATACATACCTAACTGTACTTTAAATGCAAATGTTTGTGGTACATACCTTATCGAACCTCAAACACAACGACTGACTAAACGAAAATTAACGGGGTATGCCGTACTTACCGAGGCACACCGTGGAAACGTTAGTTGCGTTCTGCAAAATTCAGGATCAGATAGCTTATTTTTATATAAGGGAACTCAAATTGGTACGGCAACCCTTGCACGTGGTAATGGGATCAGATGGTATACCATTGCACCTATAATACGGGGTAATGCGAACCCGTGTCGTCACACGTCAGCAGATGAAGGTGAACCAAATGGTATTGAACAACAACTTACAGCTTATAAATTTAGCGTGGAGCTTACAGTTGATCAAAAAGAAAAATTAAAACAGTTACTTCAGGCATATAAATCAACCTTTGCTGAATCTAACCATGACCTAGGACTTACAAACTTGGTACATCACACCATCAATACAGAGGGGAAAGGACCGGTTAAAAGCAGACCCTACAGAACTTCTGAAGCAGACAAGCAAACTATTCAATCTCATGTCAATAAAATGCTGGAGACTGGTGTGATACAACCGTCTAGCTCGCCTTGGTCTAGTCCGGTTGTACTGGTTCCAAAGAAAGACGGATCAACAAGATTTTGCATCGACTTTCGCGCACTAAATAAAATAACAAAAAAGATACGTATCCTTTACCGAATTGCAGCGACCTATTTGATATTTTAGGAAAAGCAAAGTTTTTCACGTCCTTGGATTTAATGAGCGGCTACTGGCAAGTACCTATGCAGCCTGAAGATCAGGAAAAAACTGCATTTATCTCTTTCTGTGGACTATATGAATGGAATGTTATGCCATTCGGGTTGTGCAACGCACCGTCCACATACCAGAGACTTATGGAACGTCTTTTAAGGGGTCATTTTTGGAAGTTTTGCGTGTGTTTCATTGATGATATTCTAATTTTTTCGCTAACATTTGATGAACACTTACATCACATTGCTCAAACTTTTGACCGACTCACTAAACATAACCTTAAACTAAAAATGGAGAAATGTGATTTCTGTAAAACTTCAGTCAAATTTCTTGGTCATGTTGTTTCTAAAACAGGATTGGCTGTAGATCCTGACAAAGTCAAATCAGTTGCAAATTTTACCGCACCTAAAGATGTTACGGAAGTAAAACGGTTTCTGAGCATGACGAGTTATTATCGAAAATTTATACCAGATTACGCTACAATTGCAGAACCACTAAACAGACTACTAAGGAAAAAGTAGACTTTCAATGGGACGAATGTTGTAATCAATCATTCCAAAAATTAAAACAAGTCTTAACTCAAGCCCCTATTTTGATATTTCCGGATTTTCAACAGACATTTTACATACATACGGATGCAAGTGGCACTGGTTTAGGAGCAGTACTGAGTCAATACGAAGATAAAACTTACCGCCCCATTTGCTTATGCTAGTAGAACCTTACAAAAAGCGGAGCGTAACTATCCCGTCATTGAGAAAGAGGATCGAGCAATAGTTTGGGCAGTGGAATATTTCCGACCCTACATACATTTAAAACCATTCACAATCTTAACAGATCATAGACCACTTAAATGGTTGTTAGAACATCAGCATACATCTTCTAGACTGACACGTTGGGGTTTACGGATACAAGAATATGACATTGTTATTGATTATACCCCTGGCAAAGAGAACATAGTTGCGGATGCACTTTCTAGGTTGCCGTTCCATACTTGTGCCGTAAGAGCAGCGACACAAAAAGAGAGGAATGCACATCTTTTCCAAACAAACTCTAGCCTACCAACTTACAGTCAAACCATTGAACAGCTTCAACGAGACGACTATGAAATTCAAACTTTAATAAATAAGCTTAAGCAACGACCATCGAGTCCACATGCTACGAAATACAACTTTGTCAAAAACAATGTACTTTACATGCATTACAAGGGTAGAGATTTAGTTGTTGTTCCACATTCACTTCGCTAGGAAATCCTTAGAATTCACCATGATGATATTTTTGGTGGACACTTGGGTTACAAGAAAACCCTTGCGAAAATTATGCGATACTATTTTTGGCCAAATATTTCAAAGGAGGTATTTCATTACATTAAATCATGTGCTTCTTGTCAAACAAAAAAGGGTTCAGTCAATGCTAATCGGGTTCCACTTCAATCCATTCCGGTACCAAACCCTTTGACAGAATTGCATTAGATTGTCTGGGACCTTTACCTACATCGACAAAAGAAAACAAATACATTGTAACTAAACACCACTCCCTTTAATCCTAAATGCGATGTTCTCGTTGAAAAATTTAATCACACATTAGCAAATATGATAGCAATGTACACAAACAGTTCACAAACGGAACGCCGCTCAAGCGAAACAGAAACGATACTATGACAAGAGAAGTAAACCGCATCAGTTTTGCACTGGAGAGAGAGTCTTGCTACATAGACTAAAACGCAAGAAGGGTGTTACCACAAAATTTGATCACCCCTGGAGAGGACCTTATCGCATTTTAGAACTCACACCCACAACAGCGTTAGTGAAACATTGTGATCATCCTGAAAAGCAACCGTTCCGCGTGAACGTGAATCACATTAAACGTTTTTACTGACCATATGTACCACATATTAAACCGCTAAATTTTAATACCAACACTAATTTCAAAAAATTGGACGTCGCAGAAGAGTTACCTGAAGAACAACTCCCACACACAATTGATACTCCCATGACACAGACATTCCATCTCGTTTACAAAATTCGACACAAGCAAGATATAATCTGAGACAAAAAATACCAAGGAAATACAAATAAATAAATTATTAATTATTTATAGAAACGAACTCGAATATGGCTCGGTCGGAAATCCGCATGCAACCAGAAACCTTACCAACTGACTTACAGGAGCGTTACAGACGACAACAGGATCCCACGGTAACATACGAAGACTTTTACAGGTTTGGCAGTGATTGTAGCATACGTCGTAGCTTTCAAAGGCGCGACATAATCATAATACAAGGTATGTTTTTCGTACAACTTGCTCTCAGAATCAGGCAACTCAGTGAATCTGAATTACGTACACACTACCGGCCACAGCTTGCAAAAAAGATTTTGCATTTTTTGTTTGTTCCCTTAGATTATTCGCCAGCTGAACAAAGCAATAAACTGACCGAGATAATACATTTCTTAACAGTCACGCCACGCGCAAGCATAATTCAAATACTTATGAACTATCGTGACACAACACAAGCAAATCTTAATCCTTGGCAGCTGTTTATGGCGAACATAACCACCAACGGGGAGCAGTACTACCAACCCACACCGTCTACCAGCGATGCAGCAATGACATCCATTCCAGAGCCCACAATTGAGTTCGAGCAGAACCTACTCGACGAACCAGTACGCGACATCGGACATGCTGACAAAGCTACAAACACGGACAATGTGGTAACTAGGAACATAAGCACAGAATTAACCGAACAAACGAACAAACTGCTGACACAAAACCGCCTTCAACTAGTGCGGCTCGAAGAACAAGTTTGCCAAGAAATTTCGATTGCCCGTGAGACACTAAGCAACCAATTCAGTGCACAACAGCAGCAAACAGCACTCGTCATCGACGTATTAGAGTCAATCATAAGACAGCAGAACGAGAGGTTCAATATACTCGAAACTACCATTTCTGAGTTACAGACTGTGTTCGAACAACTGATACAAGGCTCATCAACCACTGGTCACACAAACTAACATTCAATTAAACAAGTTACAGCCAGCATCAAGCTCTCAAACACACTGACCAACAAACTGACATGCAACCACTCAAATCACATTGTATTTACAGCCTTCTAATAAAAGCCGACTGGTAAGCAAATCAAATTTCAATTAATCCTTCTTAACTTCAACCTCCAAAGGGGGGAGGAAGTGTGACATTCGGCATGATTCACATTTTAGATTTGTACATTTTAGAGTGGTACATTTGAGATTTGTATGGGAAGTTGAACATTTAAAAACGTTTTGAATGCGAACGCTTTCTCAACCGAGAAGTAAAAATGTTATATCGCCGTGATTTAAGCTTTGATTCATAGTTGTGTTAAAAAATATCTAACCGGCGAATAGGTTTGGGAGAGATATCATTGAAATATATCGTTTTGTATAATCAGGCAGTATTTAGGATCGCTTCAAAGACATATTGGTTTGGATTATTATTACTATTGTGCCGGAGTTCAACATTCTCTCGATTGGAAGCGTTATCCTGGTTTGGTTAACCAATCGAGTAAGTTTTGGTTGTTACCAGAGAAAGCCGCAGACACCGTTATAGGTGCTTGTGGTGCAGTGGTAGGTGGTTTAGACAATTACTCTCGCTTAACCAGTAACATCAGTAAAATTCTAACCATTCCAGGGCCTTGCCTCTCTTGGCTCAGTCCGGTAACCTTCTCTGTTAGTAAGCACGGTTTGGGGTATCAAATGGGGTATGACGACCCGGTCTTGCCCTGCCCATGATATCGGCACCGTGAATTTTTAAGTTTTGTGGCATAGCCTATTTTCCTTTCTTCCGGGCGCTGGGCCTGTGTCACTGTAAGAGCTTGTCAAACACGCTCAACCCTTCTAGTGGCCCCCCTTTTTTCTCACACTTTGCACGAATTTCAATGTTCGATACTCTACTAGAAGTGAGTTAAAACGCACCGACGACGCCCTCGAAATTTTATGCTCTATAATAAACGGTGATTAATGGCTGTGTTGCATTAACGTTTTGTAGCGTTTTGTACGAGGTTTAGAAATTCTTGGGTTCAGTGACACACATTGAGTATCGCATTTTCAAAACAATAACATTCGGGTTGGCTTGGAGAGACTAGTTTCAGAGAGGGAGGCGTCTCGAGTATTGAATGAAAGGGGTCCGCGGTTCTTGTGGGTACTGAGATTGATTTTCCATGGGGGACAACCGAGTTTTTTTAGGACCTCGGGACGCCTAGCGGGAGATTCTGCTGGCCGACGTGTGCGTGCTAAGATTTTCATGGGTTAAGTTCGAGACCGTGTGTGCACGGGCTCTTAGGCAGAAAATACCAAAATATAAATCCCCTGGTACCTCGAAATGACTAATGCCATTCAATAGAGCTCGTCGCGCTGAGCAATAAAAATACCCTGACCCTGGGTCTAGGACCTCTCCTTCGGAAGTTATGGCCGCTCAAAGTTTTGTGAATCCACATGTATAATTTTACGGATCCCAGGGTGAAAAATGCAAAAATGCGAATTTCAGATTCCGCAGTTGAAACCCCTACCAATCGGTAGAGCTCGCCGAGCTGAGTAAGAAAAATACGCTGACTGGGGGTCGGAAGTCATTCGTTCAATGGTTAGAGGTTTCATAGTTTCTGAAATTTAGTGTGTAAAATTTGCGGATCCGAAGTTGAAAAATGCAAAAATGCGAATTTTGGAATTGAGTATCGAGATTGGTATCAATCGACGCAGCTTTCTACGCTGAACAAAAAAATACCCAGACTCGTGGTCTGCGACTCTTTGCTCAAAAGTTATAGGTCTTTTACGTCTTGGAAATTTTGCGTGTATAATTTTACGGATCCGAGGTCGGAAAATGCCAAAATACGAATTTCGGAATTCTTAGTTGGGACCTCTACCATTCGATAGAGCTTGTTTAGCTGAGCAATAAAACCACCCTGACTTAGGGTGTGCGATCAGTCGTTAGCGAGTTACAGGTTTTTCCGTTCCTCGGAATTTTGCGTGTGCGAATTTACGGATCGGAGGGGTGAAAAATGCCAAACCACGAATTCGGGAATTCGCCCTCGTAGTTCCTATATTTCGATAGAGCTCAATGAGCTGAGTAATAAAACCACCCTGACCTGGGATCTCCGGCTAACCGCTAAAGAGTTATGAGCTCCTGAAGTTTCGGAATCTCAACGTACAATGGTTACGGATCTTAGGACAAAAATTGCAGGATCATGTTTTCTAGCCTTTGGGGTTAGGAATGGTCTCATTAGATTCGGTGCATTCCGGGAGGCAATAAAACCACCCTGACTGATACTCGCGGACAGCCATTTCGAAAGTTATAACCATTACAATCCTTTAGGACCTCACATTTCGAGTGTCTCACTGGACTGAGTTTACGCCACTGCCAAGTTTGTCAGCTGTATTAGCTATTTTTAACGGAAGGATAAGAATAATAGTAGCTCTTAACATCAGGTTCAAATAAGATTATGTTGTATGTAGCTTGGTTGTTTTATTTTGCTAATTCACCATAACTTTGTTCTTTCCAGTTTATGAATTAGAGTGTTTTTGTTTCGTTATTTCGGATGTTTGCTAGCTGAATTCCGAACTTTGGTTTGAACAATTGGGAAACCTTTATTAGGTACTCTGGCTAGACACCTTGTAGAGTGGACATTTTAGAACTCAAAAAGAGAACGGGAAACTTTGCACCTGCAGCAGCAAATTTAGAATATGTCTTTTTTCACTATGTGACCAGACTTGGACTCACTCTCAGCGTACTAGGCCCCATTTATACGTTTAGCTCACAGGTTATTCAAACAGGTTGAAGATTACTTGCGGTTAGGCTTATCCTTGAATAGAGGTGCGTCACGAGTACCGAGATCATTTCATACTAGTATATTTCTTGTAGTTTTATTTTGTGGTTTTGACATTGTTTAGCTAATTGCGATTTAGTGTTTGATTCCCCTATGTAAGACAGGTTTCGAACAGCTGGCAGAACCTTTTCTTATTGCTCGTTTTGGTTAAGAATATTCTGGGAAAAGATATGTTACACTCAAAAGGGAGGGTGACTTGGCGGTGAAAGTCATGCATGTGTGCCGGTGGGTCTTGGAAGTTATCTGGCACTCAAACCTAAGTCCGGTGATGTCAAATCTTTAGCAGTTAATTCGCTCTAATCGTGGAGGACCCCAGTGTTTCGGTGCGGTTCCCTTTTATGATGGACAGTCAATTCCACGCGTAAATTTAAACTGTCCAATCGGCGTGCACCGGTTGCAACGGTTGAGTTCTTTCCATTGGCTCTTTGCAGCCGATTTCTGTAACCAATAGAAATGCGTCTCGCCGCGTCTGTTTCGCACCGTTTCATTGGCTCTCCTCAGCCGTGGTGCGCTGGCCAATAGTATCGCTTTCGATCGCGTCTGTTATGGGTTTTTCATTGATTAAAAACTCAAACCAATCACCTGAGGCCTAAGAGGGGTATATAAGAGCAGTGCACGGGCTGCATTTTCAGTTCAGTTCAGTTTTCAAAGATTTTTTCAGTCGCGAGCTCGAACCGCGGCAGCAAACCGGTTCTCTCGGGTGCACTGTATGGCGACACGGTGCACTTGGGAGAACTCGGGGCGCTGTATTAAAATGTACGGGACGGGGGTACCAGAGATGCGCTCAGAGCACTATAAATTTTATTAAAATGAATAAGCTATAGGCCCAGCTAGGACTATGTAGTTTCACAAATATAAGTCTAAAAGTTTTGCGGCCGCCTATCCTCGGCAACTTTTGACCTATGATGGAAAATTAAACAGCTCTTTTACAGTTTTACGGTGTCCCGTGACTGGTCGGCCACTATTTACCTAAATCAATCATTTATGTACAATATTTACATCGGTTAAATACTAGGGGCGAATAACCTATGTATATACACGAGGATAGTATGTAATAGGAATTGGGCCATGCAACCCCCCCGTGTGGTGATCTTATACGAGAGCGGAGTAGCCCCCATATAAGTCTAAAAGTTTTGCGGCCGCCTATCCTCGGCAACTTTTGACCTATGATGGAAAATTAAACAGCTCTTTTACAGTTTTACGGTGTCCCGTGACTGGGATAGTTAAGTCCGAAGGTCACCAACACGAGAGAGAGTTACGTGGATTCCAACATGAAGGTCTCCCGGCCTGTATTATATCGCCACCCATGTACGTTCTGAGCAAGACAACCTCACCCAACCTAAGAGCAACTAACCAAAGTGGCTAAGTTTAGTCGACAGCCCTAAGCCTAGGCATAGCCACAAGCCGCTAATGCTCCGAACCGCCCATGCGCGACGATACAACCCAGCCGTTACGACGGTGGATGGAATCTGACTAGAAGAGCACTTGTCACTAAGCTAAGTGACAACAGATAAAATTTGATAACAGCGAGCGAAACAGGCTTTGCGAGCTGTTCAAGAATTTCGGCTCGCACCGATCATAACTTGTTGGCGTAGTATCGCGAATTTAGATAAAACGCATATGCTTGGCGAACTCTAATTAATATCTATATTCACAAACTACCTATCAGCTAAATAAAATTTCACGCACTATTCGCTTTAGACTGCGGGCTACTCGTTAAAGTGATAAAATATGCCCAATATTCAACTAGCACCAATTCACTTCCAGGCTAAAATATGTACTCTGCATTGCTTACCCCAGCTAAGCAACTTATACACATGACCCGCGGGTGACTAGACTAGCACTCAGGAAACTAAGAAAAAGGCGGGTCGACCCAGCGGAGACGTCAGGAAAAGCGAGACTTGGAAAGTAAGAACGAGACTAAGAAACAGAGTACAGACCGGTCTGGAAGGAGTTAGTGTAGCCTAATGTGTGTGATAAATACTATGTATAGAGGGAGCTAGGCTTAGGTTCCCACCATGCGGGTGGATCACTTAAGCCTAAGCAACGCGAAGCAGATGAATTATCCAACAGCTAATAGAACTACTCTGGTGTTAGAAAATTTATTAGCAACTAACAAAACTTCAGAAAAAGATTTAGTACATGTTACTAACTACGAACAAAATAAACTAATAAACCTGACTCAAAACAGCATTACCCGATGTGCATCCTCCGCGGCATTTCGCAACTGCATTGCCTCTAATTCCGCCTGGACCTCCGGTGTCAGGTGGGAAGCCACCCACCCGGCTTCAGAGGTCGAGAGTTGGAACTCCGGCGCGTCCGGGTTTAAGGGTGAAGACACCCTGCTTGCTGAGCGTTCTGCCATTTTTGAGTCAACGTAATTTTACCACAAAATTTATACTAAATGCGTTACGAGTTTGGCTGAAATATAGGATACACGAAAAACGACAACCTAAATCGTGGCCTGGATTTCGGCGATAATTTGCTGAGCGACTACGCTCTTATACAGGGCAAGTAAGAACATGCAGGTATAGATATAAAATAGTCTCACCACTATTTCCGGAATCGCATGCACTGGCCGCGGCAGCGGCCGGGCGTTCGGATTCGCCCTCGAAAGTCCCGTCCACAACGGTGACGCTGCCGTAGACCAGTTACACCAATCAAGACCAGTAGCCCACGACCAGTTCGATCGGGGCTGCGCTGCGCTTCTAAATTCGTGAACCCTATGCATAGCACGTTCCTTTCAGAAATCACCAAAACAAATCGCTCTTCTCGAAATCCCCAACCTAGGCCAAAAACTTCAAAACTCCGGGCCTGATTGGTGTCTCTTGAACAATACACGAAACACAACAATTCCTCTAAAATCTTTTCACAAAATCCAACACACAACCATAAATCTTATGAATAATAACACTCTGTTTTTGGCAGAGTCACACGACCAATTCTTAGAAAGTTCGGTTATTTTGCATAACCGGTCTTTCTAACTAATACCAAAAACCTTCAAAATCCAACCATACACGAAAACAAAACTCAATATATTTAAAATTTAAAATCCGTATTACTCATAAACTCAAAACGCCACGTTGCCGCAAAACAAGCCAACCACCATGTAATCATCTATTTATTAGCTAGGTATCGACAATTTTTACAATTTATTTTCGAAATTTCATACAGGTTTTCATAAGCGCAGAATTCGGAAATTTAGACGAAATATAGCGTTTTCTGACCGTTTCTATCAAATCCAGCACTTTTCACAACCTTTTACAAAGTTTTCCACCATATATATCTGAATTAAGCCAAATTCAGATCAAAACAGTTTTCCGTAAAATTCACATCTTTTACAACAACCAATCCAGACCTGAAAACATTTACATCCAGCTCAAATTCGTTAAATATGAATAGTTTGCAACTCTTTCTATACATATTGAGCTGGGGGAGCCTCCACAGCTCACCCAGGACCAATCTGTAATGTTTACACTTTTTGAAACTTTAAGCAGATTTTGAATCTGTGCACATACCCACGCAGCAACTCTCCAGAGCACCGATACTTCAAGGGCTGCTCTTTCCAGCTCAGAACCTTCCGAACCAAGGCTGTGTCTGCCGACACCAGCCCGTTCGGGGTCTCTCCGCCAATATCTTAACCCAAAAATTTCTGTGCAGCCCGAAAGCTCACACATTCACACCAGAAATGTGATCCCAGCTACTATAACCTAACTTCTACTAAGATTCGGAGGCGCTGGGTGCGGTGACATCTGTACATCCCCCTTTCTTTTGGCCCGATGTCCCCATCGGGAGTTGCAGGATGCAACCCAAAGTAGTAATCAAAAAGATCAGGGTGAATCAGCAGATGTCACAGCACACAGCGACTCACTAGAGAGCGCCACGTGCATACATTAGCGACAGCCCCAAGCTAGGAGCCGTCTACACAGATTGTCTAGGACGAAAACGTATCAAAACAAACACAAATTATCCACGAGCTACAAATACTCCGCAACTCAAAATGAACAAAATTTGTATTTTTACGATTCAGAATAGATCGAACTATTCGACGAAAAATTTGTTCACCAAATTTGTTACCAATTTTATGCTAGCGTAAATTTTCCATACGAAACAATACTACCGCATTATTTCCAATGTACACATTATCAGCATACAAGTAGAAATTACTAGTGACAAAACAAGTACAATACGTACAAGAATTTCACCAATCATGTACGAATATTATCCAAATAAATGTCGTTGTCGTAATTATTGCATTCGCCATATTTACTAATACGCTCCATATCCTAATCACTCCATAATTGCTTCCTTTCCATTTTTGCCTAAAAATTGCACTTTTATTACTTTGCCCCTTTTTCATTACAAAATAATAGTCTTCTTTCAAATAATCATTAGCCGTTGTTATAATTGTCATTTCCGTGAAAGACCAATTCGTCGATACCAGCTGGATCACGAATACACATTTATTACATTATTGTCACATCAGTTGAGGAAAATGTCATTACCAAAATCACAACCATAAGGCATCATATGGAAGAAACTGTCACGATGAAGATTATAGACATTAAAGTTACCGAATTACTTCAAGCCAGAATGTAATGTCACACGAAATGTTGTAAAGTGTCATGAGCAATGTCCAAAGCCTGAATAAAATTTATGAATTATAGCATAACTACACATTATAATTATTATTATCGATAAATTATTGAATAAAAATACAGCCGTATTATTTATTGAGATAGATGTTATTGAGACTTATATTATGAAGAAATGCTACTATAAGCCAATAGTGTCATTAAAGCACATTTTATAAGGCGCAAATTATACTGAGTAAATTATTGACCAGTATTTCGAATCACAACCGAGTAAACGAAAATTGTTCATTAATATGAGATAAAATAGTCTATTGCCGTGCGAACGGATTATCGAACTGGATATCCGCCGGTGGGTATCGTATGCAATTTGGCGGCAACAATTCGATCTCCATATTTACATCAAGTCCTTCCGTATACGGATGTTGCCCCGTAAATATCTTTTCGATCACTTCCAACCAACTCGATCCTCCTTCCTCATACAGAAACCATAGCACGACTTCAGGCGGCGGAATTACATCGTTCGTCGATACTACATCCAAGTCAGGATACGCTCGTCTCGTATTGTTGATGTTACCTGGTGACACACCGATTGATACATCCGCATGTAATGTTTGTTAAGCGTCACCATTGTTGCTGTTACAGCGGGCACCTGCCGGTCCAACTGCGCCAAGTATCTGCGCGCCGGAGTGACGTACACATGATTCTGAACCGCGCGCCTGCATGCTTCCATCACCACAGCCACCCTTGTGTACTTCTCTCGCGCCGTTTCATACACGTCATAGCCAATGTCCCGCTCTAAAAACTCCCGCAACCGTTCCAATTCCGCCAACTTTGCTCTCCCCTGCGGCCGCGCCCATCAAAATCACTACTTCCTGTTCCGTCCTACGTAACACCTGAAAGTTCGTGCCAAGCTCTTTTGCCATTGTCAGCCGGATCACGTGTGCCAACCGTCTCAGCATAATCATATACTGCGTCTGAGCTCCTTCAAATAAAAAGTTCTCTTGGTACCGTTCGAATAAATCGAGCCCGATATATTCCACCTCCGCGATTACTGAGACCAATGTCACTACCGCCACCTCCGCTTTTTGCCTCATAAATAGCACAATCCGCTTTTCCATCTGATT